>JAGFNQ010001831.1:434128-579087 GCA_024364735.1 Boesenbergia rotunda | reverse complement strand
CGGCGGGGAGAATCGTTTCCTCAGGCACTGAAGGCAGGGAAGAGGAACGGATGGGACAACGCTTCTTCCAAGAAGGACTCATACCCTTGGGGAGCCGCCGCTTCTGCCGACCGAGGGGCTGGACGACTACCGGAGGGACGGAGGAAGCAGATGTTGTGTCCTCCCTGTTAGGGCCGCTCGTGTCCAAAGTAGGGGCACCCACGATGAGAGAACCTACTCCCAAGGCAACCTGCGGGGCTGGCGGCGCTGACTCCGTGGCTGGGGGGGATATAACAGTAACATCGACCCCTTCGGTAGAGGTAACCCCATAAGGCGAAACAAGGGGCCCCTCGGCTGACTCGATGGAGGTGGGAGGAATGTCAGGAACAATCAGAGAAGGATTCAGGGCCTCCTTTTTGGCCTCCTCCCACCTGATGTATTGACTCATCGCCTTGGCATGCATGACTTCCTCTGTAGAAGCCAAACATAAAAAGCATCAGTCAGAACCAATGTGCGTGGAAGACGGAGATGAACATACCTAGGGAGGAACTAATCTGTGTCACTTTAGGGCTAAGGCCCGCCCGGTACATAAGTTCCTCACTTTGAACTAGTCCCGGGCCGCTGAACTCGATGCCCGAGAGTACCTCTCTAGCACGATGATACGTTGGGATGCGAAAGAAGCTCTCTAGGGAGGGAGGAATTGGCAAATCAGCTATCCAACACAAAGGATGGAAGGACAATGACGATAGTCGGACGAAGAAGAATTTCTCTTTCCATCCCTTGTGCGAAGAAGGAAACCCTCCCAAGAACCTATGGCCCGGACGGGCCGCGAAACTAAAAACTCCTCTTGACCCTATCAGGATGAAGAAGGAATTGGAAAAGGGGTGGAGTCAGAGGAAGACCGAAAAGTTTGAAAATGATATATGCTCCCCCGATCTGGGCGAAGGCATTGGGAGTCATTTGGTGCAACGGAATGCTAAAATAAGAGACTATGTTCGCAAAGAAGGGGGAATGGGGAAATGAAGCCCTAGCTCCATTTGTCCTAAGAAGAAAGTCAGCATGCCGGGAGGAGGCTCCACAGGTTTCTGGTCTACCTTAGGGATGACCATCGTCACCTCGGCCGGAATCCCATATGTCTCGGTGGCCGCTTACAAAGCCTCGGGCCTCACTCTCGAAGAGGCGGATTCGTACCACTCCGCCCGATAACCTTCCATGTCCCCTGGACAGCAAAAGAGAAGATGACGACGGGTTACTCACACGTAGAAAAAGCCTTGCAAGAGAGGAAGACGAAGCACCCCCTGTGACCGAGCCAAAAATGGGCATCGACGCCTGTTTTCCCCCCTTTATATCCCGGCAGGCATTCGCTTAGGCGCAATAAGAACAAAACACGTGTAAAGCTGGGAACCGCTTTGTCTAGACTACTAATCGTCGAGGGGTTATGGAACCCACTCCGTCTAGAGGAATTTCGGGGGGGGGGGGACGGGGGTAGCCGTGGTAATACGTGGCAATAAGGCACTCGCGCGGACACCCCACTACCCTCCAAACATAGGATCAGGCGTTGGTAATCTCGGAAAAAGAGGCATCATTACGAGCCTTCGGGGAGTGGAGAAGCTTCCTTGGGAAAAGAAGAAGACATCGAACAGGGGATCTCCTCACAACTCTGGACGGGACAGATATAGTCCAAGAAAGCTTCCCTGCTTTGGAAGAGAACGGGCACAGTCACACATACCTAAGCGAAGGCAACTTCTTCATCCCGATACTAGTCCAATCAGTCAGCCACACTTCCTTCGATTAGACTTGAAGGGAGGGACTTGTGATGAGGTTGGAAAGCCCCGTACCCGGCTCTGGGGATGAAGAAGCCGGGGATTGAGTATAACCTCTCGTCCCGGGCTCCGGGCCCCCCTTTTTTTGGAGTTCGCCCTCGGAAAAGTCAGGCTTCTCCATGAGGTGGGGCCCCGAGAGTATATCAGGAGATATCCAATTCGAAGACTCCCGAGCCCGCCTCGGGAGGCGGGGTCCCCACAACTACCGACCTCGGGAACCCCGAGTGTTGCAACTAAAGAAAAAGTGATAAGGACGCAGACTATTTCAAAGGATATCCCTTTATCACCGAAAGCGGCGGGCATGGCCTGAAGATCGAAAACGTGGCCACCATAAAGGAGGAACGATCAGTCTGCCAAGGGGGGATATAAAAGGAAGTGCAACCCCTCCGGTAAGGGGGGTTACGATCTCTGACCTTTACGCATTATCTCTCTTTCTTATCATCATTTGGACACCCTATTAACTTGAGCGTCGGAGTGGACTCCGCCGGACCCTTGCCGGCGTGTCCCCTAACGTCTGTGTTACTTTCGCAGGGTTCCCGAGTTCTCCAGCAACATAGTAACCTCCGCAGGGGCTAATCCTCAACGACTGGCCATCGCCGACGACTCCTTCCGGAAAAAATATGTTATGAACCATTTGTGAATTTGATTGTTAATATCAAAGGGAAATAAGGCAGTGACTCATTCTATGAGTTAAGAAAATCATTTACTTTCAAGGGCTCGCCTTGATCCTGTTGGAAACGGATGGCTAGAGAGGGGGGGTGAATATAGCCAATCACTTCGACTTTAAACACTTATGAAGTTTCTGCAACTCAGATATCAGTAGCACAGCGGAAAGAGTAGAAAACAGAGTGTGCAGAAAACTAAAACGAAAGCAAAACAAACACAACTAGCAAGATCGCTAACAAGGAGGGTTTACAAGGTTCGGGGATAACTTGCCCCTACTCCTTGGCGTGCCCTTAAGGTGGGCTATCCCTTGATCGTCGGCAGATCAAGCCCCGGTTAACACCGGATAGAAGACAACCTCCTTCTCGGTGGAGAAACCTCTCCACAGCGTTTCAATCACAAATATATGTTTAAGCACAATGAAACAATAGGAAGGATCTTACTCAAGCACTCAGCAAAGACAAGAACACAGCAAGCTTTCCCGAGCTCCACCCAGCGGCGATCTCACGCAAGGAACCCTTCCTCGTGTCTTCCCGCTGTCGGACTCCAAGCCTCTTGTTCTCTCCTTCAAGCGCTCAAGTAATGGTTGCTTCAAGAATGCAGTAGCTTGCTCAAGGTGATGAGAACTTCAGAAACACAGCAAGCAAGTTGTGGAGAACTCAAGGCGCGGCAAGAAACCAGTTCTACAAACTCTTTCTCAAAAAAACTCTTGCTTCCACGAAGCCTTCTCCGCCCTTTTTGTTTCTCCACTCAGCATCAGTTGACAGCATCTCCTGCAGCCTCCAGCTACCTCACTGCCAACGCCAGCTACCACTGAGCCTTCCCTGGACTTCCTGAGCTCCCTCAGCCAAGCTCCAGTCAGCGGCTCCAGTCTGCAGCTCCGGCCGTTGCAACCTGAGTTGGAAAATGGACAAACCTGCTCCAAGGAAAGTCTCCATTGACTTCTCCTTGAGTGTTTGAATCCTCCCATGTCACCTGCAGCTTAATTAGAGTGTTAGAGCAGCATATCAAGCAGTAAATCAAGATTCAGAAGTGAAGCGCAGAGAATCGAATACGATCAGACGCTCTGATCGCGTCTGACAGTGTAATTTGAATTAAAGTGATCGGTCACCGGACTGATCCAGGGCTTGTGGGTCGGTCACCAGACCGATCCACTGCTTCGCTGGGATTCCCAGCTCTCGCGGCTATACACGCCTGATCGGTCACCGGACCGATCAGAGTGAAGCCTGATCGGTCACCAAACCGATCAGAGTGAAGCCTGATCGGTCACTCAGACCGATCAGGACAAATGAACAGTGATTCTGTAATCAGATCCTAAGTCCCTGATCGTTCATCGGACCGATCCAGGGTCTGATTCGGAGGAGAACTCACTCACTGTTCGCTCCCTGATCGGTCACCAGACCGATCAGGAGCAAGTCAGTGAGGAAGCTGCTTGCTCCTTGATCGGTCATCGGACCGATCAGACATCGTTGGATCGGTCGCCAGACCGATCCACGAAGGAGCAGCATGCCAATATCCCTGATCGGTCACTAGACCGATCCAGGGAGTCAAACCCAGCCCTCCAAGCTAGGGTTTCATCCACCTTAGCCCTCCAAGCTAAGGATTTTTCCATCTAACTCTTCGAGTTGGGAATTAGCACCTAACCCTCCAAGTTAGGACTTTTCACCTAGCCCTCTAAGCTAGGACTTTTCACCTAGGCCTCCAAGCTAGGACTTTTCACCCAACCCTTCCGAGTTAGAACTTCATCCAACCTAGCCCTCTAAGCTAAGCACCTGACCCTCCAAGCCAGGACTTTTTCACCTAATTCTCCAAGATGGGAATTTGCACCTAACCCTCCAAGTTAGGACTTTTCACCTAGCCCTCCAAGCTAGGACTTTTCACCCACCTTTTCCGAATTAGGACTTTTCATACACCTAGCCCTCCAAGCTAGGATTTTCAACACCTAACCCTCCAGGTTAGGATTTTCCAACACCTAGCCCTCCAGACTAAGATTCTCCATACCATGCCTGATCCCCGATCAGGACTTAATCATAATCAATAATCATCCACTTAGACTAAAATCGGTGTCAACACCAAAACAATAATCAGGGCCAGACTGCATCAACAGATCCCTTGTAAGGGGCATTGCCCCCTTGACCCCTGCTCGCGAGCGGGACTGTTGCCAGGGGCTCTACCCTGTAGACCCCCGTGAGGGGTTTCCCCTTGGACCCGTATGTTTTTATCATATAAATCATTAATTGAAATCATAATAAAATGATGTTATAAGATTGATACATGTGATGTATGACATGATGCATGATTATGACCCTTTATTCAATATGGTTGGATTGTGTGTGTGTGTATTTGTTGTAAAATTAATATGGCCTTTGTGTCATATCTTTTATCTTCACATCTGTAGTTGTAAAATTTCTCTTCTCATCTAACTCCCCTTGAATGTAACTCAAGATTTCTTCTAGTTGTGTAATGTACAAATTAGAATAATGTTAGTATAGTCCGAGACTGAAGATTATAATTGAGGAGAAGGAGAGCAACAACATATGACAACCAAGGAAGCATTTGGAGAAGATGCAATTCCCTTAGGTTGACCTTTCGATTCTTTCATTGGCTTGAGATGTTTGTATTAGATGAGTTATAACTATGTCATTTTTATTTTCTGCTTGTGCAATGAATGTTGATATATATCATGCTTATGTTATGTATGTGATGCATGTTAATTTGGTAATTTTATTAAAATCAAGTCAATTTACGATGCTTATCAAAGTTTGATACTGATTACTATCTTGATCAATAGTGGATAATTTACCAAAATAAAGTGTTTTTATTTATCTCGGTAGTATGCGATAGGATAATTGTGATATCCAACTTATCAAATATTGGATGTGACTTAACTAGGTTTTCTCAATAAGATTGACAATTTAGAGGCATAAAGTTAGGGATTACACCACTATATGGGCAAAGAATAAATTGTATTGTTCACTTAATTATCCAAGAGTTACATTCGATGCAATTGACAAATATTACCTATCTACATAGCCAAGTTGTAGGCGATTAGCCAAAGCTATGTTTGTCCACATCCATAACTTGCTCCTAATCTCTATTGAGTTTGGAGCTAGTAGGATGGGTAACCTATTTTGCCTACATTCATGACATGTTCCTACCTAGCCTTACAATTTAGTGGGAGAATCATTTAATTAATGACCTAATTAAGTGAATTTTAAATATGATACTTATTTCATACACTTATTATTATTATAGATTACCATATCTACAAATACGTCAAATATACTATTACTGCGATTGTCCTTGAGAAGGACAAGCTCAATGAAACTAATTTCCTAAATTAGAATAGAAATTTGAGAATTGTCCTCAAGTAAGAAAGAAAACTATATGTTCTAGAGCAATTCATTCCTGAACCACCTGTTTCTAATGCATATCATACTGATAAGGATGCTTATAAAAAAGCATTAAGATAATGTATTGGATGTATCATGCCTTATTTTGCTACCATGAATTCTGAGCTTCAGAAGCAACACAAGAACATGAATGCTTATGATATGATTGAACATTTAAAATAACTAAATCAAAAGCAGGCATGGCATGAGAGGTTTGAAGTATCAAAGACCTTATTTCATGAAAGATGATAGAAGGAAGCCTTAGAGGAACTCATGTTTTAAGTTGATTATATACGTTGAGAACCTTGACAGGATGGTTTTCCATTGAGCCAAGAGTTGGGCACTGACTTAGTTCCGCAATCATTACCTGAAAGTTATAGTCAATTTATCATGAATTATAACATAAATGAAATTGACAAATGATTGTCTGAGATGTTAATCATATTAGGAACTATTAAACTCAATCTTAAGAAGACCAAAGCTAATACCATATTGATGGTACAAAAGGGCAAAGGAAAATGCAAGCCCAAAGGTATGGGTATGACCTAAACTAAAAGTAAGGTAAAGTCTTCTGCATTGTAATCCAAAGATAGGGTGGCTAAAGAAGGAACTTGCTTCCACTATGTGGTCAGATTGGACATTGGAAGAGCAACTACAAAGTATACCTAGAGGAATTAAAAAAAAGAGGAAAGTGAGACTTTTGCCTCAAATATTTATGTTATAAAAGTCAATTTTTCTACTTCTTTATCATGAATATTAGATACTGGATGTCTCTCTCACATATGTACTAATGTGTAGGATCTAAGAAAGAGTAGATAGTTAAAAAGGACAAAATGGACCTACGAGTTGGTAATTATGTAAGAGTTGCTGCTATAATTGTAAGATCCTATTTTTTTAGCTTTGCTTACTGTGTTTGTTTTAGAACTTGAGAATTATTATTATGTCTTTGCTTTAACTAGAAACATTATTTTTATTTCTTGTTTGGACAAGAAAAGTTTTTTTTATTTATGATAAAGAACCAATATTGTTTTATTTATTTAAATGATATATTATATTGTAGTGCATAATTAATAAATGGATTTTATGTTGTAGACCTTGAAAAATTAAATTTTTAACATAAATACAAGATGATTAAAATCAATGATTTAAACTAAACATACCTCTGCACTGTCCATTAGGCCATATAAATGAGAAATAAATATCTGAACTCCATAAGGATTTGCTTTTGGTCTAATTTGATTTTAAATTATATAAGGTATGTCGAATCTTATTTATTGGACAAGATAACTAAAACTCCTTTTAGTGGACAAATTGAACGAGAGCTAATGAATTGTTAGAACTTATACATAGTCAAGGATGTGCCCCTTTCAATACAACAGTTATAGGAGGCTACCAATATTTCATTACTTTTATTGAGGATTTCAGTATATATGACTATATGTATTTAATAAAACACAAGTTAGATTCCTTTGAAAAATTTAAAGAATTCAAGAATGAAGTGTTAGGATTGGTGGGCCAGCTAGAAGGGGGTAATAACCTGCAAATAAAATTCCAAATCTCTTACTTCTAACTTAGCAAGATACACACATTAATTAACAAAAATAAATGACATACAAATAAAGTAAGGGACTAAAGAAAACTCAAAAGATTTACTTGGTTACAATCTAGGTAGTATATAAGGCAAAATAAAGAGCACTAATAAACTCCTTCTTTGATAATGTTAGAGGCGGAGAAGCTCCTCACATGAATTGAAAGCTCCCAATGAGATTATAGAAGATTAATTGAAGTGTGTTATTCTAACTTTGAGCTCAAGGGCTATATGCTAACGTGGCCATTCGAGGCGTCTCTATCCTTTTAAGGCCCCTCAATTCAGCTGACTCTAATCCGCGTCGCAATAGTCACTTCACAGATTTGGCGGCATTGATGCGTCTTTATTCCTTAAGGCGCTTGAAATCGACTGACGTGGATTTCACTGTTTTATCCACTTCGCAACGGCCAAACTCTAGTATTCGAGGCTCCTCGAGACAATTGAGGCACCTCGAGTCATTAGGGCGCTTCTATTCGATTGAGGTGCTTGGACTCATTCCAGGAGCTTCGAATGGTTAATCTCAGAAGTTGACCATTCTTCGATCTGCTCACTTGGGTGATGATTTGGTCATCCAAAGTTGAGCTCATCCAAACCCAACTCTGACCTTTGGTCACTGGACAAAATCAAGAATATTCTTAAATACTTAAGAAGAACTCAAAATTATTTCTTGATATATAGAGGTGAGGATTGTTGATGCAGTCTGGTCCGGTTGTTATTTTGGTGTTTGAAGGTTTGTTATAAAGTCCTGAATGCAAAACCCTGGTGAGTGAAGCCAGGTCCTAGCCAAAATCCCGGTGACAGTGAAGCCAGGTAATTCAGGTGTTGAAAAGATCAAGAGGTCCTAGTCAGTGTCCTAGCTGTGTTCCTAACTTGGACTCTTGGAAAGGTGAAAAAGTCCTGGCTTGGAGGGTCACTGTCAGCTAGGTTGGAAGGATTTGGGTGAAAAGTCAAAGGTGAAAAGTCAAGAGGTGAAAAGTCAGCTTGGAGTTGATCCTGGAGGGTTCTACTACAAAGACTGGTGAATGTATTGCTAGGTCTGCGTCCCTGGATCTTCCGATCAGGGAGTTGGCACGCTGCTCCTTCGTGGAGGTACCGATCCATCATGTCTGATCGGTCTGGTGACCGAGGGAGGTGTGTTTGAAGCTCAACCGATCAGTCAATTACAGGGAACTGCTCAGATCGTATAGTGAACGATCATTTGTCGCAAGGTTCTCAGTAGGATACTCCTGATCGGTAACCCAACCGATAGTGGAGCCTCTGGTGACCGATTGTGACCAATAATGTGCAACGGGGCTATTGTATAGGCTAGGGAACCTAGATTTTATCAACGATCCAAACACAAACTTTGATGGTTCCATCTTATTTGAGAGATTGTCGATAAAGGATATATGAAAACATGCAAAATACCGATAAATGATAGTATTGCGGACTCACTACCAATGCTTTAGCACAAAGAAAGCATGATGGTCATGTTGGATCATAGTAGACAAGAGGGGGGGGGGGGGTTGGGTGGGGTGAATCTCAATCGTATAAATATTTTTTTACGTAAAATTGAATTTACAGTGAAAATAAAAGTAAAAGTAATGCCACAGAGACACAACTGACTTGGTTTGTAGTCCAATGACTACTACTACAAGGTCCATGATCCTTGATTGCTTTTGATGGGTAATCTAATATAATTCTTCCGAAGAAGCAGATTCGTACAAATATGAAAGATGATAATTATTGGTGCAATCGACCCAGTTTGATCGGATAGATCATGGGTTTTGATGTGTGTCAATAGGTTTAAGTTAGGATTTTATATTGGTTTGATGTGTATTTAAGTCATATAGGACTTGGTGGAACACACATGAGAGATCTTATCCTAAGTGCTCAGTTCCTTAAGTCGGTGAAGAATGGTGCATCCGAGGGATCGCCTGACAAGGAGCAACGGAGTGGGCCAAGGGAAGCAGACTTCAAGGTATACGCGAAGGATGACATCGGGGTGAGCCGAGGGCTTGGATATATGCATCCAGGACGAGAGCCAAAGGAAGAGACATTCAAAGGGTGACTCCGGAGAGGATGAGAGTGAGAGTGTAACTATGTCAGGTCGACTGGTGTGGGAACCAGTCGACTGTACCTTCTATAAGGTGCAAACAGCGACATCAGTCAACTGGCCTGGATGGCAGTCAACTGATTTTTCTGTTGGGTCGAATAGGGTGTAGCAGTCGACTGGTCTGTTCGAAAAGTAGCTGTTTGGTTGAGTACCAGTCGACTAGCGCGAGTGTCAGTTGACGGGTATCGTGGTTGAGCTGTTTTGTTAACAGCTCTCTTCTCTATTTAAAAAGGAGCTTGAGACTTGAGAAGGGTTAGCGGCTCTATTGTGAAATATCCTTACTCAAGTGCTTAAGCTTCCAAGTCCACTCTCTTCCTCCTAACCCTAGCTTTTATCTTGTAAAGAGGAAGAGACTTTGTGAGAGGTTGTTCTCCACCGAGAAAGAGAAAGTTCTAGTCGGAGATTGCCAGGGATTGATCCACCGAAGGATCAAGGGTTTGTCCACCTCAAGAACACGCCATGGAGTAGGAGCAAGTAATCTTCGAACCATATAAACGGTAAAGTGATAGCATTGTTTCTAATTGCTTAGTTTGTGTTTCCGCTTGCGCTAACACTTGTAGGAAGAAATATCAAATTGGACGAAAAGTTATTCACCCCCTTTAGCCGGCATTCGATCCTCATCAATAATAACAATACCATTAACTTCAATGAAATAACTGCAAGAATAAAAATAAAGTACTAACAACAATAGTAAAAGGTTGATCACAGTTGTTGGAGAGCCTCTTGGAGTAGAAGTATCCACACTTGCACGATCAATAGCAACAAAAATAGAATGAAGCAAAGAGAGAGTTGATTGTTCGGGTCAGATCCCGAGGCCTTCTTATATAGGTATCGTTCAATCGACTGATCTAGCGTTCCGTCGACTGAACCTTTTGGTCGACTGATCCACTATCTGTCTATTGAACCCCCGCGCTTTTCCTTTTTTACTCTGATCTATTTTGTCGAATCCTACAAATCCGGCTATTTGGTCGACTGATCTTGCTTATCCATCGATGAAACCCGAAAACTTTCTTTAGCGTGTGATTCGATTTAATCGTCTGCCATTACCATTTTTGGATTGGTCGGCGAATTAAAGTTATTCGTCGACTGATAAAGTTGTAACACCATGTTATTGGTGCAATCATGCCCCAAACATTATTTACTTTTGATGTTTGGTTAAATGAGTCTAAGTTAGGCAATGTTGGTGATCTAACATGAAACTTGAGTTTAAGTCCAGGTATGAAGAATTGGTAGAAGAAGACTTAGCATGGCAAGGTCGAGGGAAACACTTCAAGGCAAGCACAAGGATGAGGAGTCGATGGCTCGGAAGCATCCTAAGGGCGACGAGGCTAATGGAAGGTGTTTGAAGGCTTGTGTCTATGCAAAGGAAAAGTGGAACCTGAGATTTATCAGGTATCAGTCGACTGATGAGAGGATCAGTCGACTGATACGGTGGGTTGAGTCGACTGATAGTGGAATTAGTCGATTGCTTCACGAACAGAAAGATCAGTTGACTGGGTCAGGTCCTAGTCGACTGATAAGTGACCGTTGAAGGCTGACGACAGAAATCAGACATATTCTACAGTAGCCGTTGAAGCTCATCAGTCGACTGATGATATTGCCAGTCGACTGATGTCAAGGGTTATACAAAAGCATATTTCAGAACTTGAAGAAGACACAACTTGATTCTCTCGATTTTTCTTGCTTGTTCTGAGATCTCCAAGCTTACATACTCTCAATCTCTTCCTCCAAAATCATTCTAAACTTGTAAAAGGAAGAGATCATCTTATAAGGGTTTCTCCACCTTCAAGCTTGAGTTGAAAAGGAGAAAAGCATAGTGGAGCTTGGTTGTGTGGGTGTGGATCCTTGGATTAGTCATCTCAAGGAGGTGGAGACCAAGTAAATTAAGGGAGTTAACATTGTCTTCATTATTTTTCTTTTTGTCTATCTTTTTCTTGTGCTTTGGCTAACATTTTGTAGACAAAATCCAAGAGAAGCTATTCACCCCTCTCTAGCTAGACGCAAAGGTCCTAACACATGTTTGTGAACTTTGATCGGTTCTGTGCTGCACTGGCCGAATCGGTCTACTAATTAAACCCCTTGTTCAATCGACTAAACTCTCGATCAACCTGGAATTTCATTTATCTACAAAACAAAGTTAGCACATGCAATATAATAATTATTCCGCAAAACAGAGTTAGCACAATAATAGAAAGTATGCATGAATATGACAGTTTGGACTGTCTTGATCTTAACTTAAAAACCTCTTGATTTCTTCAATTGGATTAGTGTTAAGGTTTGTCCCTACCGGAACATGACTTCACTGCACTCTCTCCAGGAGCTTATCTCAACTTATCTGTCAAACATCAGGTCCTTCAGATCCACTTGGACTTAAACCACTCAGTATCAGATTGATTTGCCACAACTTCCTCTTGATTCGATATTGGGTCCTCCAGACCGATCGAATCCACTTGTCAAATGTCAGGTCCACTTAACCCATCTGGACTTCCTACTTGGTTTCCACGATTTACTGAGACTTTCCTTGCTTAACCGCAACTAGGTCTTTCCTTTGCCTGCCTCAACTAGGACTTTCCAAGTTAAGTATCTTGCACACTTATTCAATTTATTAGAAAACAACAAGACTTAACTTGAACTTTTGACAACATCAAAATATAGGTTTGATTCTAGTGCACCTTGTACCAATAGGTCACACTAGGTCACTAGGTATTAGATACTTCAATAATTGATTCTAGTATTAGTAGGAGATTGTTAGCCCTAAGAGTCAATCATGAGATAATTGATATAAGACTATTGTATTATATTTTGATAAAAGGGAATATTTTGTGTTTATTATACTTATTTATATATGTGCAAATTTAGATAAATATAATAATACCTTAGAGTGGTAGGTTATGTTCTATAGAACACTACTCTTAATTGTTCATATTCAAGTATTAATATATAATGGCAATATTAATACATTGTGACTAGCATGTTGGTGAACTGATGACTTAATCTCATAAGTTATGAATATAAGATATAAAATTAACACATTGATATATATTAGAGAATATGTACTGAACTGACCCTTCATGAGAATGTTTCATGGATTATTATATGAGTGTCATAAAGATTCTCATAGTGACTATTGGTATAAATAGTTCTTTGACCTGAAGTTACTACGGTTGCTTATATAAGAGTTACGTACTTCAGTATCAACAAATGTCACATGTAACAAGGTTGATTATAAAGTTGTTCATTGGGTATACAATGAGTTATGTAGAGGGATGTGAGTGATGTAGATAAAATTTGTCCATTCCATATAATGAAATTGATATCTGAGGGTCTCTTGATTGAGTAGGACTACTAAATTATATGGTCTTGCTCAAATAAGTCATTATGAGTTATTGAGCTTATTTGTTTGAGCAAGTCTATTTAGAGATCAAGAAACACATAAATTGATGAGAGGATGACACGATCTATGCATCATAAAACAATCTGGATATCATGGACAAAAGAACTAAGTTATACAATAAAATAGTCATTGACAGGTTAGGTCGGATCTACGACATTCTCTCACTTAGGTAGCTATGATCATTGCTATATGTCACTCATTGATTGTGTATTTAAAGTGTGATTTTAGAGTCATTTCCAATCTTATGAAAATATATTGGGTTACATATAGAGAGCACATGAATTTTAGAGTTTATTTTATTTTATTTTGAATAAAATAAAGTGGGTCTAAGTTTTAAGTTTGAAATTAGTTTTGGATCTTAAACTTATTAGATTAATAGTGGTCATTCGTTTGATAGGAGGATTATTGATAATACAATTAAAGTCCTACTTTAATCTAATTGAATCTTATTGGATTAATGGTTAATCTAATTAGATCTTGAACTTATTGGATTAATGGTTAATCTAATACTTATTTGGGGTTTTCAAATAAACTCAAACTAAATAAAGCCCATGTTATTATATAGTAGTTTAGTAGATTAGATTTGGCCAAATTATAAATAAAATCTTATTAGATAAGATTTGACCATGTTTTATAAAGTCTTATTAGATAAGAATTGATGGTTGCGAACATGTTTTATCTGATAAGATAACCCTAAAGTTGTATTTGGTTCAGTTATCATTCATAATCTTGGTTATAGTAAATAAAATATATAATATATAACCTTAATATTGATTGATTCAACTCAAGTAATGCAACAACTTAGTTTTACATTTACTAATTTACCCTTGTCATTGACCTTTCGCCGCGGTACCAAGCCCACGTATAGTTGCTCCCCCGTAATCCCTTCGCCTTCTGGGGTCTCCTTTTCTTCCTTCATTTATTCCTCACCTGATGACAACAGTGACAGTCGAAGCAAGCAGAGAAACATGTGGAAATGTTGAGGGCAGCAAAGATCTCCTTTTCCATGTGGAGGAGCAGGAGAAGAAGTTGAGGTCGAGAGCACCGAGCCATTCCTTATATCATCCAAGCATTGAGATAGCCCATGTGAAGAACTCTGGGTTGCAGGGGATCGTGATGCTGCCAGCTGGCTGAAGTCGTCCTCCTCCTCCATCCAACGCAGCTTCACAAAGGTTAGCAAGTTGAGCAACCTCGTAAGGATCTCAAACCTCTCCCAGTAGAGGCCGACGTAGACGGCAGAGGCAAAGGGGGCTCATGATCGCCCCCTCCTACCCATGGGTATGGAGCGAGATGACCACGGTGGCTCATTTGACGGAGGCAGAGGGGCTCTGGTGAGGGACTGCTGCGAGGGCTCATTCGATGGCGGAGGCAGAGGGGCTCCGATACGGGATGGTCGCGGGGGCTCATCCCACAGCGGAGATAGAGGGAGTGGGCATTAGGGGCTCATCTGACGACGTAGGAAGAGGGGGCGTGGGCGGGATGCATGAGAAGGAGGCAGTCACGAGGGAAGATGTTCTATTTGTGAAGGGTAATTTTGGAAGAAAAAAATTAATAACCCTGGAATTGTGAAAAATTTTAGACTTCCAAGGTTTTCTGATTCTGAGTTTTCTTCCCAAATTGCAAACATGGCGGGAATCACTTATTACCAGGAATCACTCATTATCTAAATCAAATAAGATTTTGTTGATAACCTACCAAGGTTATCATTGATAACCCCCAACCAAACACCCCTAAAAATTAGGGTTTTATTTAAACTTATATATATGCATAGTAGGTAGCACTAAGAGTATAAGTTATCGTGATTCTCTAATTGTGCTTATGAGATGAGTGACGACTGTGCTCATGTAGATATCGCTAGAGGCGTAAACGTATTGATCGTGCTGAGATCGACTAACTCTCTAGATATACAAAAGCATTTTACGCATCAAGAAGTATCTTTATACTCCAAACCAATGATGTAATCTAAATTCGTACGAATCTCTGGTGAGCCACTGCATTTAATTTTAATGCTTTATTTTGCTTTAGAACCCAACACGACCGCCATTAATGTTTCGGCGAGAACAGAGGTGCGACTCCAAAGGTCAAGGGAGACGATTAAGCACAAGACTTGAAGAACTTGACAAGAGGGGTTAGAATGACACCGAGGCGGACCTGGCATAGCCACTTTGACTCCCAAATTAATTCGGTGATCAAGGAGTTGGAAAATAGAAGGGAAAACATTGAGGTTCTCACATGCTTCCATGAAAGTGAGCCCCTTTTATACCATCTCCCCGAAAGGAGATATGAATTCCACGTTCAAGTCGTGGAGTTACCACGTAGATCCGTGTGTTTTACCCCTCTCCCCCAACCATCCCACATTCATCGCTAATTATGGTAACCACATTCTCCATGATTTAAGGGAGGAAGTTGGCGACTACTTCCGGAGATACCCAGAATGGGTCACGCTAAAGGGGTCAGACGTGACCGAGCTGAAGGGGTCAGACGTGACCGAGCTGAATAGGTCGGATGTGGTCGAGCTGAGGAGGTCGGGTGTAGTTGAACTCGATTGGGGGTTGGTTAGACTCGCCTGGGTCGAAGTTCCTTGGACTCGATTGGCTGGCTGAACTCAACTTACATCAGGCTCACCCTTGACCGGGCTCGATTCAGGCTCAAGCAGGTTTGACCTGCTTAACTTTACAGCTCAGCATAATTCTCGACTCCGCTAGTACACTTGAGGCCGATAATACCCTCCAGGTCAATTAGCAAAACACAAAGTGGTTGTGCAGTTCTAGATTTAAAATTCCAACTCACTGCCAATCGAAATTGTTCTACCACCAATAGGCAGAAACTCACTTTCCAAGGGCCAGGACGAAGAATTGGGCATCACTGATACTTTCAAGCAAATTCGCTATATAAGCATTTCCCTTTAGTTTTGTCAGCACCAAACAGGTGAAAGTAGATATCGAGAACTTATGCTGATACCACTGGAACAGCAGCATAGCTCTTCAATCGTTGCCCTCAGAAACATTTTGGTGTCATAAATCTGCAAACTGAAGGATCATAGGGAGTTTTAACATCTCTTTTACAGTAAATATATTCCTTGAAATACACCTGCACTTCTTAACAGAGAATGATCAGTGCAACGTATCAGCCATTGTGATGAAAAGTAGTACTGAGGATACAGGATTTCCTTTGTAAGATACGATTCTTAAGAACAGTGTGCCTAGTATTAATAAACATCTCCATTAAACTAAGCCATCTTAGAGGGAATCCCTGCAGTTTAAGCAATCTAAACCATCACATGTTTTTCTTTCTCACCGACACAAAAAAAGAAATTGAAAATTTGAGACTGAAGTCCCTTGTCATATTTGCTCCTCTTTTGTAGGCACAAGAGTTAGATAGGCCCTAAAGAGGTCTTCCTTTAGCCAGAATGGCTCTGCTAGACTACTCAGTTCTAAGTTTTTCATGAAGAATAATTCTGCATGAATTACAAATGATAGCATGTTAGGTTGATTAAGACAAAGTATGGTTGATATTTATCTGCAAGATTTTAGATATGCTACTGTCAAGGCCCTACACAGGCATGGGCAAGAAAGATGAGAGAATTTTTTTTTTAAACCTTGTAAAATCATATCAAAGGGATACTATACTTTGGTAATCATTCTTTGTAGCTTGCTCAGGTTCAGCAAGTGCTAATACTGCTATGACAAAGGTAGAGAAACGCATGAACTAGAAACTGTCAAATAAACAGCTAAAATTTGCTTAACGTGCCTTTTGAGTCAAAAGCCAAAACCAATTGCCTAAGTTTAAGAATCAAGGATACTAAGATGACTATAACGGGCAAGCCAAAACCAATTCCTCTGATACAACATATTGCAACCTTAAGTGTTGCTGATCACTATGTGAATACAAGCACTACCACTATTAACCATTGTTGGTGTCCCAACTAGACCACCTATCGACAACGCACCTTATGCTACCAACATCTCCCTTCAATTCCACATTAGTAGTTCTAAATGTTCCTATGTAATGATTATCTCGTCGAATGATCGATGCAAAACAATGTCAATTCTATAAATAGGATAAAATTTTTGTTGTTGATTAAGAATTGTTCACACTTGTGACTAGTGGTGTCGGCAAAGTCCTATAAGTATTTAAAATTGTTTTTATATTTTTAAATTTTGAGTATCCTTAATTTACAAAGTAGCTTAGATACAAAAACAGAGTTAAATGCAGCAGTTGTCTCTGAAGTTACAACTTGAGATAGCGAGCGAGAAGTGACTAGCTCCCACAAAGTCTAGCTATTTAGAGGTGAAGAACTGATCCACATGTAGTGTTTTAATTTTTTGTCCATTTGTCCGGTACAATACATTGCAAGCTACTGGAAACTACTGCCATAGAGATTAATTAATTATGAACAAGAACTGTTCGGAGGTGACATGTTGGCTTGAATGAGACAAACTAGAGGTGAGAGCCATCTGAAGTCGCTGTACATGCCATCGGCGTTTAGGCCCTACGCAGGTATGGGTAGCCATTTAAGAGAAAAGAAACAATTGAAAAATCACACTCGGAAAGCAGCCTTGTGGGCTTCTTTCCTTTGAGGAACTGTGTGTTCCAGAATTGTTTCCTTGTGTTATTATTCACGCATCGTTTGTAATCTTGTCGAGTACTCACTGCTGTGGCTAAGAGCAAACCACTGCTTCAGCCTCTGTTATGGCATCGAGTCATCATAAAATATAATAATAATAATAACGAGATAAGATTGGCATGTTGATCTCAGTGCATGTTTTCAGGAGTGGACATTGGAGAGTTGTGAGAGCAACTTTACGTTACCCAATTGGCCAAGCAATAGATTGCTGACAGAAAGAGAGTTGGCTTCATCCTCATTCTTTTCTTGCTATTGGAAACAGCGTTCCTCGAGAATGTCCATCGCTTCCCTTCAAAAGCATCACCAGCAGCCATAACAATGCTCAAGTGTGTTGCGTCTTACACTTCAATGGAGTGCATTTGCCGAGCACCAATGTAGCCATCAACCTACTGTGCGCTCGTTTTAGGAAACAAGTGTTGCGTGGTTCTTCAATTCCCCTCGTACTCATCCTGCATGGTCGATCACTTGGCTCACAACAACACACGTAGTGCCTTAATCATTTATGAAACCCATCCACGTCTACCGTATTTGTTTGTATGTGCACTCTCAAGCAAGAAAACAATGGCCGCAATGTGTAGAAGGTAGTAGAATTTTCAGCTTAACGATGCCAACAAAAGCTTAAAAGCGATGGTACGTGCTATACACACCGAAAGGTATAGACAAAGAGCTGTACCTAAATGACGTTGAGCGTGCCAAGTGAAGATTTAGAGGTCAAAAATAAGGGAGAAGGTTTACCAAAAAAATGGTGGCAACGATCAAGGGATTCACTTCCAGTTTGGAAGGCATACGCATCTACCAACCTGCAAAAGAACAAATGACGAGCAGGAAATTGATTCGGCGTGTCCATGGTCGAGTGAATTTAAAGTTTAATTAACAGTGATGGAATAAGTGAATGAATCATTGGTTCTTCACATGCAACAGTTTTGTCATATTGCTTTCTGGAGAAAAATGATTGAAACTCTCCAGCTGCCTAGCTTTTTAGAAAGTTGTTCGGTCATCTTGTTTGATTTGTAAGGGGAAGAGAAACAAACAAGCCAGTCACGACGAGCATGAAAAAACAAAACTGCTGCATAAAATAGGGACTTCCCTTGGCTTCTACAGCTAATTAATTAATTAAGCGTGTTGCTCCAGATCATAAACTGCAGCCTAAGATCTTCTGATTTGCTGAGTTAAAAGTTACCTGTTTTAATTGATTTAGCAAAGTAAATTCAGAGATCGAATCCTCTATCCTGAAAATTTCCTATATCAAAATCGTCTTTCATCACCGATGGCACGTCTAGTTGCCGCTCATACACCACCGGAAGCACGGGGATAGGAAATTTTCAAGACACACTGGTAAACTCAAAACGTAAAGGTGTGCTTGCCTTCTGGAAATCTCGTAATAACTGCATCGTTTCGTAAACGATTAATGAGGTTTTTTCAACCTTAGACGACCGATTCGGTTTCACGAAAATTTTTCATCAGCCGTCAGGATAAATCGAGAAGCACTCGCAGTGAGCGGTCTAGAAGTCCAACGTCTCAGGATTCGCGCCCCATTTGGAAGAAAAATTCCTACAAATACGTTATAACTGAGGATCAAATCGTGAATACTTGAGACAGTGATTAGTTACCATAGCTCCGGAGACTAACTGCACCGTTTAGTGTACCAATGCTTAAGTGCTGACTGAACCACTTAATTGACATTATTTTTCTTTTTGAATTTCTAAAAAAATTTATAATCGATTTAATTGAAATTGAATAAATCTATAATTTTTTAAAAAACAATCAAATGAACAGATAAAATATTAATTAATTTAATAAAAATTAAATTAAACTAATTTTTTAATTATAATACATTTCCTAGAGGAGCACCGATTGAAATTCATCAACTGACATGGTTGGCCGTGCCACTTGACTTGACTCCACGCATTATATTATGATTTATTCGAATTAAAAATTTTAATTATTTAAAAAACAAAAATTTTAAATATAAATTTAATGATAATTTAAGTCCCTGATGGGATTGACAAGATAATTTAGTGAGTATTATTTGAAGAAAGTTGAGTATAAAAGTTAGAAATTTGAGTATGTAAGATTGTATCCACCATATTAAGATTAATATACTCAATTTTCAATTTACTCTTTTATTCACTGGGTGAATGCAAAGAAAATCTCAAATGTGAGTCGAAATTCTCAAAATAATAAAATTTAATTTTTAAATTTAATCGATTAATTCGATTAAATTTAATTCACTGGGTGAATGTGTCAGTCGAAATTCTCCGCTCTACTTAAACCTCTCGCTGGCCTCGTCTCCTCCGTGTCTTTCTCAACTGTTTCTCCTTTTAGGAATTAACTTTGGGAGAGTGACGATGGAGAGGTACTACGGAGTCACTTCAAGCTTTACACGCGGCCCAACCACCATGCAGTCCGCCACTCCCCCAAACCCGCACCTCGGAGCAGACTCCACTCTCGTCTCTTCCCGTTCCGCTGCCGCCTCTGCCGGCCGCAGTGGCCGCTGCTTCGACGACACCGAGATCAGCATATTCGACGCCGAGCGCTACTTTAACGAAGGGCACGAACCCGCGAAGGCGACGACCATATTTCTCAACGGGCCGGCAGAAAGGTGCGACCTTTACCCGAGGGATGACGGCCACGCTAAACTCGGCCGCACCACCTCGATCCACTCGACGCCGACGACGGCCTCGTCGGAGGCCAGCTGGAACAGCCAGTCTGGCCTCCTTGCCAACTCCGCCCGCGGGAATTCTCTCTCGAAGGATCCCTCCAAGTCGCCGTCCTCCTCCGGTCGCCGGCTCTTCCGCGGAAACTGCCCGTGCTCGGGGAAGAAGGCGGTTGATGTTGACGAGAAGTCCTCCTCTGTCATCGCTAAAACTCCCATCTTTCGGGAAGCGGAAGTGGGTTTGAGTAGCATTCCGGAGAGAGGCAGGGCAGAAGAGATCAAGAGAGAGTTTGGCGTTGAGGAGATGCGAAAGGTGAAGATATCAACTAGAATTTGTTCCCCGAATCCCAGTCTTTTTAGCGCTTCCACTCAATTATCGCCGGCGAGAACAATTCCACCGGAAGTCGATCGCCTCGCCGTCAGCTCGGCCATCCCATTCGGGAACCCCGCCGGCTTCTCCTTCCCTGTCCTGAATCCCTCTTCGGTCAACTCCGCCCAAGAGCCTCCGCGGGAATCCCTGGAGATCTTCCGGCCAACGAAGGAGACAGAGGATTCGGAGAATGCCCCGTCAGATTTCCAACGCCGCTCTGGCGTTTTCCCGTTCTCGGACAAGGCGGGCCGCAATAGCTTTACCTTTCCGGTGATTCCGAAGCTCCCGGTGGATGACGACGCGGCGAGCGACGCAAGCTCGGACCTTTTCGAGATCGAGAGCTTTTCCACCCAGGCGATGTACCGCCGGCGCGACTCTCACGAGCATGTCCGACGAGGCGTGGATCATGAGGCCACGCTGTCCATCGCGCCAAGCGAGTGCTACGCCCCGAGCGAGGTGAGCGTCCAATGGAGTGTCACCACCGCGGAGGGCTTCGACCGCGCGAGCTTGGCCAACTTCTCCAGCGCAGCCTCTCACTGCGACGACCTCCGCGTCGTCGAAGTGGAACGCCAGCGCTTCGCCGGCGGCGGCAGGAGGAGATGCAGCGGTCTCCTGAGCTGCCGGAGCGAGAAGGCGGTGAGCGTCGGGCCCAAACCCGTCCGATCGGACTCGGTGCGTCCGACAACAAACCGAGCGATTTGGACTCGCTAAATCGCGCGCCAAGCACCTTGTTTGGGCACTTCCCATGCTAAACGGCGTGTTATTATTGCTCCATGAAATAAAACGGTTGCTCCCTAAATATGGAATAAAATGGCAGTAAATTTTCTTTTTAATTTTCCACTGTGTACAGAGGTCTTTTTAATAAATAAATTAAAAGTAATGTCAAGTTGAATATTCTAAATTGTATTTTAGGGTTGAATGTAGTGTTTGACTTAGTATATGTGTGTTTGAATTTTTTGATTTACTTGAGCTAAATATGATGAACATAAATGATAGAATAATAATACTTGTCCTTGAATTTTTATATAAATGTAAGTAAAGAAAATGTCATGAAACAAGGCAAAAATAATTCAAATGAGGTAAAGAATAACAATGAGCATGTGTATAACATCTAGTTTAAATGAAGTTAAAATTTCTGAGATTGGAATGACTTTTTTATTTGAAAAAGAGGTTTGTAATTTTTATAAATCCTATGCTCAAAATATTGGTTTCGGTATTTTCAAATTAGGTAGAAAAAATAGAATGATGGAAAGCAAAAATATTTCTCAATTGGATGTGTCAAATATAGTAAGACAGTATTTCAAGAAAAAAATATTTTATCGTTTTTAAATTGTGATTGATAAGTATGCTCGGACGTGCTCCAAAGGCTACAATCACAAACCAATGTCGCACAATGACAATTGCAATTGCAGAGGTATTTCCAAATTTTCATCATCATTTATGTCTGTGGCATATCATGAAAAGACTTCCAGTAAAATTAGGTGGCATGCTCAGTATAAAATGATAAAAAAATAATTGAAAAACATTATTTACAACTCTCTTACAATTGATAAATGTGAAGAGAATTAGATGAAAATGATTAATGAATTTAATTTGGAGAACAATGATTGGTTGAAATCTTTGCATGAAGAACGGAATAGATGGATACTTGTATACGTCAAAAATAACTTTTGGATAGGTATGTCCACATCTCAAAGAAGTGAAAGTATGAATGTTTTTTTATGACTTGTCCATTCTAAAACATCCCTGAAATAATTTGTTGAGTAGTATGATAATACTTTGAAGAAGAAGATTGAGAAGGAAAAAAGTTTAGATTTTGTTTCTTTTAATTCTATCATACCAGTAATAACTGGTTATTCTATTGAAAGACAATTTCAAAGTATCTATATTAACAACTTATTTAAGTTGTTGCAAGATGAAGTAAGAGGGTTAATGTTTTACAATACCTAATTGGTGGAGCAAGAAGAGATAACTTTGATATTTGAAGTCGTAGAAACTATGTTAGGAAAAATGGAGAACCCCTATGAGAAGTTTTCTTTAGTGTACTACACTGAGTTAGATTACCAAGTGAAGTGTCTATGTCATCTATATAAGTTTCGGAAATTTTATGTAGGCATGTGATATCTGTGTTGATAAAAATAAGGTGAATGAGGTTCCTATGAATTATATTATAGGCTGATGATGTAAAGATAGTAAGCGTGGATATCAAAGTATCACTAACATCTATGATGAATATGTTTGTGATGGAGAAAAACATTGAAATAAGCTTCACACTCCATTGATACAAGAGGTTCAACAACTTGGGATAAGAAATGAAGACAATTGTTCTCTTTTAGTGGAAATCTTGAAAGACACACGTGAAAAACTAATTGATATTGATATTGACCATTCAAGAGCTAAAAAAGATTGCAGTTCGTCACCATTAACTCAAGATGGTGAAAAACTGAATGAAATATCTAGATCTAGTGCAAAAGTGATACATTCTCCATTAAAAGTTTGATCTCGAGGCTATCCACCCATAAAGGAGAAACAGTCTAAGATAGAACAAATTATGAAGAAATCATTTGCAAAGGCCTGAAAGAAGGTTTGATTTATTATGGTTTAGCAAATGATACTTATTGTTCGTACCTATGACATAACTTCTGCTTTATATACTAGATTTTAAAGTACCTAGGTTAGTTTTGATGTGATCGACTAAGTCAAGTTAGATCTTGTATGGTTTGATCCTTGTGCTAAGTGTGCAGGAGCTTAGAAGCACAAGAAGTCGAACGAAAGATGTGGCAGTAAAGAAGGATGTCACGGGGAAGGGAGCCGATGGACTCGGTGCATCGAGGGATGTAGAGGCTGCAGAAGAGTACACCGATGGACGAGAAGGGTGTGCGACGTCCGAGGGACGAGAAGTCGGGGAGGAAGGTCGTTCGAAGAGAAGGTCAAAGTTTGATTCGAATGAGCTCAACTCTAAATAGTCAAAAATCACCCAAGCGGACGAGGATGGAAGAAAGTCAACTCGGATGTTGACCTTGCTCAGCTACGGGTCCGGGTGTCTCAGTTGGCTTTGAAGATGCTTCGGACCATCGCAAGCAGTTTTACGTAAAAGTGCAACTGAGACATCTCAGTTGGTGCCTGAGGCGCCTGAAATCCAACTGAGGTGCCTTAGATCACAACTGAGGTCCCTCAATGTCATGTTAGTATAACGGTAACATCTTGTTTGGGCTATAAATAACCCCTAGAGCTATGATTACATAACTCTTCTACAAGCTTTCCAACGTCTATAAGAGACTTCTTCGCCTACACTGAAAGTGTTTTTCTTAGTAGAATTTTCACTACCTTAGATTAGCAACCACCCTGGTTGCAACCAAGTAAATCTGGTCTTTATTAGTTTCTTTTATATTGTTCATATTTGATTTAATTGCTATCTAATTGTCATCCTTGCTTCAATATTGCAAAAGATATAATTTGTAATTGTAGGGCTATTCACCCTCTCTAGCCGGCCTGCATGGGGACCTACACATTTGTAGTTAAAGATCTCTATTTACTGTTTATAGGTTTCTTTGTAATAGGTATGTAAAGGTGATTTGTAGCTAAAGAACTCTGTATTGCAACTACTTTATTGTGCAAAGGTGTGTGATCAACTTTCAAATAATATTTATCTTCTATTATATGTAAGACAATATTGGATATTTGGATTTTTTTTTTTGTAGTTGCAGTAATATGAGTGCCTGCAATGTATCCACTAATGTAGTTTCTGTATTGTATGTTTGGTTGATTCAATCGTGTGGAGGCGATGGTTGTCGCATGAAATTTCAATTTTTTGGCTGAAATTAGTTTTGCATTAGAGTTCTGAATGGGGTGTATAAAATGTATTATTGGAAAATACTAATTTGATACTTAAACTTTTAATTTATTTTTTCAATGAAAGAATTGGTCATTCTTTGAATGCACTTTTTATGCTTAGACTTGACTCAAGCATTTTTATGATTCAGTTTTATTTTTTATGCTTTGTGTTTACTTATGGGTTTATAAGTATTTCTTTTGGTTGCTTTCTCAAGGTCGTATTCCATCAGTGAGAAATATAGTTGTTATGGTTCATATTCAAAAATGTCATTTTTGAACCATCATAGTTTTTTTTTGGCAAAACAACCATATTTCTCTATGTAATATAACATATGTTGCAGAGATTGGTTGTAGTTTTTCTTTAAAAAGCATAGAAAACAATATATAACATTATCAGAAGTACCAGGACACATACGTTAAAGTACTTTACTATAGTGCATCCTGATGACAAGAATCAGACTCACTAGACTTGGAAGCTTCAAAGTGGAGGATAAAAATACAGGCACCCACTTCATAATTAGACATTAATCCTGAACTCGAACTCCGGATCAAAAGATGGGCAAGAGAGCATCTAAAGAGCAGCAGGGAAGTGCTCTCAAACTTAATCTCTCGTTCGGAACGACACTAGGGAAAAAATACTTTCAAGCCATTTTTTCGGCTAAACAATCATAATTCATCTTATCATACATATCTTGCAGTGTTTAGTTGTATTTTTTTTTCCAAAAAGCATAGGAAACATACTACTTTTGTTTGAAAAAATAATTATTTACACGTCTTTTTTTTTGGCAAAAAAGTAATTTCAAAGGCATAACAATCATATCTAGCAAGCATAAAAATACAACTAAACTCTAACAAGTAGAAATTACAACCATAAAAATACAACTGAATTCTGGTAAGCATAAGAGTCATATTTGGTAAACATGTTAGAACCATTAAGTAGATTATATTTCTAGAATTACATGTCTTTATCACATTACAATACCGATACTAATTAACCACTACATAACCAGATGAACTAACAAACAAATCAAGTACACAATCAAAATCATCAGGTTCACAATCACTAATACCAAGGCCAATCTTGGACCATTCCAATTTCCCAATTATGATCATGATAAGAAGTGTGTTCACTCCCTAACCTTGACAGTATTGACTCTACCCTTGCCAACCTCCTAAAACATATATGATTGTTTTCTTCATCAAACACGACATCGGTCATCACCCACTTTAACCAGCCATAATGCTTACCATAATAGAGTCTTCTTGGGTTCTTGGTCGATCTAAATACTAACACCAATGTTCTTAGTCCACATTCCCTACATGTTACATTTTTAAATTTGGTATAGTGGATCTTGTTGTTCCTTGATGATGCTATGAAATAGCAACTAATATTCCAAATTTCATTTGTTAAGCAAAAGAAAAAAAAGAAAACATAGTATTCAACCCCAAATTGATGAAATACATTCATTACTTGAGAACAATCCAGAATACTGATTGGATTCACATTTGTGGATTTGAATGATGATACATTGCTCTCTCTCTCTCTCTCTCTCTCTCTCTCTTTGCTTTTATATTTCTGTATGCATGTTTTGCTGTAATATAGGCAGTACCCCCCTCCCTGTGAACTTTTCAGTCTTTTTTTATATGTCGAATGATTGTTTACTGAATGCTTTATATACTAATAGTTGGTTGCTTATAAGGTGTTGATATTGATTATAATTATTTAAAAAGAAAGAACATGGTTAATGTTGGTTCAAAAGAAGTTGCTGTGTTTACGATTTATGAATTATTATCATGGAAACAAAAAGTTAAGACTTAATGTATAAAAATTCTCTCTAATTCTCAACCATTTCCCAACTCAATAAAGAGATCGAACAATCTAATACATACCTGATGTTGTTGCCTGGAATTTTTTGATCGGCTTGAAAGCACGGAACTCGTTTAGGGTCGTGGTAGAAAGGACTGGAAGAAGGGGCTAGAGTGTACAAGTTAGAGCAACCTGAAGGGAGATGGAAGGGAGACGGGTTGAATCTTTCACTGGATTTGAAGCCTCTTTCACTGCGTTTTTTCACTGGGAGCAAGGGAGACAAGCCGTGCAATTTTGATTTGCTCGTTTAGTTCCTTCTCTAAGAAATTTGGGTCTCTTCTCTTTGCTGGTTCATTGGGAGAAAGAGAAGGAAGAATTTTCGACGATGAACTGCACTTCATTTTAGGGCTGGATGTTTAAAGGGGAAAGTAAGAAAGGAAAAACGCAAAGAGTATAAAGCAAGAATCGAGAGAGAGAGAGAAGAGCTGAGCTGGAAATTTATAGGTCGGAGTCACATCGTTTGTTGTCTATTTTCACTCTTTTCGTTCGCTACCTGCATCATTATTCATAAATTAATATGGAGGTAAGATGGTGTATCATTGACCTCCATGTGGTACAAGGTCAAAGACGAATCAGGAGTAAAACGTGTCAGTCGGGGAGCATAGTGAAGTGGTCGGGAGGATGATCGGCTTCTCTACGTTTAAACCTAAAACCCTATCTCTCAAGTCGGGCTCAAGGAGAATTTCCCAAGTGGAGTAGCATACTCCCCCCAAGGATTCCTCCAAGTAAACTAGAGCAGCAGATGCTCCCGAGTAGTCTCCAAGCAGAGTAGCAAATGCTCCTGAGAAGGCTTCGAGTGGAGTGTGGACCTCCACTGAGTAGAGAAGTAGATGTTCCCTAAGTGGAGAGAGCATCCATCTCCGAGCGGAGTAGTAGACGTTCCTCGAGTGGAGCGGCATCCTCCTCTGAGCGAAGTAGCAAATGCTCCCAGGTATGACGGCATGTAAATTCCTTCGAGGGGAGTAACAAACATCCTACTTAGTAAATATACCTTATCTTTGTAGGTCCCAGTGATACAATGCTTCCTCTATTTGGTTGAAAGACCCCTTCTAGGCCCTGGAGCCCAATAACCTTAAAGTTTCATGGGTCAACCCACTTTAAAGAATAGTGTTTACTATCACATCGTACAATTTGTCAGAGCACATGGGACACCATCTCCCCTATCTCTGTTTTTTGACATCCCTGTACATGATAGACACGTCATACTGACGATAGTGAGATATGTATATTATCTGCCTTATCTATAGTGGATATGCCATTAATACAGGGATATGACATAGAGCACTATAAAAGGAGGAGAGGGGCTCATATTATAGATATACAATAGCATGGTAACTAAGTCTCTTCTTCTCCCCATTTTCCTCCACCATCTCATCATAATTGACTTGAGCATCGAAGTGATATCGCCAAGGCACCCTCAGTGTCATTCTCACTCTCTTTTTACTCCTATATTTTAGATTATAGGCGTGATCTAACTAGCATTCAGCTCACCGATGTTGTTCTCACCAAAGTCTTGGCGCTAATCAAATTGGCGTCGTCTGTGAGAATCATGTACCTGAACCAAGATATTCCAATGGATGATACTAGAAAATTCACCACCATTGCCCATGAGGATTTCTATCGGCTCGTAACCATCGTAGTTTGGGGCGTATTGAAACAACAACAAGTATAGGAAGTGTTGTGGCAGCAACCGCTTGGACTGGTGTCTCTCTCGGTAGCATGCTTGGAGCTTCCGAGCGGCCTGACTGTAGCCTAATGGTCCCAGTGAATCGGGGAGAGGTCGGTTGTCGGGGAGATAATGGCATAGGCACATAAGGAACTACTGTGGGTGTTGTCTCCACGTCTTTCGGCTGGGCATGGAGGGGCATTTCCTCTTTGGTTCCCACTCGGTGAATAATTTTTCGATATAGTAACTATGTGATCAAGATTTTGAGGTAGCGAAGACCATCTCCACTATCTTCTTAAAGCTAACCATCCTCTCGCCCACTCAGAGCCTAGGAGTTTCCTGAACAGGTGTACTTTCTACCACCACTGGCCAAGGGAATGGGGGAATGCTGGCCCTTTCTTCTGTCGGTTGGCTGGAAGAACTAGCCACACAGCCTACTCCCATGGGTGCTCTTTCGGTAGTAGGTCGGGCACGCATTCTGCAGCATTGACGACATCTTGGGAGACCTCTGGAGTTAATAACACCTCTGGAAATGCTAAGTTCCATTTTGCCAACTTGTTTATTGAAGAGTTCAATATCGTGACACTTGCATCCAAAATTACTTAAAATAGTTTTCACAGAATAAAGACAAATTAATAGGGCTTACTGAGTGGTGCTGTTAACTCAGCAGAACTCGGACTCAGTCTAACCCGATATAGAAGACCTTCATTTTCATTCAACGTCGTGTTGGGATTTGATCGTAAGGCTAGAGGGGTGAATAACCGATCACCCACAAGTTCATCAGTTCTTCCTACACGTGTTAGTATGCAACAGAATATAATATAAACTAAAACTAACAAGAAAAAATACAAACCAATTTAACGTGGTTCAGAGATAAAACTTCTACTCCACGTAGTCCATAAGGTGGACAATCCCGATCCATTGGTGGATGAATCTTTGGAAAGCCTCCGGTTAGTTTGTGTCACTCCTTGTGGGTGGAGAAACCTCGTCACAACCTTGCAACAACTCCTGAGCACAAAGATTACTAATTGACCTCTAACTAAGACCAATTTCGTCAATCCTAGCTAGCCAAATCAAGCTCCCTTAAATAGAGCTTGTGACTGAACTAGCTATTACCAGTCAACTGGTGCCAACACCAGTCGACTGCTTCGCCCGAATTTGAACATTACAACCCAATGTTCAATTCTAGCCGACATCAGTCGACTGCACAGAAGATCAGTCCTGATCTTTCTGTGAACTCTACCAGTCAACTATGTTAGCAGGAGTCATAGAGTCAATTATGTGATGATTGACTGGGGACTTTTGTATCATATTCTATTATTAATAAAGGTAAATTTTAGTTATTATACTTGCTTTATATTTGTGTCAAATAACTAAATATAATAATGTTCTTGGGTAGTAGTTCTTATCTATATCATATCGATTGGTTGAATCGATAGTGAGATGAAGTAGAAAATACTACACTAAATCATTCCTAGTCAAACATTAATATTTAGGGACAATATTAATGCATGGAGACTAGCATGTAGGTCAATTGATGACTTGAGCTCACAAGTCATGGATATGTGATATCAAATTGACACATGGATATAAATTAAAGAATATGCACTGAATTGACCCGCTATAAGAAAGTTTCATAGATTATTATATGAGTGTCATAAACTTTCTCATCTGACTATTAGTATGAATAGTCCTTGGACCTAATGTTACTATGGTTTCCTATATAAGGAGTTATGTACTTTGATATCGTCAAGCGTCACCTGTAACAGGGTGGACTATAAAGACGATCATTGGTATGTAATGAATTATGTGAAGAGATGTGAGTGACGTAGATGGAATCTATCCTTCCCATATGACAGAAGTGATTTCTGTCGGCCTCTTGATCGAGTAGGACTATTAAAACGCATGGTCATGCTCAAATAAGTCAATATGAGATATTGAGCTCATTTGTTTGAGTGACTCTACTCGACGATTAAGAAACACAAAGATTGATCAAGGATGACACGGTTTATGCCTTATTGATCAATCTAGATATCGAGGATAAAAGAACAATATCATACATTGTCATAGTCACAGAGGTTAAGTCGGATCTCGATTTCCTCATCACTTGGGTAGCAATCATGCATTGCTAGATGTCACTCATTACTTATGTGTCTAAAGTGGTTTAGACACACTGTTAACGTTACGAGAACCTATTGGGTCACACACTAAAGACACGATGCTTCGGACATTAATTGATTTGATCCAAATTGGATTAATTGAGTTAGGCTCAAATGAATCCAATTTGATTATGAGATTGAGTTCTAATTTGAGTTAGACTCGTTTAGATTAGACTCAATCACATTTGAATGAGATATTAATTCATTAAAATATTTAATGAATTAATAATAGAGAAAGATTAAAAGTTTCTCATTGGATGAAGAGAAGTTTAAGAGTCATATGAGAAACATGTGCTATAATTAGATTTTTGTCGGCTTTAATGGAGGGAAAATAAAGGGATAAAAACTCTTCATAATCATGGAATGAATATAAAAGAGTTTTTCTTATCATTTGGATGTTGTTCTTGTCATTTTTCTTCTCCTCCTTCCCTTTGGCCGAACCCTTCTCCTCCTCTCCATCTTGCTTTGTGAATCTCCTCTTGTGGCTAGCACCACAAAGGCGATTCTTCTCCAAAGCTTAAGAGATCGTGTTCGTGTGGATACGCATAGAGGCACAGACACTTGAACGTGCAAGAGATCTGACGTACCTTGGACGAGCGGGATAAGCAAAAGGCATGCTTCAAAGGTATACCTATAAGATAGGAATTTGTAGATCTAACTTTGTATGAGTTTTTCTTTCGCATGTATCGCTCGTGGGATCTATTATTTCTACTGCGATTTTAAAATGTTTACGCCAATAGATCCCTACAGACTGATCCCACATCAGTCGACTAACCAAACCCCAAACCTAGGGTTTTCCATCCTGAGTGCAGTTCACTCATCACTCAGACTCTCACGACTCACTTGACTCTTCATGCAGCCTTGACCTGTTGTCTTCAAGTCTTCTTCGACTTTGGCTCTCATCCCTCGGATGCATACACGCCTGCGGCTCATCTCCACATGTCATCCTTTACGTATGCCTCTTAGTACGCTTCCCTCAACTCATCATTCCTACCTTGTCCACGGTCCCTCGAACACACCATCCTTCACTGGACTCGAAGTCATCAAGTTGAGTCTATGTGTATCCTGCAGAACCTGCACACTCATATACACATATCAAACACAAGGGTGAACTTAACTTAAATCCTTTGCCCAAATATCAAAACACATGGTCCCACGGATTATAAATTACGTCAATACTGTTGGTGTCGGAAGCATCATATCGAACCTTGTTTTGATATTAGCAAAGGATTCAAAGTTAAGTACTATTTGTGATCTAATAAAGTTACTCAAGTGTGCAGGAAAGTCCTAGTTAATCTAGGCAAGAAGTCCTGGTCGAGGGCTGGGCAAGAAGTCCTGGTCGAGGACTGGGCAAGAAGTTCTGGCAAAAGGCTGGGCAAGAAGTCCTAGTCGAGGACTGGGCAAGAAGTCCTGGCAAAGGGCTGAGCACCGAAGACCTGACCGGAAGTTGGGCAAGAAGTCCTGGCAAAGGGCTGGGCACCGAAGACCTGACCGGAAGTTGGGCAAGAAGACATGACCGGAAGTTGGGCACGAAGACCTGGTTAGGTGGATTGGGCAAAAGTCCAACCGGAGGAGCCGGTTGGCAAAAGGTAAACTCTCCAGAGAGGAGTAGGTGAGGATGCGTTCACCGTCGAGGGAACAGTAGGTGTCGGATTGACCTAGGGTTCCATTTGGGAGAAACGAAGTCAGTACTAAGACAGCTGAGGCTGTAAATAATGACTAACATACTTTGCTTTCTTGTTTTGGAACTAACCTTAGTTGCAGGAAACAAAGGAGTGTGTTTTTGCAGCTCGGGTGCCCCAATGGAGTTAGGCGCCTAACTGGGGCTAGGCGCCCGTATGGATACGGGTGCCCCAGTGCAAAGGCAAAACCCAGAACATCGAAGCAAGCTGCCACGAAGCCTGTGGACTGAGTCAGCTCAGGCGCCCGTGAGGTCACGGGCGCCCCCATCAGCTCAGGCGCCCAAGTGGAGATGGATAAGCGCTAACTGAGCATGCGGATAAGAGATCGTGCAGGGAAGGCCACGTGTTAGGCGCCCCCATTGACACAGGCGCACCCATGGGTGCTATAAAAGGGGGTTCACCCCCAAGGCTTCAACATCCATTGCTCTCAAGGCTCCAGACACTTTCGCTCAAGAGCTGCGCTCCGACAAAGATCGACTTCAAGATTCCAGCGCCGACGACGACCCTTTGCTCCGAAATTCGATCCGCCTCGGGCGTCGGTAAAACTTTAAATTACGAAAGTGTTGTTAACTTAATTTCCAATTCTATATCTGTACTATCAATTTGTAAACGTTTTCCCGAATATAGAATTACCCAAAGTAAACGGTCAAGGACCGTGGGTCTTGGAGTAGGAGCCGACCGCGACTCCGAACCAAGTAAAACCAACTTGTGTTCGCGTGTGTTCTGTTATTTTCCACTGCGTATCTTCTCTAATATTCTGAAAATTTTATAACGATATTCACCCCCCCCTCTATTGTTGTCTCCGATCCAACAAATACGTCGTAGCATCGAAGCATATACCGATCAGAATTGTCACTATCTTTTTGTCTTCGGGGTGTCACTTGTAGCGTCTGAGCGGCGGTTGTTCTGACAATTCTACTTGCCAACTAGTCAGAAAGGCCACTGGCTCAATTAGTGTTATGTAGAAGAACACATTCTTCCTGCCCTTGTGCGAGGAGGGGAGTCCATCTAGAAATCAAAGCCCTTCCGAGCCATAAAATTAAAAATTCCCAGCTCCAAATGCTTGGGATAATAAAACTAATGGAAGCTAATAGGGGAGAGTGGGATTTGGTACGATTGCACCATAAAGAATCTGAAATAATTGGGAGCTATCTAGTATAGTTGAATATAGAAATATTTAGACATATCAGAGAAAAACTCCGAGATGGGAAACCTGCCATGGAAAGGTGAGAAAACCTGGTGGTGGTGGACAGGGCGCGGTCTGCATTGGGTATTCTCATCCAGTATTCTTGAGAAATACCGTAAGTTACTCACATCCCCTCTCAAGACTCCTTAGGAAGAAGAGGATGTGCTACCTCATACCATGGGGCTAACGGATATGCTCGGGCCATGGGAAAAAGTTAAAGGATTGCCAGAGTGAAAAAAACAAAGAGGAAGTACGAAACTTATGATGGCAATCACTAAAAGAAGAGTTGAATAGTTGGCTACAAGCATCGGGGGCTTTGGTAAAGATGACGTTTCATCCCCTGAAGCCCTAATTTATCGGCAACTATCATATTTGATCAGGGAAAAGGTGGGATTGGTCCACCACCGTCCGATCTAGCACTTGGATCAAAGCTAATCATTAATGCGTCAACTCTTCGATCCCCTCACTACTCAGAGACTATCGGATTCGATGAGGGAAAAGGTGGGATCAACCCTCTATCGCCCAATTTAACACCCGGTTCAAGGATAAACATCATGGTGACTCTTCAATTCTCTCACCCATAACTTGTCAATCATCAGGCGAGCAAGACCCCAAGCGCATATCTCACACCTCATTTACTACCCCATTCGGTCGCATTTAGTGACCTGTAATGCCACATCGTGTCACCCCATTGCTCGCCATATCGTCAGGAGCTTCAATAATAAATGTAAGGATGTCATCCCGCTACGTGCTAATGCCAGTACGTTCATTGTCTAGTCAGTCGGACTTCGGTCTCTTTTGATTGTACATGAAGGGGAGACTGGTGATACGAAGGTAATATGGCGAGTAACTTTAACCTCCACATGGAACAAGGTCAAAGGTGAATCACAAGTGAAACATGTCGGTTGGGGATCATAGTTAAGGGGTCGGGAGGACGATCAGCTTTTTACATCTAAACATAAAACCCTATCTCCCCAGGCGGGCGTCAGGCAGACTCCCCAAAGTGGAGCAGCATACTCCTCCGAGTCGAACCAATGAACTCACCCGAGCAAAGTAGAAGATGCTCCTGAGTAGGATCTAAGCTGAGTAGTAGATGCTCCTGAGTTGGCTTTGAGCGGAGATGCATCCTCCACTAAGCAAAGCAACAGACGTTCCCTAAGCGGAGTGGGCATCTGTCTCCGAGCGGAGTAGTAGACATTCCCCGAGAGGAGGAGCATCTCCCTGAGCGGAGCGATGTCCTCCTCAGAGAGAAGCAGGCATTCGCCTTTGAGCGGAGTAGTAGATGTTCCCCGCGAAGCGGCGTCCTCCTCCGAGTGGAGCGACAGATGCTCTCGAGCAGAGTGACAGATTGTAAGGGTCTTACCGTGTGTTAGAGGGGGTTGAATAGTAACTTTTCGATCTTGTCTTCCTACAATGGTTAGTGCGCAAGCGGAATAATTAACAAAAACTAAAACCTAACACATAAGAAAGACACACCTAGTTACGTGGTTCGAAGATGAAACTCCTACTTCATGGCTGCCCGTAAGGTGGACGATTCCGATCCTTCGGTGGATGATTCCCCGGACCACCTCTGGCTAGCTCTTATCGCTCCTTGTAGGTGGAGAAACCTCGTCACAACTCTTGGACAATCCCTGAGCAATACTAGGCTACTAACAAGCTCTAACCAAGCAAGTTTCGCTAAGGAGAAACAGCCTTAACGAGCTCCCTTAAATAGAGCTCGAGGCTGAAGTGACCGTTACCAGTCGACTGGCATTTGCGAATTCAAAAGTCACAGCCTGACTCTTCAAATTCTGGTCACTACCAGTCGACTGAGGATCAGTCGACTGGTCCATCCCTAAGTCTAGGGTTACCCTTCTCGAGTACATTTCTCTCCGCACTCAAATTCTCACGACTTAGTTCCCGAGTACAATTACCTCAGTACTCGAACCCTCACGACCAGGTTGACTCTTCATCCAGCAGCCTCGATCTGTTGCCTTCGCTCCCTGTTTGTCTTCGGCTCCCGTCCCTCAGATGCGCACACAAGCCCTCAGTTTGCCTCTATGTCATCCTTCATGCATGCCTCGAAGTCCGCATCCCTCGGCTCATCGTTCCTGCTCAGCAGCCTCGATCTGTTGCTTTCAAGCCCTCTTCGACTTTGGCCCTCGTCCCTCAGATGCGCACACAAGCCCTCGGCTTGCCTTCATGTCATCCTTCACGTATGCCTCGAAGTCCGCTTCCCTCGGCTCATCGTTCCTGCTCTAGCAGCCTCGATCTGTTGCATTCAAGCCCTCTTCGACTTTGGCCATCGTCCCTCAGATGAGCACACAAGCCCTCGGCTTGCCTTTATGTCATCCTTCACGTACGCCTCGAAGTCCGCTTCCCTCGGCTCATCGTCCCTGCTTTGTCCATGGTCCTTCAGATGCGCATATAAGCCCACGGCTTGCCTCCATGCCACCCTTCACCATACCTGAAGACATCCAACCAAGCCTATGGTATCCTGCAAACCTGCACACTCACATACACATATTAGATCAACATGAAACTCTAACTTAATCGTATTGACACACACACATCAAAACCCATGATCCTCCTGATCATACTTGGGCTGATTGCCCCAATACATATTCCTTCGAGCGGAGTGGCAAACATCCTACTTAATAAATAGGTCTTATCATTGCAGGTCCCGATGATACAATGCTTCCTCTATTTGGTTAAGAGGACCCTTTTAGGCCCAGGAGCCTAACAATCTTACAGTTTCATGGGCCAACCAACTCCAAAGAATAGTACTTACTGTCACATCGTACAATTTGTCAAAGCACGTGGGACATCATCCCTCTATCTTTGCTTCACTAACATCCCTGTACATGATAAGACATGTCATACTGATGATAGTGAGATTTGTATACTACTTGTCTTATCCACGATGGATATGCTATTGATATAGAGATATGATGTAGAGCACTATAAAAGGAGGAGAGAGACTCATATTACATGTATGCAATAGACTAGTAACTAAGTCTCTTCTTCTCCACATTTTCCTCCACCATTTTATCATAACTGATTTGAGAATAAGAGTGACATTGTCAGGGCATCCCTTATGTCATTCTCACTCTCTTTTTGCTCCGATATTTCATATCACAAGCACAATCCAACTAGTGTCCAGCTCACCGGTGTTGTTCTCTCTGAAGTCTTGGCGCGAGATCATAAATAAATAAATAAAATCATGTGCTAGCTAGTGCCTTATATTAACTCTTATCTAAACATCATTAATTTTTTAATTCACTCCTCGCTATCTTTACCTTCCTCTCCTCAAAATGACTTTTCAAATCTTCATATAAGTTAAAAGATTAATTAAAAGATTTAAGAACATGGGGTTATCTCCTTTTAACTTTTAGGACATGTTTTATTGAAAATTATTATTATTAATTTAAATTATCTAAGTAAGGCTCCATTATGTAATCCCGTTTGATTTAAGTAATGGATCGGATGATTCCCATATAATAAATAAATCTATCACGTCAACAAGTGGTGGCATATAATCTAGAATTTGATAATATTAAAAGTGTGAGATTTTACGTGATTTCAAAATTAATAAAAAATATTTCAAAATTATCGTTCGATTTTTATCCTTTCTGACAAAAATACCTCTTAAATTTTATCAAATCTTAGTCGGCTCGAGACATAACCAAAATCCTAATTGACGAGCATGACAATGTGCGTGGCGGTAGCTCGACCTCCATCGCTTCGCTCGATACGACCATGGAGGTAGAGGCAACGTTAAGGCCCTAGTGGCCATTAGAGGTCACATTTTCTCCACTAACCAGGACAGTCATATCCGCGTGTGGCAGATTGGCCCTCGCGTCACCAGTTCGGATCCTATGTGCCGAAAACTCCCTGCGCCTCTGTGCCGAGCAGAAAACGACAAAAAAAGTCGTGTGCGTTGTGCGTGACTTCGCCCACTCGTTCACACATCCAAAGACTTCGCCCACTCGAGCAGAAAACTAATCCCTCCCGTGCCCTAATCCCTTGCCGCCACTGCCGCTATCTCTTTAGCCGCCGCCGCACGCCGCCTCAATTCCCTCCCTCCCTCTGACTCCATCACCCATCTCACCTTCGCCTCCACCTCTTCAGCCTCTACCATCTCTTTGCCGTAACCCTCCATCACCACCGCCAATTTCATCTGTTCCACCAAGAACACCTTGCTCATCCTCTGCTCCGCGTACAGCGGCCACGCCACTATCGCCACTCCGGCGGAGATCGCCTCCAACATCGAGTTCCACCCACAGTGTGAGATGAAGCATCCTACCGACTCGTGGTTCAGCACCTCCACCTGCGGCGCCCACGACTTCGCCACCATCCCCCTCTGCTTCGTCCGCTCCAAGAATCCCTCCGGCAACAGAACGTCCAGGTCCAGCTCCGACGTCAGAGTCAGCGGCACAGATGTCAGAGGAAGTCGGCACAGATGTTGGAGGCGATCTCCGCCGGAGTGGCGATAGTGGCGTGGCCGGGAAAGCTTGCATGAACGAAATGGAAAGCTTGCATCAAGAATCATTAAGTTCAGAAACAGGGTGTAGTAGGCCTAATACTGTCACACTATCTACTGAAACATTTGCAAAAGGTCTTCAAAGGAACTGTGATATTGTTAAAACTGCTGCTCACAATCCAATTTTATTCTGTTTATCTATTTTTTAGATCTGCAACTTGAGTTGAGATCCGACTTGCAACTCGAGTTGAGATCCGGCTGAAAAAAATTCACCTTCAATTTGTCTCTTGTATAATATAAAAAGGCATTGAGTTGAAGTAATAGTCTCATTTGGTTTTGCTGTGGGTGTCGCTTTTTAATCTTGTAAATTAGATATGCAACTCATACATTTGATGCAGGAATAAAACATTGAGACCTCAATATCTTTGTTTATCTCAATATGAAAAAGATTTTATTAAAGTTTATCAAATTCGTGTGAAGTGTTGCATCTACGATCTAGGTTAATTCTGTTTCAATTTTACTCATTCTGTTTCAATTTTATCAAAGTTTATCTATGTCGCATGAAATTTGTCAAAATTTTCATATTAGGTTGCTATTGAATGACATCTTCAAGTACCAGCAGCATATCGCATACCAAATTTGAAACTGTACGATGCAGTGAATGTGGACTAAAAGCATTAGTGCTAGTCTCCAGATCAATCAAGAACCCAGGAAGACTATATTATGGATGTAAGCAGCATGGATGGTTAAAGTGGGTGACGTCTAATATTGGATTAGATGAAGACACTAGTCGTATACATTTTCGAATGTTGTCAAGCATGGAGCCAAGAGTAGGAAGTGAACATATTGCTTATCCTCGACATAATATGGGAAATTGGAATGCATCGCTCATTGTTTGGATATTAGTGATAGTGAACTTAATTCTCTTGGCTATATATTTATTTTGTTTGGTAATGCAAGTGTTGTAATTATATTTAACTGGAAACATGTTTAAATGCTATGTCTGAGACAATAGCATGTTTAACTGGAAACATGTACAACAAAGTTGAAGTGGCAAGCTTTTGATTATTCTGACAAAATGGTGATTTTGTTACTTTCTATGCTTTAACATCCATACTATTCACCATTGTGATTGAGCGTCACAAAGGCTTGGTATTAATGTGAAAATTTTATGCTTCGGTATTAATGTGAAAATTCTATGCAATGAGTCAATTCCGTTGGAGAAATACCAAACTATTGCACCAGCAACAGAAGTTTGCAATTCATTTTTGTTTTCCTAAAGTTTTAGAAAATTCAATAGTTGCTTGACAATATACATAACGTACGGTGTGCATGACAAGACAAGGATGAGAATGTTAAGTTCACAAATTTCATCATTAGCTAAACATCTAGTTACTCATCATCCTTGTATGGATACTCCTCTGGGATCTGCTTCAGAAGCTTCACTCGGAGTTCGCATGCATCATCTCCATGCAGCATATCGCAGACCCAAGTGACTTCGGTCTCCATGGACATCCATACTATTCACCATTGATGTGCAGCAAAATTTTATGCTTCAATAGCAATGAGTCAATTCCCTTGGACAAATACCAAACTACTGCACCAGCAACACAAGTTTGCAATTCATTTTTGTTTTCCTAAAGTTTTAGAAAATTCAATAGTTGCTTGACAATATACATAATGTACGGTGTGCACGACAAGACAAGGATGAGAATGTTAAGTTCACAAATTTCATCATTAGCTAAACATCTAGTTACTCATCATCCTTGTATGGATACTCCTCTGGGATCTGCTTCAGAAGCTTCACTCGGAGTTCGTATGCATCATCTCCATGCAGCATATCGCGGACCCAAGTGACTTCGGTCTTCAATTGACACCTGCGATCAACAAAATGTTAACTTGACCCAGGTTAAATAGCTGCTGTAACTTTCACATCAAACTTTTACCAACCTTTATCAAGGAGTTCAACCACCAAGCCAAATTGCAAGTCATTTTATCCAATCAATAAATCGTATGCAAAGGTATATGATAAATAAAATCAACGAGCAAAGATCCTGAACAAACAGATATAACTAAGATCTACATCAAAAAATTGCTGACATATTTTTAAGCTGGCTGATAGGGCCTATTTAACTGTCCACCTTTCTGTGTCCACCTTTCTGATTCAAGCCTAGGCAAACGTCGACTTTAAAGAGCTAGGACCATTTATAAATTTAAATTTATACATGCATGTGACAATCTTTCAAGAATTTTTACCATCATGATACATGCATTATTGGGATCTAATACTTCATCACCAGGAATAAGAAAAAGAGAAAAGATATGATCGAACTGAACTGCTTCCAAACATCTATCACTAATTGCAATAGCGAAGTGTTTTCAGAAAGAGACAAAAAGGAACCTGGAAGATTTTTCAGGGCATGCAACTTCAGGTAGCTGGACTAATATAATTTTCCCAAGGTAAAAGTAAAGTATAATATGATGACAAACATTAATAACAGTAGGAAAAAATTAAGTGAATCAACACACAAAGCAGTTGTAATAGAAATTAGCACAATGTAGCTTGCAATTAAGGTCAAACTTAGAATTGCTTCTGCACATAAGACTGCATTCAAATTACTCATCTCTGAATCTGAAGAACTAAGTAAGTTAACATCAATATTTGCATGAATAAAAATTGCAAAAACTCTGTGAAATTGGCAAACTAGTTTATGCGTAACAATCGCATAATTGCCAATTTCACAGAGCTGGACCTGGACGTTCTGTTGCCGGAGGGATTCTTGGAGCGGACGAAGCAGAGGGGGATGGTGGCGAAGTCGTGGACGCCGCAGGTGGAGGTGCTGAACCACGAGTCGGTAGGATGCTTCATCTCACACTGTGGGTGGAACTCGATGTTGGAGGCGATCTCCGCCGGAATGACGATAGTGGCGTGGCCGCTGTACGCGGAGCAGAGGATGAGCAAGGTGTTCTTGGTGGAACAGATGAAATTGGCGGTGGTGATGGAGGGTTACGGCAAAGAGATGGTAGAGGCTGAAGAGGTGGAGGCGAAGGTGAGATGGGTGATGGAGTCAGAGGGAGGGAGGGAATTGAGGCGGCGTGCGGCGGCGGCTCAAGAGATGGCGGCAGTGGCGGCAAGGGATTAGGGCATGCGAGGGATTAGTTTTCTGCTCGAGTGGGCGAAGTCTTTGGATGTGTGAACGAGTGGGCGAAGTCACGCACAACGCACGCGACTTTTTTTGTCGTTTTCTGCTCGGCACAGAGGCGCAGGGAGTTTTCGGCGCAGAGGATCCGAACTGCGTCGCAACAATTTCCATATCTAAATACAAACTCGGGATGGCCTTGATGAAGGGGAGCTACATGCAGACCCACGCACACCCACCGTACGCTCTAGATCGAGCACGCTGATAGGCTCCACGTACTGGATCAGCTGGTTAAGACACTCGTACTTGAAATGAAAGGTGTGGGTTCGAGGATCGATAGTATGAACAAGGGGTGAAACCTCGGCTGCTGTTTAAAAAAATCTCTCGCACTTGGGTGTCTTAACTTGCCCAGCATTCACCGTGATTTATCCCCTCTGGACACTTGTGGGGCAGAGACCAAGGGGCCGTTGGGTTGACGGTTCCAACCTTTTTGAAATAGATTGAGCACGCTGACAGCATCTCTTACCTCGTCGTCGACAGTGAGATCGTCTACTCTGACTCCTAGTTTAAAGATAATACAATAAAATATTTAACTAGGCTATACATTAAAATTTTCAAATAAATTAGTTTTTATTATATTATCTAGGATTGAACAAATTAGATTATATTTTATTTTTCAAAAATTTAATTTTATGATTATTTGATAATCACGTAATTAAAATTATGAATGATAATTTGAACCCTTCTTTTGAGTTTTAATTATAATGAATAAATATTTAGGAGCATATGTTTTGAGTATGTTTTTATTAAAAGCAAGAAATGGTTATTTTTTAAAAATGTATTACTATAGAACATTTATTAAAAACATAAAGAGTTTTTCAAAGAATTGTAATAATAATATCTTTTATATTTATTTATACGTAGCTAACTTAATGTACGATTTAATAAATTGTTGCTAATTAAAACTAGACATTAGGAATTTATCAAACCACGCAAATAGATTCCATATTTAGTATAAAAAATATATATTATTTTAGTATTTATCAAAAGACCTACTACGTACTTATATATTTTTTCCATTCTACCCTCCCGACAAATTGACTTTCTCTCTTTCTCTTTTCTCTATATTTTTTTCTATCTCTTATCTTTCCTCTCTTCTATGCATATAATATTTCTTTTTTTCTCTCTTATTTTTTTTAATACATGCATAATGTAGGTCTGAAATCATATCAGACCCATGACAATTAGAATTTAGTTGATTTTTTAGATAATATTTTAATATATCCAAAGACGTCCAAATAAATAATAGATAGTGTTCCGAAAGTAGAAGCGTGGGAGGATGGTTGACTGGTGAAGGTGGGTAGATCCTTGACTTTGACCTGAATATATGGGGCGAGAGGGTAGCAAGAGGGAACAAACTACCGGTTTAAAAATAGCAAAAACTCTAGAAACAGAGAATTAGAATGACATCGGGAATATCTCGACGATTGTCACTCTGATACTTAAGTCAGAACTCAAGAATGAGTTTAGAATAATTGAAAGAGTAAAAGAGGGAGAGAGTATAGATATTCTCGAACCTGTCTGTCTTTTTCGTATCATATCTCCTTCCTAAGGGTGAGTATTCGGTTAAAACCGAACCGAACCGAATAAACCGAAAACCGAATAAACCAAAACTTTTCAAAAAAACCGAACCGACCGAATTTCGTAATAAAAACCGAGAAAATCGAACCGATAAAATATCGATTAATTATTCGGGTTTTAACCGAATTAACCGATTTAACCGAAATTTTAAAATTTTATTTGATTTTAATAAAAAAAATAAGATTTTATTTTATTTAATTATATTTTTAAATAAAAAATAATTAAATTAATATTCTTATTCGGTTTATTCGGTTTAATCGAATTATAAAATTCAAAACCAAAAACCGAACCGAATTAACCGAAAACCGAACCGAATTTTGAGAAAAAAACCGAAAATCGAATTAACCGAACCGAATTTCAAAATTCGGTCGGTTCGGTTCGGTTAATTCGGTTTTTCCGAATTTTAGCTCACCCCTACTCCTTCCTTTATTCTTCACCCTTTACCCGTTTCTCTTTCCTAACATTAATGATTAATGCATCACTAAAATCGTTATTATGATAGTCATTAAAGATTATTATTATCGTACATTCCAATTATTAATACTCTCCTAATTACTATCATTTCTCTCATAATTTAAAACCTCCTTCTTGTATTCTAGCTCTTATCATAAGTATTCATTATCATCATAACGTACCTGATGGAACTTAGAACATATGCTTGACTTCGCTTACGATAAGAATTACTTGCTCAAAAGAGGTTACCCAGTAGGGGAAGTTTCCCGGTTGGGAGAAGCTACCCGCTCGAGAGGAGCCTCTAAGGGAACTTCTTCGCTCAGAAGAATTAGACTTGGCGTCAAAAGAGAAGCTACCCGAGCGGGACAGGTATTTTCATACTTACGCCACACAAGATCCACCTTTGACTCACCTTAGTCTTCACATGGCCACATGGCGACATCCTAGCCTATCTAATCAGATAGCATATTTGAATTCCTTACGACCTTAAAAATTCATAGGACTAAAAATGATTGTAATATGAGGTCTCTAGGTCGATCAGTGAATTTTGACTAAAACTCACTAAATGATCTACAGATCTCGGATTTTAACTATTTCAAGTCATGTAGATTTCTGAGGTTGCAAGGATTTCAAATATGCTATATATTATTTATTTAGGCTTCTCTGGAGGTGTTAAAGTATAATAAGGAAGAATTGACAAAAACCCTAACATGGGTCAACGTGGTCCTGATATGATTCCATATTAGGTCCAACGTGGTTTTTTTTTACTGATTCTTCCTTATTAAATTTTAACATGTCTGGGTAAGCCAAAATAAATAATGGATAGCATACTTAAACTCCTTGCAATCTCGAAAATCCACAGGAATTAAAATAGGTACAATCAGAATTCTGTAGGCACATTAGTGGATTTTGACCAAAACTTACTTATGGACTTAAGGATCTCTGATTGCACCCATTTCAATTTCTGTAGATTTCTAAAATTGTAAGAAGTTTATATATGCTATCCATTGTTTATTTAAACTTTTTCGGTGGTGTTAAAATGTAACAAGGAAGAATTGACAAAAAATTCACGTTGGGTCTGGTATGATTCAGCTTGTTATGGAATCATATCAGAGTCACATTAGGGCTTGATATAATGTAACGACCTGCCTTCTGGTACTAAGCTTTAAGGCGGATCGCTACTAACTGACTAACTGATTACTGATCATTATTTTCCAGATGTTAAACCAACTGAGAGAATTTAAAAATTCTTATTTTGCTATGTACTGAACTAACCATTCATAACTCAAGCATGCTGCGGTAAATCATAATCATGTTGGAAGTACTAACCAACCAAAATAAAACAAAAAACTTTAATTTTATTAGCTTGGCTAAGATTTGATCACACAACCTCAGCGTTGCATGACTAAAGAACTAACCAACAACTCTACATCACATTCTATTTTAAATTGGCACCAGTCGACTGATATCTTTCCAGTCGACTGGTGCAGTCGGCGAAACTTTCTGTGCCATTTTTCTGCTGGTCTCAGTCGACTGGTAACTGTCGCAGTCGACTGGTAACTGTCGCAGTCGACTGGCAGCTCTGAAATCTGAAATTTCAGATTCCAGAAACGTGCCAAGGTCAACCTACTTTGTACCAAAAACACCACAAACTCATATTTGAGCCTACTAACAGGTACACAATGATTCTAAGCCATATTCTACATATTTTCATGACATTAAGGCATACTTCAACTACTTCTAAGCATAAATTTAAAAACATAAACTTTGTATCAACTTACTACTAAAACTAAGCATTATTTCTGCCTAGATGCATCAATAGTAGCGCTATAATATCAGAAATAATTCTATAGCCTTTAACCATGCATTTTACTACTAGTTAACATGCATTTGAAAAGTATTGTTGGTGCAATCTTGGTTAGGTCAGGGTTGACCTAGGTTGACTAGGCTCGGGTGAGTCGATGTCAGATAAGCTTGGTGAGCTTATGTTTAGATGTTTCGATGTTTGATAATTATGTTTGAATGTCGTATGATGTCAAGTGAGTCAAGGTTGACTGGAGACTTGACTAGGTGAAGTCCAGGTGGATCGGGGAGATCGCACGCTGGCATGGGAAAAGACCTAGTGGGACTAGGTGAAGTCCAGGTGGATCGGGGAGATCGCGCGCTGGCAAGGGAAAAGACCTAGTGGGACTAGGCACACCTAGTGGGACTAGGTGAAGTCCAGGTGGATCAGGGAGATCGCACGCTGGCATGGGAAAAGACCTAGTGGGACTAGGCACACCTAGTGGGACTAGGTGAAGTCCAGGTGGATCGGGGAGATCGCACACTGGCAATGGGAAAAGACCTAGTGGGACTAGGTGAAGTCCAGGTGAATCGGGTAGATTGCATGCTGGCAAGGTGGAAGTCTACCGAGAGACTAGACCTAACTCGAGGGTTAGGCAAACCTGGTTGGGAATCAGGTTAAGTCCTAGTTGAGAGCTAGGATGGAGAAATCCAGGTTGGTCAAAGGGGTTGACCGTGAAATTGAGGTTGGTCAAAGGGGTTGACCGTGAAATTGAGGTTGGTCAAAGGGGTTGACCGTGAACACAAGTTAGGTTGGTCTCAATCGATTGGGTGATCGATTGGGTTGTTGTCTCGCGAGAACAAGAAGGATCTTAATCAATTGGGTAATTGATTAAGAAGGATGATAATCAATTAGGTAATTGATTAAGGAGGATCTTAATCAATTAGGTAATTGATTAAGAAGAAAGTGAATCGATTGGGTAATCGATTAAGAGAGTTTGTTGCGAGAACAGAAGGTGGCTGAATCGATTGGGTAATCGATTCAGCCTTCCCTTAATCGATTGGTCAATCGATTAAGAGCAGTCTTAATCGATTGGCTAATCGATTCAGGTTCAAAAACTAGCCGTTGAACGGCTAGTATGACGTGGTAATCGATTGGGTAATCGATTAGGGAACCCTAGGCGTCGGGTATAAGGGTTTTCACGCAGGTTTTGAGCAATAACTCTTCTCCCCTTTTTCCTTCTTCATTGGTGCCATCTCAAGGGAAGTCTTGGAGGTTTTTGCTGTTGCATTTCCAAGGTTCTAGAGGCAACCACAAGCTTGAAGATAGCAAGGAAAGCAAAGAGAGATTATTCATTGTAAATCTTGTAAGATTTCATTTTGTGTTTGCTTTGATTCTTGTTGTATCTTTGTGAAAGCTTGTAAGAGGTTTCTCCACCTCAAGAAGGAGATCTTTCATAGTGTATGAGAGAGTGAGGAGAGTGGATCCTTGGATTAGTCACCCGACCGGGGTGGATACCAAGTAAATCCTTTGTGTTAGCGTTTGCTCGAGTCTTCCGCCGCGACAAATCATCACGAAGCAAATCGGAGCTAATCACCCCCCCTCTAGCTCGTCTACCGGTCCCAACAAGTATCACTCAACATATCACATGTAAAAGCTAGGCATGACATCACGGCACGATATCAACTCATACTAGCATAATGCTAATAACATAACAAGGGTACTTAAGATACGAAAAATGTTAAACATGACAAAGAACCAATTCATTTAACATTCTTAATAACATGTCCTCTTAATGCAAGTTCCCAATGTTCTTTTATTCCAAGTTTCCACCATCACACACTCCACCATCATCCCTGCTGCTTCCGCTACTCTATTTTTCCCTTGTCTTTATCTGCAGTATAAGGAAAAATGAAACTATAAGCATAAAACTTAGTAAGTATCATCCTACTCACAAAACAATGCATATCTTGAAACTCATGCTTTTAAAAACACATGTAGGAAAAACATATCATGTTTGTCATTCATTCTTGCTGAAACATATAATCTAAATAAATATCATGACATACTCATCATACTAAGCACATGAACTAAATCATATTCTTATAACTAAATTCACATAGCATTCATAGAATCTGACTGAACTAAGCATGATCTTAAAACTGTTTTCACTTAAAGCTATTACTGAACTTTTGAAACTTATACATATAATAAGTGAAAATAATAATCATGCTGCTGTGGGCCCGGCAATGTGCTGTTAATGCGCGCATCCCTAAATAGATCCGAGGTAGCTAATCCCGAACCCATTAGGGTACTATTACTAGGCAAACTAGAAGCCTAGGGGCAACTAGGAGCCCACCCATGGACGAACTAGAGTCCAAGCACATGCCATAAAAAGTAAAATACTTTCATAAATATTCTTTTCTTTAACCTTGCATCTACTAGGCGATCTAGAGCCTAGGGGCGATCTAGGAGCCCACCCAATGGACGCACTAGGGTCCATAAACATAAAACAAGGGTAGCTAACTTCATAACATGCTAAAACTCATATTAGAGCTTCTTAACATTTTCTCGAGCACCTTGCGTGCCTAAAAACTCTTCTTTTTCATTTAAGGACACTTCCTAGGCACTCGACGGTGCATCTAAACCCCAAACTAAAGGGGGAGGCACGTCCAGCCCATCTAGTGGTGCCCTTAAAATCGGTAGAGGAAGTTAATATGCACATATGGGCATAAACTTGCAATTAGATACACTAGGACAATCAATCATACGAACGAAGCTACTTATACCGCAGGTGAGGGGTACTTACATCCTGCGCTTGTTCTTACAACTCTAGGGCGTAGGGTTTAGGGAGAGGGAAGGTCCTTGGAGTCTCGGAGAGGTTCCAACGAAGAACAAGATCCCCTAGCGTGCCCTTCTTCTTGAATCCACCTAACACAAGTCTTGGACTCCTCCTTACTTTGCCGTGAGTGAGGGAGGAAGAAGCCTCGGGAGAGGGAGGAAGGAATCGCCACGGGAGGGAGAGGTGATAGATCGTTGTCGTCCGCTAGAGGGGGGTGAATAGCGATTTTTCGAACCCCTTCTTCCTACAAGATTGTTAGCGCATCGGAAATACAAATAAAACAATAAATACAATGCTAACAAACCATATTTAGTTGGTATCCACCCCGGCCGGGTGACTAATCCAACAATCCGTCGGTGGATCACTCCCCGGATAACCTCCGGCTATCACGTGTCGCTTCTTGTGGGTGGAGAAACCTCACCACAACACTTTGGACGCTTTGTGAACACAATAGACTACTAGCACACTTTTCCCAAGTGAGTTTCGTCAAGAAACTCAGCCACCACGAAGTCCTCTTTAAATAGGACTCGGGGCTGATTTCTCGCTACCAGTCGACTGCCCCCAGGGCAGTCGACTGGTGGGGGCAGTCGACTGGTGCCAGCCAAATTCGACCGTTGACACTCCAAACGTTCGAATTTGCCAGCTCACCAGCCACCTACCAGTCGACTGCCCCCAGGGCAGTCGACTGGTCCCTAGCTGAATCCCTTCCCGAGTACATTCACACAACACTCGACCCTCACGACTCGACTGACTCCTCCTCCACAGCCTCGACTGTTGCTTTCGCGCCCTCTTCATCTTCGGCTCCCGTCCCTCGGATGCACGCAAGCCTCCAGCTTGCCTTTATGTCATCCTTCATGCATGCCTCGAAGTCCGCACCCATCAGCTCATCGTCCCTGCTAACCAAGGTCCCTCGGATGCACACGCAAGCCTCCAGCTTACCTCCATGCCATCCTTCACCGTACCGAGGCCGTCCAGTCAAGTCCATATGTGTAACCAGTACAACTTGCACACTCAACATACACATATAAGTACACAAGGGAAAACCTAACTTAAACCCTTTGCCCAAACATCAAAACCTATGGTCACTCCGGACCATCTTAGGGCCGATTGCTCCAACAATCTCCCCCTTTTTGATGTTTGGCAATACGTTTAAGTTAGGGAAGCAAGATAGTAGTAAATAACAAAAACCATGCTAAATGAATGCATATGCAATGCATAACTGGATCCTATCCCAAGGCATCCCACACCTAACCCTCCAAGTTAGGAATTTTATACCTAGCCCTCTAAGCTAGGATTTTCACCACCTAACCCTCCAAGTTAGGATTTTCCAACACCTAGCCCTCCCAGCTAGGACTTTTACCACATAACCCTCCAAGTTTAGATTTTTCAACACCTAGCCCTCCGAGCTAGGACTTTTCCCACCTAACCCTCCAAGTTAGGATTTTCTACCAAACCGGACTTTTTAAAGCTTCTCCCAAGCTCCCCCTTACACTGGACTTACAAAGGCTTTTTAAGAACCTCTCCAAGGTTCCCCTTACGCCAAGAAGGAAGCAGCCATGCTCCCCCTCAAACTTAGCTCCCCCTAAACCTAGGGTTTCTTTCTAACAAAGGTATTGGTTTCCCACTTAAACACAATATTTCTCCCCCTTTGTCATACATCAAAAAGAACTCAATAATTACCCAATTATTGGCTCTTTAAATTCCCAATGACCCTAAACACAGTGTACTAGGTCCCCATACACTGGTTCCTTGTCATTTGGACCCCAAACCAGCTGCTGATACCCAAATCAGCCTCTGGCAGTCGACTGGCAACAGTGTCAGTCGACTGATACGCCTAAAATCTGATTTTCTGGCCGAATTTCAGAAACGCGCCAGGAATTCCACAAATTTTCAAAAATTTCCAAACTTCATGGATAACTTTGTGGAACCTATACCTACTTGGGAAAAATACATCTACCTATGTATCTATCACCATTCCCAAGTTTGACACAAAACCCAAAAATTTCAAAATGAAAATCAAGGCAACTAGGAGGCAACCTCCCCCTTTACCCATGCCTTCTCCCAATTTTTATTTTTCCCAGGCTAAGTTCTACCCAACTTAACCTCCTAAACACCATGTTGAGTTATCCCCAACCCAACATCCGAGTTCTTCCCCTTTTGGACGCCATTAAGGCTTGCTCTCAAGCAACCTTTCTTCTAGTGCCAATTAGAACTCTACAAAACCTAAAATATTCTAAAGTTTGCAAACCCACTTGCTTGGATATACCCTATCCTAGAAAAATATGATATCATGAAAATATCAAGTGTGTTTGACTTTTGGTACACATCTAAATTCCTTAAAAGATTTGACATTTTGAAATCAAGTCATTATTCCTTGTGTTTGCCTCTTCTAACCCTTTCAAATTGACACAAGGAATTGTCCTCAACTCTAAGGTTCATCCATAATTCCAAGTGTTTCTGGAAAACCCTTCAGAAATCACTTATTAACACTTTGTCCAGACCACCAGTCGACTGCCCCCATGGGCAGTCGACTGTCAAACTTCACAAAAAGTTTTCGGGCTGATAACAGTCGACTGCCACCTGAATTTCAGGTTTCTCAGCCAACTTTCAGAAATGCCCTAAAAATTTTACAAATCTCCAAAAAATATGAAATTTTGTGGGAAGATATATGAAGCCAATATTTACTTGGGAAAAATATGTTTCCAAATAAATGTACTCCAAATCCTAAGATTGGCATGAAATCCTACTTCTTCTAAAAAGTATCAAACGAGCTCATCCTAAAGTGTTAATTCTTACTTCTCTTCAATGCATCCACTTCTCCTTGATCACAACTCATTTATATCATTGAATTATATAGTGTTCCACCATTAAACCTCAATTTTATAAATTTTAACCCTCTTTTCACCTTTTTCTCCCTAAATTCTCATTTTAATGTGCCAAAATCTAGGAGTAAGACTTATCCAAGTCTTTCAATCTTTTTGGCACATTTCACCTAATTTTCTAAGGGAGAAACTTTTGAAATCCATCTACCATAGACCCCAAAGGCTTCTAGAGCTCCCCCTTGAGCTTTTAGCCTTAGCCACCTCCCTAGGTGACTCAATCCATACTAGGTCACACCGGTGTGCCACCGGTGACTCTTGGCCTACAAAATTGACCTTTTTAACCTTGGACACCTTGTTCTTGGTTAGGTCACTCTTTTTACCCTTGGATGGCATCCCCTTGCCATCCTTAGACTTTCCCTCCTTACTAAGATTGTATGCTTTCCCAGCATACTTCTTTCCGTTGCCCTTGGAGGTCTTGGATTGATAGCACAAACCCGACCTATCATAGTTGGGTTTGATGCTACCCAACACCATGTCTAGACCTTTAGATCCAATCTTGAATCTTTCTAAGGTCTTCTCTAAAGTATCAAGCCTTGCCCTTAAGGCTTGATTTTCCCTTTTTAGCCCTCTAACCTTGGATTCCATATGTCTACTTTGTACATTCCTAGACCTATCCATTTTCTTAGGCATTTGTCTCCCCTTCTTAGGGTCAATGCCTTGATCCTTAGGTACCCAAGTCTTAGGTCTATCATGATGCATGCTTTTCTTAGGGTTATGATCTACCTTGTTACCCTTAGTCCTATCATTGTACTTAAATCCATGATTATGCACAAATAAACAATTCTCATGAGTTCTAGTATGCATGGGAGGGTATAACATGATTCTTGAAATGTAAAGAAGAACTTGAAATCGAATTTCTTTTTAAACTAGGGTTAGAGGGCACCTCTCTTACTCTTGTAGTCCTTCCTTGTTGTGAGCTTCTTCTCTTCATTCTTTCTTCTTTTTCCCATCTTCTTAGATTTTCCATCTTCTTTAGCTCACCTTTTCTAGGGCATTTAGTGTGATAATGCCCTAGTTCTCCACATGTGAAGCATCGAATCTTCTTCTTTTTAGCTTGAGTTTTACCAATTCTACAACCCACATTAGCTTTAAAGGAATTTACAATGGGTTTAGGGTGTACCTCCGTTTTCTTACATAGTGGGCACTTATCCTTGTAGTACCCCTTTTCATTGCACCCAAAGTATACAATGTGGTCTTTAGTCCTTTCTTTGGTGGAGGTTGAGGCTTGGTTGACTTCCTCTTCACCCTTGGATGAAGTGGAGACTTCCTCTTGATCATGTGTAGGTGAGGGTCTCTCCTCCCCCTCAATCCTTGAGGTGGTGACCTCCTCCTCTGCTCTAGATGAGGTGGATGACCTCTCACTTTCTTCTTCACTTGAGGATGTGGACACTTCTTCCTTCTCTTGAGCTATTGAGCTCACTTCCTCGGGTTCATCTACTCCTTGAGTTTGTGTAGGGTTCTTATGATATTCCACCAACTTGGTCCATAATTCGTGTGCATTTTTATAATTCCCTATAATACTCAAGACATTATTAGGCAAAACATCAATTAATACATCTATTACCTTCTTGTTTGCCCTAGAGTAGTCTTGTTGCTCTTGAGTCCAATATCTAGGACGAAGCTTCTTTCCATGCTTGTCCTTTAGAACTTCGAAGGGCTCTTCTAGCATGACCATGCACTCCCACTCCATGCTAAGCCAATTCTTCATCCTCGCCCGCCAATAGTCGAAATCCTCATTGTCGTAGGGTGGTGGGGTGTAGATGTTGTCCCCCAACTTATCTTCCATTGTTTCTTCTCCTCTAGCGTGTGCTCCCTCGGCGGTTAGTCCGATCAAGAGCAGTCCTTGCTCTGATACCAATTGATAGATCATTGCCGTCCGCTAGAGGGGGGTGAATAGCGATTTTTCGAACCCCTTCTTCCTACAAGATTGTTAGCGCAGCGGAAATACAAATAAAACAATAAATACAATGCTAACAAACCATATTTAGTTGGTATCCACCCCAGCCGGGTGACTAATCCAACAATCCGTCGGTGGATCACTCCCAGGATAACCTCCGGCTATCACGTGTCGTTCCTTGTGGGTGGAGAAACCTCACCACAACACTTTGGACGCTTTGTGAACACAATAGACTACTAACACACTTTTCCCAAGTGAGTTTCGTCAAGAAACTCAGCCACCACGAAGTTCTCTTTAAATAGGACTCGGGGCTGATTTCTCGCTGGGGGAAGTCGACTGGTGCCAGCCAAATTCGACCGTTGACACTCCTAACGTTCGAATTTGCCAGCTCACCAGCCACCTACCAGTCGACAGCCCCCAGGGCAGTCGACTGGTCCCTAGCTGAATCCCTTCCCGAGTACATTCACACAGCACTCGACCCTCACGACTCGACTGACTCCGCCTCCACAGCCTCGACTGTTGCTTTCGCACCCTCTTCATCTTCAGCTCCCGTCCCTCGGATGCATGCAAGCCTCCAGCTTGCCTCCATGCCATTCTTCACGCATGCCTCGAAGTCCGCGCCCATCAGCTCATCGTCCCTGCTAACCAAGGTCCCTCGGATGCGCACGCAAACCTCCAGCTTGCTTCCATGTCATCCTTCACCGTACCGAGGCCGTCCAGTCAAGTCCATATGTGTAACATGTACAACCTGCACACTCAACATACACATATAAGTACACAAGGAAAAACCTAACTTAAACCCTTTGCCCAAACATCAAAACCTATGGTCACTCTGAACCATCTTAGGGTCGATTGCTCCAACAAGAGGGTTCGGCGGCGACAAGGTGAGGAAAAGTTTCAATTAAAAAAACCCCTTATGTTCCCTTTATATTTATGGGAAAAAAATCAACTAACTTCACCTTATCCATCTTTCCCTCTAGTCTATTCCAACGAAAACAAACTCATCCCGCTTGGTAAGCCTATTCTCCTCTCATTGTAAAGGTCTAGGGGTTAAACCCCACTTAAGCTTTGCTGCGCATTTTATTTTTATTCATTTTTTCCTTATTTGTCCATGGAAAAATTCTATAAAAATATCCATAAATTCAGAATAAATTTTAGGATATTTCTAAAATTAGATTTGAGAATTTTCGGGCGTTACATATAATGTACATATCATGCCTACATTATGCATGAATGCAAAAAAGAGAGGAAAGAGAAGAGATAGAAAAAATAATAGAGACAATAGAGATTAAAAACTTAGATTTGTTAAGAAGGATAAAATGAGAAGAGCATATGATTGAGTGTGTCCTTTGTTAAATACCAAAGTAATGTGCGCATTTTAGTAAATTCGAAAATCTACGTACGTGATTTGGTAATTCCCATTTATTTTTTAATGTAATGGGTAAATTGCCCTAAACTCAACTTCCTCGGTCTTTGCATCAGAAAAAATTTGTTCTCATTCGTATATATGAACTTTCCTTTGCTTTAACGCCCTTTCAACTTTCATGCATATCGATTTACCTAATTGACCTTATTTTATAGACACAAAAAGTCCAAAAGGAAATATAATTTTTCCCAAATTCAGCACATTTAAATTAAAATCTAGTGTATTTATTTATTAAATTAAGCATAACTCTTTTTTCGTTTATCGCGAAAGAACAGAAATCCTCATTATTTTTTATAGGTTCAAAAAAAATCTAAAATGTGGTATAATTTCTCCTAATTTAGCACAATTTAACTATAATCGAATATATTCTCTATCCAATTGAGCACGACTTTTTTTCTTCTGAGCAATCGATTCGGAGATCATAGTAATTGATTGGCTTCAACTAAATCGATTGAGTGATTCTAATTAAATGGTGCTGAATTTAAGATAAATTATAACTCATTTTAGACTTTTTTTATAAAAAATATGGGCAATTAGGTAAATCAGAGTGTATTAAGGAATTGAATTAAAGAAAAATTTATATATAGGGAGTCGTATAAATTTTTTCTAATATAAAAAAATTATTAACGAGATTTTTTCAACCTCGGCCGATCGGCCCAGCCCCACGGAAATTTTCCACCGGCCGCTAAGGTAAATCGGGAAGTACTTGCGGCGGACGGTCCAAAATTCCAGCGTCCCAGGGTTCGCGCTCTATTTGGAAAAAAAAATTTATAAAATATATCATAATTAGAAATCGAACTGTAAATATTTGAGATGATAATTATCCTTTCGTTATATCATAATCCCAGTTAAATATAAGATTGATGAGGAAGTTAGAATTCGATGATCAGAGGTTTTAGGATAATTTATTGTTATTTTATTTACTTAGAATTAATTAAAGACCAAATATTTAGTTTGGACCAATAACTAGGCCTCTGCTAGCCGAGTAGGTAGTGTGTGAGCGCCGACGCTGTAGACGATAGTAGTAGTTCACTGGCGTCCTGTGGGACGGCGACGCCATTGAGATTCTGCTCCACCGTCCCTTGTCCAAGTTCCAATATCGCCTGAAAGGCGATGGCCACGGATCCGCTACTCCGTTCCAATTCTGACCTAATCGAGGGTGTCGTTGACTACCGAGGACGTCCCGCCTCCAGATCCGCCTCCGGCCGCTGGACAGCCGCAAGCTTCATCATGGGTATCAAATCAAACCCTTCCTTCCTTATTTCTTTGTCGTGCCTCCTCCTACCCAATCTCTGCCTTTCTGTTCATCACGGGAGCTTGATCCTCGAGTGCAGGAGTGGAGATCCCCGAACGGATGGCTTTCTATGGGATCTCCGCCAACATAATCTCCTACCTCACCGGTCCTCTACGAGTGTCCACGGCAGATGCCGCGGCGGCGATCAACTTGTGGAATGGTGTGGGGTCGCTGCTGCCAATCCTGGGTGCCCTGGTCGCCGATTGCTACCTGGGTCGCTTCCGGACCATCCTTATCTCTTCCTTCCTTTATTTACTGGTCAGTCTTCCTCTTTTTTTTCATCTTCTTTTCTTCTACTTTTTTGTCTTTATTTGTTGGAATGATAACTGTTTTGGGAACAAAAAGTTAGTGATGAACTTCAATTCTCCCAAAATTTTGGTAGCGGAAGAAGGAATCAAATTTGATCAGACTGTGTCAATTGTAACCATTCTGTTTGTAATAAATGAGCGCCCAAATCCACAGGCATCGCAACTAGAGCATAAATTTACCTGTGTACTTCTTTTCATTGGAAAAAGGATTCATTTAATTGAATGTCTAGTAGCAAATTCAGTATGAAAGAAACTAGTGATACTCTTCGGGAATTGTGGGATCATATTTATCCGTATGTGAGGAATAAGTTAAAATGGCTTTAAAGAAACATAGAAGTTGTATTTTCAAAAATGTCAAGTTCCAATATCTTGAATCAGTTGATAGACCATTGGCCATCCTACTACTTAGCAATTTGTTCCTGGATTTGACCTGATACAAACAGTGAACAAATACATAGCGCCCTTGCTATTTATCTGCCAAAATCAACTTTTTTTATGGAACTTCGAGGATTATTCCTTGCTTTTCATAGTAGGAACTATAAAATACTCAACCAAATTACCATCTTTGTGGCCAAACATGGAATTTTCCTCTATTAAAAAAGGGTAAGAGTTGTCACTTGTGTGATGTTTAGGACCATTAGAGAGTTAAGTATAGATGATGAGAAGCACAATATTCAATTCTTAATTTATTTGCTACAAAAGGGTATGAGTTAATGCTTATGTTATGTGAGGACCATTAGAGAGTTTAGGAAAGATTATGAAAAGGGAGATTTTCAATTCTTGAATTATTTTCTTGACATGGGTGTGCTTGCAAAGAGTTTTCGTTTGGCCATAACTCTTATCATTTTTTTTCCTTTAAAATAACAACTCATGGCTACTAGGCACATAAGTTGAGCAGCTATTCTTGATTTCTTTCCTCGAAATTTAAATGTTAACTTTAATCTGTACTCAATTTCATTGTTCGTGAAAGTGGGCTGAGCATTAAAAAGGCAGTGTCCTGGGTCACTTTGCATTTCCATGACTAATGTATTGTTTATCAAAGCACACATCTGAGTTTAATTTTCCACCAAGGATCAACTCCTTGAAACAGGAATCAGTTTTTATGATTGAAATTTGGTGTGCTTAAAATTGCATGGTATTTATTACTTTTTTTTTTAGACATATTTTTGGGTAATAGCCCTTCCCCACTTAAAAGTTAATTTAATATCATAGTGGGCCAATAGCTGATATTAAACTGATAAGAACTTGTCCAGCATGAGGAATTTGTACTTAAGTCATACCGATTAACACATAAGGGTATTTGTACTTGATATGTACCAGCACAAGAACTTGTCCAGCATGAGGTATATTTAGGTTTTAATTTGAATATGCAACCTAGTCTACTTCTAATATCCCATATGTATATTTAATATTTTAATCCCCAAGATTTTTTTTAATAAGATTGAGCACTGGTGAAGAATTGGACCTTAAAGAATTCAATTTTAACCTTCCGTGTATGTTCTGTTGTTTGACGTGAATGCATAAAAAGAGGAATTACTTTTGTGGTCAGAAGTGCCTCTGGAACCACTAGATGGGGGTTGGAGATAGCTCTAGCACAGTTTGCTAGATTTTGTTATCTCAAATCAAACATTTGTATATCCAGATTTGATACCTCTAGAATATGGAATTGCTCCGCCACAAGCTCAAATGTTGAAGTCTTTGTCTTCCATGGATAGAGAAAGATGTGCAATTTAACATGTTTCAGTATAAAATGAGAATTTAAGTCTTAACAATGGCAAATCCATTGCCCATGTTCCATAAATTTTTTTCTTTCTAAAACCTCCCTTAACTCCTTTCACAACACCAATGGAGAAAATATACAAATCTTATTTTCATCAAACACCAAAAGTTTTCCCATGAAACTCGCCTTTAGTGATATAATCACAGTTTCTGAATGCATCATAAGGCAGCTCCTAGGCTCCAGAGTAATACAAGGTAAAAAAATAACAGATGCTGAAAATTTCAGCTGTCCCACCTCAAAGAACACCCTAATTTGCATTATTTGTATAGTTGAATGTATTGAAGTGCTAACATGTAGACAACCTAATTTGTACAACTAGTAAAACTTTTTGGTGTTCTTTTGCTCTAATGAATCTGTTCCTCAATAAAACTGCATCTAGTTTCTTTATTCTTCTGATGGAGGAAACTACAGGGCTTAGGCATGCTGACGTTATCATCTGTTTTGCCAATCTTCTACTCGTTGAAATATGAAGGTGCAAGTATTGCAGATCAAACCACTTGCCCACCTTCCATCCTCTTGGTCTTGCTATATATTTCCTTGTATCTGGTGTCGATTGCTCAAGCAGGATTCAAGCCCTGCGTGCAAGCATTTGGAGCTGATCAGTTTGACCAAGACGATCCCAGGGAACTCATCTCGAGGGGAATATTCTTCAACTGGTGGTACTTTGGAATGTGCATTGGCATTGTGGTCGCCATTGCATTCTCAAGCTATGTCCAGGACAATATTGGTTGGGGTCTTGGGTTCGGAATCCCATGCATGGTGATGTTGTCATCTGTTTTGATGCTCTTGCTTGGAACTAGGACTTACCGCTTCTACCTTTCCAAAGAGGTCCCAATGGCTGGTGTCTACAATAGATTTCTTGCCCTAGCAAGAAAATTGTTACAAAACCTTAGATTTATAGCTGAAGAAGATAGAGGAGCGCACCAATCTGAGTAAGAGTACACTGTTATCTGTTTGTAAAACTTGAAATTTTCTATATTCTGTTCTTATTCTGAAGTCATGTGCAGGACTGGAGATGTAGAAGCCACAAGGTTGCTTCGACTATTCCCTATATTGTCAATGTGCTTGATGTACACGGTTGTTTATGCTCAGTCAGCAACCTTGTTCACAAAGCAAGGAAGGACACTGAACACACAAATCGGCATTAAACTTCATGTGCCACCAGCAGCTCTGCAATGTTTCATAGCTGCTTCCATAGTTCTCTGTATTCCGATCTATGATCGAATTCTTGTGCCAATGGCCAGGAATTTGACAAAACTTCCTTCCGGCATCACAATGCTTCAAAGAATTGGCACTGGAATGGTAATCTCCATGGTCTCTATGTCGGTTGCAGCTCTGGTGGAGGAGAGGAGACTCAGGATTGCTGAAGAATTTGACCTCTTGGATAAGCCTGAAGCCACAATTCCAATGAGCTTATGGTGGTTGCTTCCTCAGTACATTTTGATGGGGACTTCTGAAGTTTTCACCTTAATTGGCATGCAAGAATTCTTCTATGACCAGGTACCTGATGGATTGAGGAGCCTTGGGCTCGCCCTTTACTGTTGCATCTTCGGCATAGGTAGCTTCGTCAGCGGATTTATGATAACTGTAATTGACAAAACGACAAGTAGAGGTGGGAAGAGTTGGTTTGCCAACAATTTGAACCGTGCCCACCTTGATTACTTCTATTGGCTTCTTGCTGGACTCAGCGCGTTTCAATTTGTTCTCTACCTCTATTTTGCAAAAAATTATGTATACAAGAAAAACCAAGATTCTGCAACCACATGAGTATACTCCACAATGTGTTTTAGGACATGTATGATTATTGCATATGATATTACTGAGAACATATTACAGATTTTCCTAAATATTTAGTTTCTCCAAGCTTATGGGGATTGGTTGAATCCATAAATTTCATTTCGCCAAGCATTTGGAAGTTGATTGAATTCATAAATTTCATATAAAATGTTGATGAATGTTTGAAATATTTTAGTTCTATTACTCCTGTAGAAAATTTATAGGAAACAATACATTGAAAGAATAGTGAAATGTTAACATTACTTCTACAGCAATGTTTCGAGATATGATTGATTCTTACACTTTCGCTAACATTAGCTAGTGTACTGAAACAATATATATGATATAGGAATGATGAAGTTATTGAACTTATATTACTGGCTTTGGTTCTGTGCAGGGACATCTTCCTTTTTCAGTGCATGTTTGAACCACTTAGCAGAAGTTTTTTCTATCCGAGTTAGATTGTTCTTGAAATCAACATAATAGAGGCCAAATCTAACTGTGTAGCCAGAGTTCCACTCCCAATTATCTAGTAACGACCACACGAAGTAGCCTTGTACGTTGCAACCATCCTCCCTGCAGAGTTCATCCATGTTAATTGTCAAGAATAAGGAACAAAACCATGATTGAGAGGACTTTTGTGCAAGAACTGAGGTGTAATGTTCTCATAATCTCTTTGATGTTCTCTCAAACGAACCAGTCGAAAAGAAATTTACCATATTGCAGCTTGTAGACAAGAGAGGTAATCAGAATGAAACTGTATCCTCTTATAGTCATTCAGTGCTTTGTCCAGACTAGTGAAATTTGGATCATCCATGCCTACAAAGTTGAATTGATTTTGTAATATTTGTTGAACTAAAGTAAGTATATATCAGATTGGTGGTACCATTTTCTGTGATGATAACCAGTGGATTATCATAGTTATCCTTGATATAATTCATTAACTTGCGGATGCCCCACGGCACAATGTGCAGCCATCCTGATGCAGCCTAAAAGGACGACACAAATCACGTAAATCTGAACATCGTTTCACACAGTCACTAGAAAAACAGGTGCTGAAGCTTACATTTTCACCAATCTTCTTTCCATGTCGTGAAGCTGTGAAAACCACGAGCAAGATTAACAAGTTGTATCATCGAAGTTGAAACAAGTACAAGTACTTTCAATGCTTGATTTTGTCATACATGTCTTGATCACGCCGGCATCCGATGAAGCATCATCAAGTATCAGCTTCCTGAATCTTGTTCGATCATTCCGAGCATACAGTGTGGTGTAGTGGTTTATGCCTATGAAATCCAGTGAACCAGCCAACGACCTGGACATCTCACTGGTAAATCTTGGCAGTCTGCTTCCTACGAGCTCCTTCATGGAGTGGGGATAATCCCCAAAGATGAGAGGGTCCAAGAACCTGTTTCAGATCGCATATTTAGTAACTCATATCAAAGTTGCTTAAAACTATACAAACTACTCATCGGCAGATTTACCATCCCAGTTCGAAATCAATTGCTCTTTGAGCAGCGTCTCTGTCTTCTTGAGCCTCCGATACAGGTTCATACCACTTGGAATCAAGAGAGATTCCAACAGAACCGTTTTGCTTCTCCTACGGGTTAGAGAATTCCTAATGATGCTCTCTCTATTTAATTCGTTATTCATGAATGAAAATTTGTGAGAACGATGGACTACCTTGAATTGGTACTTGTAAGTACGAAAGGCAGCAGCATGAGATAGGAGGATGTGGTGAGCAACAATGTATGGTTCAGTTGATGATTTGCCTCTGCGACATAGCATGTGAGATAGAATAGAGCACCTTCCGGGAGCTTGCATACCTGTGTCGTATCCTTGAATTGAGAATCCATGAGGCTCGTTGAAGGTGATCCAGTGCTTCACTCTGTCCCCAAAAGCTTTGAAACAAGTATAGGCATAATGCTCAAAATCTTTTCTGCAGTAGTTGGTTGTTACTTTATTCACTATCTTCTCTCAGATTTAGAGGTGAACTAATGGCATCAGGTAGTATCCTTACCCTATCTCTGGGTTCAACCATCCATTGTACCTATCCTCTAGAGCCTGTGGAAGATCCCAGTGATAGAGCGTAACGTATGGTTGTATTCCTGGAACATAAAATGATCAACAACAAATTCTCAGTCTCGATATATTTCATTTGTCATGGTCACTTAAAATTGACCTTTATCTAGCAGAGCATCTAAAAGTTTGTTGTAGTAGCTTATTCCTTCTTGATTAGGTTCTCCAGTTCCATCTGCGAACATGGAAGCCTGTTATTTTGTACAAGAAGAAAATATTTCAAGAGCTGCATACTTGGGAATAGCCGTGACCATGAAATTGAGAATCTGTAGGCATCCATGCCTAAGTCCTTCATCAACCCTACATCGATCTATAGACAGAGTAGAAGATGAATGTTAGCATGCATTATGAAAAGTTATATTTTTGTTTTTTTTTCTATTTTACCTCAAAGAATGGCAATCTTTATCAACTAGCTAGCCTAGTTCTAGTTCTAGTTCCATTAACAGACAAGCAATAAGAGTTTGCTTAAACTATCCAACAAGCAAGAGTGGAACTATGTCAGGCAAAATCAAGCAATCACTTTCAGAACTTCTCTTAAAATATATTACTAATGATGCCAGACCTTCATTTCTTGCAAAAATGGAACTGTCTGAAATTCTGTTTGTAATCATAACGTTTTCATTCTAGCTAATTTCGTTAAGGCATTTTCAGAATATCTAACATCTGCAGATGATTGCTTATTGATGGCAATGGTATTATGATCTGACCTTGTATCGATGATATTGGTCGACTGCTTCATCTGCATTACTGAAGTCTAAAATCCTCCCTGCTGATTATTCTAAAGTTTAGATACAAAATAGATGCAAAATAGGCATATATAGAAACATACGATACCGGGTTTTCTTGCGAACGTATCCCATATACTCGGTCCCCTACCTTCCTCCGTAACAGCTCCTTCAAACTAGGATCGATTGGAAACGTACACCATTAACTTCTCCTGAGAAAACTTGCAGAAATGACTACGAGAAATGTTTCTCTTTTGGATAGCCTCGTACCTGGAAAGCTGAAGAAGCTGTTCCGAAGATGAAATCTTCAGGGAAGTCATATCGACTTAAAGCCTCAGTAGTTAAGCCAACGATCATATACAGTACGGTTACTGTAAGCAATGCCTTAGCGAGCATCTGTGACATGGGAGCATAAGCTTACAAGAGTGCAGCAAGCGATGCAATTGTTGGTGTTGCTGGCGCATAAGGATTTATATATGTATGTATGCAAATGGACAGCAATGAGTCCCTGTTGGATAGTTGATGAAGCAAATCAAGCGTGGGTGCAAGGATAAGTCTCAATATCAGCAAGATGGACATTACCAATCAAATCCCCGAAGCATATTGAGACTGGGATTAAAAGAGATTTATTAAACAAATAAGACCTACTCTATATTGTCTCTATGACATAATAATTTTTTTATTAATATGTCTTTTGAATTGGTATTTAGATTTAGTTAATTTAGAAATGGTCAATTGACCAAGTACTTATAGACATCTATATATATTATATTCTTCATTGCACATTGGGAATCATTATTGGTTTATGTCTCTTTCTTCCTCTTATATTGTATCTGAGCGATTTTTCCTTCCTCAATTTCTTTTTAGAGTGATTTTTGCTTCCACAAAGAATCACCAAATTCTCTCTCTCTCTCAAGTTTCTCTATTTTTTTTGAAAATCACAGCTTTGATTTGCATCTAATTCCCTTTCCTCTGTTTTGCGATTTGTGTGCACTTCTCTTGCATGAGGAAAGCTTCACTGTAGCTTTCTATTTTGCATCAGAAGTTTATATTATTTGGAAGGTTATCGGTGGTCACCAATTCATCTTCTTATATATATAATGTCGGAGCAGTCATCTTCGTCATCCACCACAGAAACAAATTTTACAACATAATTTTCTTCTTTGCCTCTAAATGTTATATCTTATTTACCCATCAAACTTAACAATAATAATTATATGCTTTGGAAGATGCAGTTTCTTTCACTCCTCCGTGTTTTTAATCTACTTGGAGTTGTTGATGGCACTTCTCTAAACTATGTTATTTGGAGCAAGAAGGATCAACTTATTATGACATGGTAATCTCGACGATCGATGAATCTATACTTCCTATAATTGTAGGGCTTGATAGCTCTCGCCAAATATGGGAAGTTCTTGGTCGATCCTTTGCTTCAGACTCTCAAGCGCGTGTTCTTCAACTTCGCATGCAATTATAATTGGTGCAAAGAGGAGACAAGTCTATCAATGAATATATGCAATTAATCAAGATCATTGCCAATAATTTAGCTACGATTGGCCATCCAATTTCAGATTCATATTTACTTATCCATGTTCTTGCAGGATTGGAGCCTCAATATGATAGTTTTATTCCCAGCATAACTACTCGCAAAGATCAAGTGTCACTTAATACTCTTCATGGCTTGTTATCTTCACACGAGATACTTTTACAATTTCAATCTCAAAGGGTCTCAGATACTCTCGCTCTTTCGGCACATGCAACGTACAAAATTGATAGTACTACCCATCCTCCACTCGATCAAGGAAATCAAGTTGAACGAAATAGAGGTCGAGCCCGAGGACAAGGTCAAGGACGAGGTCGAGGTCCTTGTCAGATTTGTCTTAAGAATGATCACTTTGCTCATCAATGTTATAAGAGATTTGATTTTAAATTTATTGGAGATTTTGCATCCTCTACTCAAGCGTCAACATCAACTTCATCATCTCATCCAGGAGCATTCTCTATTGCAAGCAATCCTTATATACCAATGACAGATTCTTCAATCTCGGGGTGGCATCCAGCTCTGGCGCGACGCATCATGTTACACCGAATTATGATATTCTTACAGAAGCCTTCTCCTATCATGGTCCTGTCACGGTACAAATAGGAGGCAACGGTTCAGGTTTGCAAATTGCTCACCTTGGTAACAAATTTATTCATTCATCTGGTCGTCTCTTTCACATGCGCAATACACTGCATGTTCCCTCTATCACTAAAAATTTACTTTTAGTTCGTCAATTTGCTCTTAATAATAATGTGTTTTTTGAATTTCACCCTCATTATTTTCTTGCGAAGGATCCCATTATCAAAATCACCCTGCTCAGTGGAGAAATTAGGGATGGTTTTTATCACCTACAACCTACATCCGCCAAAGCGCTTATTGGAGAACGTACAAATAAAGTCTCTTGGCATGAACGTCTTGGTCATCCATCTCTCCGTATCGTTCAAGAAGTCATTAATTGGTTTAACTTATCAACCCTTTTGTCATCCTCATTTCATTCTTGTGATGCGTGTTTGAAAACGAAGAGTCATAAATTATCTTTTGTTTCTTTTTCTTATATGTTTAAATTTTCTTTAAAAATAATTCACTCTGATATTTGGGGTCATACTCCTATTTTGTCAAATCAAGGTTTTTTGCAATAGTGAGACTGGGATGATAGGAAATGATGTGAAATTAAAGACATGTTTTTGTTGCGTTCGTTTAGGTGCAAGCTACACGAGCAGTTGATGAAGTAGATAAAGCAATGACGGTGACGCCACCTCATAACGCTTATAAGCAAAACTTATCGCTGCGTGTAATAATGGAAAGCTCATAATCACCTTTTATTCTGCGCGCCGCTCATCGTGGTCCTCACTGTCGCGGCCCCTAGTCTTGCTGCGCATCGCGCACAAGACGCTAATCACCATAACGAAATCGTCAAAAAAAAAAAATAATAATAATAAATAAATAAAATCGCCACCTAGGGACCCCTAGGTACCGGCCCCATAAATTTTCAGAAGAAGGTAAATCACGGTTATCACTGATGTAGTAAGACGCCTGAGGTCGAGGGAATTAATGTCAGCAGACCAGGATTTTATCCCCGTCTATAACTGGCGATCCTCGAACCTGTGACCTCGACTAAATCAATCAGGCGTTTTACCATCTGATACAGCCCGTGTAGGCACCATAACGAAATCGTGTATATCCATAGAGAAGTTATCATCCTACTTATGATGATCATCTCACGAGCACCCAAATATTTATATTTTTTAATTTCTTAACTTTAACTTAAATATTATAATCTAATTTCTAAATTTTATCCTAACCTTTAAATAAATATATAAATTTGATGTCAAAATTATATATATATATATATATATATATATATATATATAATATTATCTAGTAATTAAGCACGAGTATATTATTTTTAAAATTTAAGATTTAAAATTTAAATTATAATATTTCAGTTTTATATATATATATATATATATATATATATATATATATATATATATATATATATATATATATATTTTGTAGAAAAAAAAGGTAATTACGTCCCATCCCATCGTAATTCAGGGCACGTCTTACGCCATCCTGTTGAACCACTAGATGTACTCCTTGAGCAGCTCTTTCGGCTCCTGCTTGAGGGCGAACAGATTGAGCGTCGTCTTCTGATAGTGACGACTACTGGCGAAGTGGTGGAGAAAGGTGGTTCTCAACTCCACGAAGGAATTGATAGAACCTGGTGGCAGCATCTGGAACCATCGCTGGGCTGCTCCAGACAAGATGTTCAAGAATACTCGGTACTTTACACTGTCAGTATATTAGTGCAAGAGTGCCGCATTTTCAAACTTGCAGATGTGATCCTCCGAATCCGTCTTCCCATCATAATCGGCGATCTCAAGCCCGCAGAATTGCTTCGGCATGGGGTCGTCCACAATCTCATATGAGAAGGGAGTAGAAGGAACCTTATGGGAAGTCTTAGGTCCCTCCCTTTTCCCTTATCCTTCCTCGTGCCTCTGTGCGCTGGAGGCTACCGAGTGGACCTTCTCAATATCCCCAGGAGAGTCTCTTCGGAGACCTAGGGCGGCTTCGTCCCGTCGTCCTATCGGGGTGACGGATCTTCGCGAGTGCGAGAAGGAGATTCTTGGAATCTCCTCCCACGCGGGAGCCCCTTGCTGCAAGGCAGCTTGTTCAACTTAGTGATGCTCAAGCGCTTCTTTGATGGCGTTGACCACCAAACAGTCCAATTCCTCCTTTGTCAGGACAATCGGTTGTCCCTCTGGTCCTACCATCGGTGCTCCTTCAGGTGCTTTGTTGGTTTCCCACAGACGACGTCAAATTTGTTCCGGAAGGAATCGACGTCGATGGTCAATCACCGAGGTTTAGCCCACGTGGATGCTGACAGGAGGGGAGAAACTCTGCACCCTGCGAGATCAACACGAGTGTTAGGGGCACACGGGAAGTTGTCTGACGGAGCCCACTCCGACGCTCAAGTCAGTGCCTCGATGGAGAATGGGAGTAGTAAGCAGTAAAAATGAATGAGTAACGAAGAGAGCATAACCCCCTTACCGGAGGGGTTGGACTACCTTTTATACCTGCGGTGGCTACCTTGACGTGTCCCCATGATCTGTGCCACGTCCCCCCTCTTTAGCGGTTACTGTATAACCTTTGAAACGGTCCACGTCGTCATTACGTGTTTCGACCCATTGCGACATTTAAGGGTCATGATAACTCCGTGTTAATGGGGATGCTTATCTATAGATCCGAGAAAAGAGGGGGGATCGTTACTTGAGGTTGAATGCAACTTGGACTCCGCTTCCCCGAGGTGATCTCGGGGTCTTCTGGCCTGGGCGATCACGGGCGCTCTATTTCCCCGAGGTGATCTCGGGACCCGGCTTCCTGCGGTGATCCCGGGAGGGTTTTTTCGATCCGACCCTCCAGGATGTGTCTCCTGAGAGGGGCCCTGGAGGCTCTCTTCTCAAAAGTGTCTCGAGAGCTCTAACAGAGGAGTCGCTCAGACTCGTTACGTTTTGTCACGTAGCTTCTTTATCCCACGTGCCCGCCGCGGACTACTCAACCTCATTAATCGCGATTGCAACAATCCTCGGTGGATTTACCGTACCTCCCAGAATATAGTTTAGTTCAGGATGACGGTCGAAGGTCGCCGGTGGTATCTGATCAGTGATCGAATGACTCGTCGGTTATCGTCGACGAATTGAGACACGACGATAAGAAAAGTTTTGAAATAGAGGATTCGTTCTCATATAAATTACGAGTGTTCTTTTGATTAAAAAATAATAACGTCCCTGGATTATTTCAAAAATATAAGAATCTTTTTTAACTTTTGATTTTTTTTTTCTAAGAGTAGCGAAGATGAGTTCTCATTGATTTAGAGTCTTCATATATTTTATTATAAAATTTGATAAATCAACTAATACAATCCTCCCGAGATAATCGATTTGATTTTATAAAAAAAATTATTCATCGTTAAAATAAATAAAAAATATTTATCATGAATAATTTAAATTTTTAATATTTTTCATATGTGAAAAAAAAATGAATGATAATTTAATATTCTTGCACTGTAGTGCATTCTGGCGACGTCTTCTTATCTTTTAGAAACAAAATAATTAACAAAATTTTTTTTATTCTCGGACTGTCATCTAATCTCATGAAAATTTTTTATGGATAAAAATAAAAGCGCTCGGGATATCTGTTAGTTTATTTATGATAGGTGTATCTTTTGTCATCATTGGCCTTTATTTGACGGGATTTACACCGAATCAGATACCGACTCGGCTCCGCATTTGACGGATTCACACAGGAATCTCTTTCAATATCTTAGTTAATTTATTACAAATTGTTACGTGATCATTTTGTTTAATGGATTGCTTACTTTTGACAAAATTTGATATATGATTATTTTTAATGTTCATTTTATGTTTAAATTTGAAATTTTAAGAGGACTGTGCACGTTGACTGCTACGGATAGCACGTTGCGGACCGCGTATAGACAGGCGCCTAATTGGTCTGGTGACCGATCAGGCAGGTGGTGCCTGATCGGTCACTAAACCGATCAGGCACTCCTGATCGGCCACCGAACACTCCCCCGACGGGTTCACCCGTACCCGACGGGTTCACTCGTACCCGACGGGTTCACCCACCCGTACCCGACGGCTTCACCCTACCCTTTAGGGTTTATCGCTCACCCCCTGGATTATAGTTTTATTCGGGGGCGACGGCCGAAGGCCGCCGTTGGTGTCGAGAAGACGACCTCGTGTGCAGAGATGGATTTAGACTAGGGCTGTCCTGGGCTATAGCCCAGCCCTTTGTAGATCGTTTCTTAGTTGCCTGCCAAGACGAGGGAGAAGACAAAGGGGAAAGAAGAAAAAGCAGTCGGAGTTTTCCTTCCTCCAAGTTTTTGAAGTTTCTGTTGGTTTTGCATCGTGAGGGAGAAGACGAATGGGGACGAAGAAAAGCAAACGAAGAGTACGGATTAATTTTAACTGGTTTGAAAAAAAGAGAGTATATGTAGGGATTAATTAATTAATTAAATAAATATTGTAATTTAAAAGGATGAAGAAAAGTTTTCTTCGATTGAGAATAATTTAATTCATTGATAATTAGAAAATAATTAAAATATGAGTTTGAGTTATCAAGTAATCGAGAGGATGAGTGATTAATGATTTAATAATAATAAAATTAAATAATTTAAATGATTAAATATTTGATCAATTTAAATAATTATGGGATTAATTACTCATATTATTTAGGATTATATTAATATGTTAAACTATTTTTTATTTTATAAATTTGAGATCTCAAAAAACAATTTGTTAGTAGGCACATTCATTTATCTTTTGATGTCTTTAAATTATTTATATGTATGAATAAATAATTATATATATATATATATCATTATTTTTAAGAATTTATAATTGATATTAAATGTGAGTTAATATTGAGATTTATCTAGCAAAATTAAAATGAGAGGAAATTAAAAGTTAAAATGAGTGCTCTATAATTTTTTTTCAATCAATAATTAACACTTTCGTTGTTTGAGATCAAATATGAATTAAAATAATGATTGTCTTCAGTTATAGCCCAGCCCAATTTAAATTCCTGAATCCGTCCCTGCTCGTGTGCTTGATCGATCCCTGACCGATCAAGCGCCTGTCCGCACGCGGTCCGCAGCGCGTGATCCGCAGCTAATCAAAACTCTATCTTCTTAATCATTTAAAAATCGAAAATTTATTTAAAAAACGCAGGTACACTTAGAAAAATTTTAAATCACGTGTTATACCTCGACAATGATCAAATAACAGAGCTTTAGAGGGCCTTTTTATTCTCTCTCTCCTATCAAAATTAATTTTTTTAATATTTTTTCTCCATCTAACTTTCCTCCAGTCTTTTTCATCTGATTAAATTTTTTTTTCTCCCATTGATTTGCATGTAACAATCACTATATTACTAATTTTTAAAAACAAACATCGTGATAATAAAGAGATCAAGACCAACTTAGTCTTAATTTGCTCTCAGATCAGATCCAATATGATCTTGATCTCTAGGAGATTAGGCTCAAGCGTTATAATTAAAAGTTAATATAATATTGAAGTATCTCTGGGAGCCCGAAATAAGTAATGGAGTGCACTTTTAGACTCTTTACAATTTCAGAAATCCACATAACTTAAAATGAGTTTAATATGAGTTATCTAAGTCGATAAGTGAGTTTGCATAGAACAATTGAATTTGTCAGCCAAATTTTGGCAAGATAACTTCTTGATTTGGTCACCATAATTGCACAGCCTTCTATACTTAGGTGCTTGAGTAACTGAACTGAGTTTGCCCCAGAGCTCATTTGTCAACCATCTGTAGAGCTGTTAGTTAATTGATTAGTCATAGGACTTTATTCCGCTATCAAAGGAGAAGCTGATGTTTTCCTTTAACTATTAATATCAGTTTTGATATTGTGTGACTCTGTTTTACCTAAAGGATTGGTGACATTAGTAAAATTAGAAGTGAATTCATGTATGTCTCGTTGAAATACATTGTAAGACATTGTTGAAAATGATTCCATGTGATCCTAGTCCTAGATCTCAGGAGAAGGGAGAAGAAGAAGTCTATCATTAATTACCAAATAATATATATTATTTCCTTCTCTTCAATTTTTCTTTTATTTCTATTTCTGTTTTTCTTTCCTCCTCTTTCTCTTTCGTTTTTACTTCTGAGACAACCGAAAGAATTACAGATCATGCTCATATTCTTCTTGTAAACCATCATTAGATGAACACGGTCCTGGATTAATTGGATCAGAAAATTATTGTTCTTGTTCTTGTTGCTCATCAGAAAATTGTTGTTCTTTTTGTTTGGAATAATTAGTGAAATTGTTGTTCAAATATGTCTTCTCATGTATGCTATTTTTTTCTCATCTTATGATTTTTTTTGTGAGATACAAGAACTTTTTTATTGGTTTGCTCTAAAACACAATTAAATTGTTATATTTTTTATAAACTTGCAGGATATTTGTGTAAGGTCTTATATAAGTGGATTTCAAATTGAAGAAAAATTCTTCATATCAGGTTTTATTGTTCTTTGTTTATTGCCTATTGTTCATAATTTTCTATCATCATGAAACAACTCTCTAGATATCAAAAAAGACAAAAAAGAAAAAAGAAAAAAGAAAAAGAAGAGGAGATAGCCCAAAGTTTATTAAGAGGTTCATTGAATAAATATTTTAGTAAAGAATCTCATAACACAACGGAAAGCTTAGATCAAATTTTAACTAATGAATCAAATGCAGATGTAGATTTTGTTGAAAATAAGAATGATGAAAATGAAGAATATGTGAGAAACGAAAGTGATGAGAATGAGAAATTTATAGAAAATGAAAACAAATATAATACAGATTTTAAAGATTTGGATGACACTGAAATTCATAAAACTAAAGATACTGATAATTGTTGTAATGATGAGTTTACAAACCAATATCAATGTTCAACACTTAGATATGATTTGAACATATTTGATCCAAGAGTTTGGGATAATCTTGATACAAATATGAGAGATTTACTTGTGGAAAGAGGTCCTAAAAGAGAAGATATTCTCGAGTTTCCTTTAGATAAAGAATCTCGACACTTTGCTCATACTTATTATGTTCAAGTGTTACCAAATGGTGAGACTCGTGATCGAAAATGGTTACCCCTTCTTCTTGCGCCAAAGATCTTACCATTTCCGAAGGAACTGGAGCTACATTCCTTTTCAATTTCCATTCAAGAGTTCCTATGTGTTTCCACACCCTTTTTTGAGACCTCGAAAAAGAAAATGGACAAATTCCTTTTCTTAGGAATACATACAAGAAAAAGGATAAAGGTAACCCCACCATTAACTACTTCATTTTCATTTATTAATTTCATAGTTATAGAAATATTAATTTCATAGTAATAGAAATGTTCGGTGGTTATGTATTGGATGCCTGGGCATTGATTGAGAAGGACGCTGCTTTCTGAGGCGCATCAGTTCTATTAGCCACTGCTCTCATAACAGACACAGACTCGGTGGCTCAATCCCTTTCGCGAAAGAGTTCGGTTACCAGCGCTTCCCAACTATCTCCGATCGAGCAACAGATCAATCAATCTTTCGTTCCTTCCCTCCCAAGTCTTTCTTTAAGCGGTGGGCCTGTTTCGTCCCGTTAAGGCTAGGTGGGCTCGCATAGTCGCTCAGTCCGTCTTGGTCTAGTCTGTCCCGCCAAAGAGAGAAAGTCTGTCCCACCTCAGAGTGCTCGTTTACTTAAGTTGGCCGAATCGTTCATGGCCTCAGAAGCGGAGGAGCGGGAACAAGGAATCAATGGTAGGGGAATCTTTCTTATTCCCGAGATCAGATTCGTAGGTGGGGAGGAGTTCCAATCTCGATCTGTGCCTTAGACTCAAACCCTATAGCTCAAAAATCATAGGTAGAGAACGGACATCCTAAAGCACTTTTGAATTCCGAACCCGCCTAATCATTCCTAACCCCTAAAGCACTCCAAAATGACTAAACAGACTACTAAATCAATGCCTAATCATTCCTAACCTTAAGCACTCTGAAATGACGAACAAACCCTTTATTTAATAAGAAATTTATCGATACAGAAGGATTGATCAAATTCATAGGCTAAGTAGTTTGAGTTCGGTATGGTATGCTTCATAGGCTCAAAATGCTCAAATTCATAGGGAAACTAAAAGCACTAACTAATGACGAACCCTCACCCTTGATTTTTCAAATAAATTCACCCTATTTGAAATGCCCATAAAAGCTGTCATAGAACGTCCATCCTTCGTAGGTAGCGAACGTCGATCCATCGTATGTTTTTATAAAGGTGAATCGGGGATCAAGAAAGTCCATAGCCCCTGTCGCAATTCGTAGGTAGCTCACGTCTATCCTTATACGGTAGCGAACGGACATAAAATGAAATGCACCCTAAATCAATGATCTTATACATAAGAAGAGTGTACTCGAAAGAGTTAGACAAAGTTTTTGTATTTGTTGTAAGTTGTTTAAAGTAATGCACACCAAAAGTAATTTAGCAAGAGGAGTTAATGATTGGAAACATTTATGTGACAAACTTAAACAACATGAAAATAGTGTTGAACACCTCACTAATTTGAGAGCTTTTGTTGAACTACAAGTGAGATTAAAGAAAACATTGACAATTGATAAGGAAATATAAGAACAAATTAAAAAGGACACAAAACATTGGAAATATGTTATGCTAAGAATAGTTGCTGTTGTCAAATGTCTAGCTATACATAATTTGGCATTTCGAGGTACACATGACAAAATTTATGAAGATGGTAATGGTAATTTTTTGGGTCTACTTGAAATGATTGCAGATTTTGATCCAATAATGCAAGAGCATTTTCGACTCATTCAAGATAAAAAGATTCATTATCACTATCTTAGTCATAAAATTCAAAATGAGTTAATATCTATTCTAGCCTCCAAAGACAAGAATGCAATAATTAGAAAAGTAAAAGAGGCAAAATATTTTTCAATAATTCTTTATTGTACACCGGATGCAAGTCACAAAGAACAAATGACTCTTATATTAAGATGTGTAGATGTTTCAGAGACTCCAATTAAAATAGAAGAGTACTTCTTAAAATTTATAAATGTAGAAGATACAACTGGTTTAGGCCTTTTTAATGAATTGCAAGTTGTTTTACGATCTTTAGAACTTGATATTGATAATGTGAGAGGGCAAAATTATGATAATAGATCTAATATGAAAGGCAAAAAACAAGGTGTGCAAAGGAGATTGCTTGACATTAATCCTAGAGCATTTTACATGTCATGTGGTTCTCATTCTCTTAACTTAGTTGTTTGTGACATGGTAAATTCTTGTGTTAAAGCAAAATCATTTTTTGGAGCATGTCAATGTATGTACACCGTGTTCTCTAATTCAACAAAAAGATGGAATGTTTTGCTTGACTATATTGATGGATTAACTTTAAAATCATTGTCAACTACAAGATGGGAAAACCATATTGAAACAGTCAAAGCAATACTAACTCAAGCTTCCCAAATCAGAGAAGTTTTGTTCAAATTAGCAGAAATAAGTGAAGATAGCAAATTAAGTAGAGATGCTAAAACTTTAGCATCTGGTGAACTTTCAAGTTTTGAATTTATATTAAGTCTTGTTATTTGGCATGATATTTTGCATAAAATTAACTTAGTTAGCAAAAAATTACTATCAAAGGATATGCCTTTTGATGTTGCTATAAAATAATTATCTGGTCTTGTTTCCTTTTTTGAAAAATATAGAGAATATGGTTTTGCTTCTGCTATGGTTGACGCAAGAAAAATAGCACTTGATATGGAAATTGAGCATGTATTTCCTACAAAACGTAAAATTTGTAGAAAAAGACATTTTGATGAGATTGCTAGCACTGAAAGGGAAAATCAATCACCGAAAGAATCTTTTCGAATAGATTATTTTATCTTAGTGGTTGATATTGCTCTTAGGCAATTGAAGAGTAGGTTTGAACAGTTACAATATTTTGAATCTATATTTGGGTTCTTGTATGATGTTACAAAATTAGTTTCATTGGATGATGATGAATTGATGAGTTCTTGTGTGAATCTTGAAAACACTTTAAGAAATGGTGATACTTCTGATATTGATGCAAAATATATGTATTCAGAACTACAAGTTTTGCACGTAATGTTACCAAGTGAATCTTATGAAGCAAATAAAAAATGGTCTTCCATTCAAATATTAGAGTTTTTAAAGACAATGGATATATTTCCAAATGTGATGATTACTTATAGGATATTATTGACAATACCTGTGACAGTGACATCTGCTGAAAGAAGATTTTCAAAATTAAAATTAATAAAATCTTATTTACGAACCACAATGACTCAAGATAGGCTAAATGGATTAGCAATTTTATGCATTGAAAAGAATATTTTGGAAAACATTGACTATGATGCTATTATTGATGATTTTGCCTTTAAAAGTGCATCACGAAGGCATTTTAAATGAGTTATCTCTGTATTTTACTATTTTTTTAAGGTATATTATAGTTGACAATTTAATTATATTCTCTGTTTTTATTCTCATTTGAAATTTTGTAAGTGTTTTTTTTTCATCCTCTATGTTTTTTACATCGATTTAGATAGGCCTGGCAAAGGACGACAACTTTGTCCTATGAACTCCTTCCCCACAGTAACTTCAGTCTCCTACTAGTATTATTTGACTGCGGTATGGTACACAAACATTTCTCATCTACTTAGACTTTCTGAATGAGTTCAAATTTAAAGAAGGTTATGTTTAGAAGGTTATGTTTTTTAAGCTTTTGATAGCTACAATTTGATTGCTTGTGGATCAAAACATTGGTTATTCTTGATCTATAGGTGGAGCAATTGCACAAGATATTCAAATTGTGTGGCTCACCTTCTGAGGAGTACTGGAGCAGCTCAAAGTTACCTCATGCTACCTCTTTTAAGCCCCAACAACCATACCCACGACGTGTCAGGGAGACTTTTAAAGATTTTCCCTTCGTTGCTTTAGATCTTCTCGATCATCTACTTTCAGTAGATCCAGCAGACCGTGGAACTACAGCTTATGCCCTCAAGAGTGAAGTATGATTATTGTTTTCAAGTTCTTCTTTCGACTTTTTTTTTGTTCATCTGTGTATTTTTACTTGCTCTTGTAGGTTTTTGACCCTAACATTCGACTTTTTTTCTTTATTTTACACTATTATTTGGTATTCCTTAAATATTGTTTTTCATTGACAGTTGATGAATGCTGTTTTTTTTCCTTGTATAGCATTTGGATGATTCATGTACTGTTTTAACAATGAATTCACTTGTTGCTGAAACTGAAACGGAATTGTAGAACTCCTAACGGGTGAATTTGTTGAGTGACATTGTCTATTGGGCTAATCCCGTTCTGGTTTAATTAAGCATATTAAATTATGGATCTTTTGTAGGAGGGTCATGCATAATAAATGGCATTTCACCATAGAATTAGTGTTGATTCTGAAACGTTTTAACTTCTTTTTTACTTTGTTTATAACTCATATTTCTTTCAAATTTGTTAGGTCCATAATAGCAATTAATATTATTCTGATAATTCCTAATTCCCAGTTCTTTGAAATCCTAATCTCTTAGAGCTGACATTTAGTTGGTTCTCTTTTCAGTTCTTCAGTACAAAGCCTTTTCCCTGTGATCCTTCAAGTCTACCGAAATGCCCCCCATGCAAGGAATATGATGCTAAACTTCGAAATGAGGAAGCTAGAAGGTGAGATTCTTATTTACATAAGCATGATATGAAATTAGAAATAAGTAAACAAGCCTTCATATGCTCCATAATCTGAATTTCCCTGCCTTTCTAGCTGATGACAAACATCAGCATTTAGACGGAGGGAAGAGCTGGAATGTGCTTGTTACTATCAGCATTTAGGAGATTATATATATGTATGTATATGCATTATCCTTCTTGCAAACTGTCAGCATTTTGATTCCATAAATGATTGTCGAAGCAAGGATATAATTATTTGCATAGTTCTAAATTATTATGTCTTGATATATGATTGGAAATGTATTCGATGAATAAAATTAATAAAAATAAATATTTAGAAGATAAAATTAGTGCATAATTTATAATTTCGCCCAGGACCTTTAGACAATAAGGACCGGCTCTGTCCTAAGCTATGGTGTCGTGGACGAGTGATTAGTTATCATTTCAAGTATCGACAATTTAATTTTCAGTTACGATGTATTTTACAGGAATTTTTACTCCAAATGGGATGCGAACTCTAAGACGCTGTGCTTCTGGACCACACGTCCAAGTACTTTTCGATTTTTTCTGACGGTCAGTAGAAAACTTCTATTGAGCCGGATCGATCTCTCAAGATTGAAAAAACCTCGTTGATTATTTTTTTTTAATTTTTTGGTATACTCGCATAAATGTATTTATTTATTTTAAAAAATAAGGGCTCAGGAATGATGTATTAGAAAATAAAAATGATAGACAACGTGAATTTTAATATGAATGACGTGACACTTCAATTGCAGCGATCCTCGACAGGTTCACCGTGTCCCTCAGATTACAGTTTTGTTCGAGACGACGGTCGGAGGTCGCCGTCGATGTCCAAGCGACAATCAAACGTGTACACGAAAAATATCACGTTTGATCCTGTCGCGGAGTGGGGTGGCAGTCCAACGGGCCGGACGGGCTTCCCGGGAGCCACGAGCGGATGAGGTGGTCGTTCGTCGGTAGCGCCTCGCCTCGCTCCTGCAAAACAGCGACCGTCAGCAAACCCGCCGGGGGAATCCCCGGTCAGGCACTTCGACGATCAAGTCAGTCCCGAGTATAGAGGAGCGGAAACTGCATGGAGATGGGGCAAGGGATGCGAGAACTCGCGCGCGCGTACCTGAGATAGGAGGAGTGCCAACCTTTTATGACCGGGGGGGCTGACATCCCAAGTCCGAGCAGATGGGACCGGGGCGTGATGACTGTCAGCCCGTGCGGAGCACAGAGGAGAGGCGCGGCATGGCGCGGGGTGCTCCGATAGTACGTAAGTACTGGATGCGCAGTACGGAGGGTACTGGAAGCGCAGTACAAGAGTACTGGATGCGCGGGATGGCCGCGTGGAGATGTCAGAGACAGGCAGGGCGTGAGGAACCCGCTAGCAGGATCGTACCTTGGAAGTAGGGATGCGAGGGGGTGTCTGGGCTGGACGGCTCGTACCCCGAGCGCCGACTGGCCTGTCCGAGTACCGGGGACCAAGTCGGGTAAGGACCAGGGAGCGTGGGCAGCCACGCGTCTGTCTGGTGGGGAATGGAAGGAGAGTGCAAGGTACGCCCTGGGTCGGGGGTTGCCTCGAGACATGCCCTGGCCGATGGCGCTAAAACTCTGCTCTGGGTCGGGGTGAGGCCTGAGGTGAGCGACTAGGCTTTTTACAGAGTCAAACGAATAGTGAGGGAGTGGCCCAGCCGTCCTTTCGGAGGATCCGACGGACTCCCTTCTTCTCTTAGTCGCGGGGCCCTATTAGCTGATATGGTGGTTGACCTATCTGCCAGGCCCTCGCGGCGCCAGGCTGGCCGGTGGGCCCGGCCTATGCCCATACCCGTGGGCAAGGCCGGGATCATAAGCGTCCCCCTCGAGTCTAGTCGAAGGAGGCGGCGAGTCCGACTGACTGGACCATCTTCATTTCTCAAAAAGCCTGGCGCGCCGAGGGGACCCTGGGTTCTTTTGGAGACTTTTTTGTGGGTTTGCCGAGGCCTGGGGATCCCGGTCGGCTGATGAAATCTCGCCTTCTTCCTGTTTACCACTGACGGTTTTGGATCCCTAAGCGCCCGAGAACTGTTCACCACGGCCGCTCACTACTGGGGAGGGTTCCACGTGTCTTGCCCCCTCTTCCTTCTCCAATCACAGCGGTAGTTGTCCCGTTCTCAGAGGAACGAGGTTGGGCGCAGGGCGCTCTGCTCCTTGGGCCCCACTGGGCCTGCTCCTGCGGCTATTGCTATCTGCCGTTTCTACCGTGACCCATCCCCAGGTGGTCTGGCCCTCCTATATAATCGCGTACAGTTCGTTCGTCTCTCACTCCAGCATGCTGTCTTCTTCCTTCTGGCTAGGGTTACGGCTTCCGCTCAGTGCTCATTGTTCCTTTTCGTGCTTCTCCTGCCCTCTCCGTGCTTCGATGGCTTCTTTGCCTCGCAGTCCCCATCCTTGGTACGTCACGGCTAGGTCCACTCTGACCCGTGGCGACCTTGAGGCCATTAGGGCGGAGTTTCATATTCCGCCGGATCATGACCTTCAGCTACCTTCTTCTTTGGATCATCCAGCCATCCCCCCGAGGTACTATATTACTGTTTCGCGGGACCACCTACGGGCGGGCCTGCGCTTCCCCATTCATCCCTTCATTGCCTCCGTGTGCCGCTACCTCCGTATAAACCTATCCCAATTGACCCCCAACTCCATCCGCCTCCTTTGCGGGTCCGCCATCCTCTTCTTGTTATATCGCTGCTCCTCCCACACCGAACTTTTCCACCATTTTTTCTACCTAAAGAAATAGGAATACGGCGAGTTTGTTTTCCAAGCTCGCTCTGGGGCTTCTTTCCTGTCCTCTCTCCCTTCTGCCAGCAGGGGTTGGAAGGAGAGGTTTTTCTTTATCCGTCCCGCGATTTTCCCGACCTGGCCTTCTAACTTTCGGCGGGATTTTTCCCAAATGCCTGCTCACCATACGAATCCCAAAAAGTTCTCTCCCTTCGAGCACACCCTCTCCCTATTCAGGGACAAACACTTCCCAATCGGACCGCTTTTGGCCGAGAACATCCTGTCTGCGTTTGGCCTGAGTCCAGCGCCCTTCATTCGCCCGGCTTCTTTAAGTAAGTGGTTTTTCCCTGTCATTTTACCTTGTCCGTTTCATGACTTTTCCTTTCTGACCAGCTGAGATGATGTGTCCGGCTGCCCCCGAGCGGGGTTTCAGACTGGGACATGCTGAGGAGATGGAGGAGCGCCTCCGAGCGGTGATAAGGGAGCAGCGGGCGCAAGCTGTGGAGCGGCGAGTGATAACCATCATTTTGTTGATTATTTTCGGCTCTAAAATCCATGTTTGATCCACATTTTATATGCTTAAGTTTGTAATTTTATTATGTTTCATGTATTTTCCCTATTTTGGCTTTTAATTCTAATCTTTGTATATTTGGGATATTTTTGGCACTACATTTGAATATCATTTTGTAGACTTCAATTGATCATGGACCTAGATCAAATTGGATCAGACTTGAGTCAGGATTGGATCCAGATCAAAAGGATCAAGCATCGGATTAATAGGAGCCGTCCATTCCAGAGAACGGCTAGATCTGAGCCATCGGTCAACTTCTGGTCGATCCGAATCCAAGATAGAATCAATCATGGCCATAGATCAAGATCTGAAAATTTTAGCCAGATCGGAAGAGATCTAACCGTTGGATCAAGCTCAAGATGTTCTAAACTATCCATTCAAGAAAAGGGAAGATCTGGACCATCCGCCACTGATCTGGTTAATCCGAGCTGGGGATAGGTAGATCAAGACCATTGATTAGGATCTGTGGAGTTTGATTCAGATCTGAAGAGATCCGACCGTTGGATGAAGTCAGATTGATCTCAGCCGTCCGTTGCTAAGTATTCAAGTTCTTCTTCTCCCAAAGCTGGCTGAACCAAGGCTGAGTTGAGTTGACTGGACCGAACCCAGGCTGGACCGAACCACCTTCTGAACTGTTGGGCTGAAGAACTGAACCCAAGCCAAGCTCAAGCGCAAGTCGAACTCAAGTGCTTGGCTGAACCAAAGAACTGAACCCTGGGCTGAATCTTGACTGAACCGGATTGCTGGACTGAACTCGAGTTGATTGAATCGAACCGCTGGGCTTGACTGACTGGACCGAATCTAAGGTTGGACTGAACCCACGCGCGGAAGGACAGGAAGAGAACAAAAGGGATCATCACCGCGCGACCTAAGAATCGACTCCACACGCAGGCTCGCGGCGATTCTTCTTCTCCTCCATCTTCATCGTCGCCGCAACTAGGGTTAGGGGTTCCAACCTTAGTCGGCCGGAGCTTCGATCAACCGAGTTTGAGGGGTTCCCGACTCGTTCATCCACCTTCACCGCCGGAGATTGAATCGATCAGTTTGAGGGGTTCCCGACTCGTTCCGATCAACTCCATCCGCTTCCACTTCATCGTCGCCGACCGACAGCTTTCTCTTGAGTTTGAGGGGTTCCCGACTCGATCGAGGCTGTCATTCACTCCACTGCCGCAGTTCCTTATCAGCATCACAGCAGTTTCTCTTTTCTTAGATTTCACAATTTCTTCACAGTATTTCCAGTTGTTCTTACCAGCAATTGTTTTCCATTTCCAGTAGATTTCCTTCACAGCATTCTCTCGGGTTGAGGGAAGTGACGAGCCTTCATCCGAACCAATTCAGTATTTCTTCAGCAGTTTTTCTTCATTAATTGTATTTCTTCACAGCTTTTCCATTGCAGATCTCCTTTCAGCAATTTCAATTCCTTCTCAGCAGCTTTCTTCACAGCGTATCAAGCAGCCGGCACATTCCTCTTCACAGCACAGAATTTTTCTTCACAGCAATGTTTGTAATAGATGGATTTTTCTTCACAGCATATCAAGCTTCCTTCCATTATTCAGCCGCAATTTTTCTTCACCTTAGCAACTCTTCACAGCACAGAATTGTTGGATTAATGGCATGTTTCAATTTGATTCAAATGTTGATTGTTCGTAATTGGTGAATGTTGGTGATAGTTTGTTGAATGTTTGTAATAGATGGATCTTTCCATTTCAATTTGAACTTATTTGAATGCCATTTGAAGCATGCCTAAATTGTGTTTGATTAAATGTTTCTTAGAACAAAACTTTCAATTGTGATGTTTCTTAGTTGTTTAATTTTTGTTCTGTATTGCTCTTTCATTAGCTTTAATGTTCATGTCTTCATTTAAATGCAATTAAGTTAGATCAGTCTAGATTTCTTCAATGCTATAGTTTTGCTTCATGTCTAGGTTTTATTGATGCTTAATTTCTTGAATGCTTCTGTCATTTTGCCTTTCTTCCATCAATTAGAACTAGATTTTCCTACCTGCTTTGCCATGTCTTTTCGTAGTCTTAATGCTCCAATTCAAACCCCAGTTTGATATCAAAAACCCAAAAGCAATAAAATACGATCCTGAGAATTATCAGGTACCAACTACATTCGTTGGGAGATGACTCGAGTTACTCTATGCTACATTAGTGTAGAGGAGTTCGATATCTTAAATTGTATTTGAAACCGTGACACGACTGAAGCGGCTATCAAATTTGGTGTCGTTGCCGGGGAATGTAGTGGTGCTTGATAATTATATCTTTTGATTCTATTCTTGATTGCTTTATTTTTTGTATACGGTTGCTGCCATTTTGTTTGCTTTGTGACAGGACTGCCAGTTCAAAATGTTTTCATCTACTTACCAGCAGCCGTGTCAACAATTTCAACAGCAGAACCAATATTTTCAGCAGTCCCAATCAAATTTTCAACAACCAAGTTATCAATTTCAGCAAGGGTAGCCACAATGTCAGCATTTTCAACAATTTCAGCAGCCCTATTCAGATTTGCAGCAGTACCAAACATTTAATCAGCCACCACAGCAGTTTCAACCATAATTTCAGAATTTTCAGCAAGGGTTCAATCCAAATTTTCAACAGTCTTATTCGAATTTTCAGCAAATAAATCAATTTTTTCAGCCACAATTTCAACCATGTCAGCAAGATTTCCAGTTTCAAGGTCAGAATTTTCAGCAAGACATTCAGAATTTTCAACCTCAAGCATTTCAACAATTCAATCAACAATGCCAGCCCCAATTTCAGAATTTTCAGAACAATAATTTCCAACAATAACATCCTAATTATCAGTCATTTCAGCAGTTTAATCAACCCATTCAATCATTTGAGCAGCCCCAACAGTTCCAATTTCAGAATTCACAGCCTACTCATGGTCTTCAGCAGCCTTTTGCTACATTTCAAGACCAACAGGAGTTCTACACCAAGCTTCAAAACCTTGGAAGATGCCTTGAAAAATGGGTTGATCAAATGAATCAAACAGAAGCCGAAAGATCAGGACAATTATCTCCTCAGGCTACTCAGGATTTTAAGGGGTATGATTGTGAACTAACTTGGAGGTTGGTGGAAGAAGAAGAAGAAGTCATCAAAATCAGGAAACCTACAGCATGCATTCCTCCTGAAGTTCTTGTTCAAAATTCATTTCCAAATTTTTCAGCTCAAGAAGAGGATTCTGAAGCACTACAGGACCCTTCTCATCTTTTATTTTGTGATGATAGTGTTATTAATGTAAGTACCCCTGGTTGATTTTGATGTGATCAACCAATTTAAGTTAGGTCCTGGTATGTTTAATCCCTCTGCTAAGTGTGCAGGAGCTTAGGTACGGAGGAAGTCGTGTGTAAGACGTAGCGGACGAGAAGGATTGTGCGGGGAAGTGAGCCGACGGGCTCGGTACAATCCGAGGGACGCGGAAGCTACGGAAGAGTACACCGGTGGATCGAGAAGGACGTATGCGACGCCCGAGGGACGGGAAACCGGGAGGAAGCACGCTCGAGGGGCGAAAGGCCGGAGTCGGGTTCGGGTGAGCCTAACTCCGGTTGGCCGGAAATCACCCAGAAGATGAACCAAAAGACTGGTCAGTTTGACCAAGTCAAATAAGACACCTGAAACAAAAAGAATTTAATTTGTTGCTGCGAAGATTTGAACCAGCAACCTCGCCGACATATATCACCAACCTTACCGACTGAGATAAGGAAGAGAAGTGATTGAAGTTGTTGCGAGCAGATGATAAAGTTATTTATCTGTTGCGAGCAAAAGACAAAGTTATCTCTTAAAGGATAACTTTATCCTTTAATCAGATCCAATGGATGCTGTTTAATCCCATCCAAGATCAACCATCCAGATTACATCCATGGATCAACGGCCAAGAGAAAATTTCTTAACAATCAACAATCCAGATTTATTCTCTTAGGCTATAAATAGACTTAGAGATTCAACCTTTTTATTAAATTCATTCTTGTAATTCTCTCTAAAGTCTAGCATGCTTTTGTTGTAAGGCTTCTCCGCCACAAGGAGATTTTAATTGAGCGTCCACTGCCTTGGAAGCAACGTTCTTAGTTGCGACCAAGTTTTTTATAAAAGACGAGTGCCTCCATTTTTTTTATATTTTTTTTCTTTCCGTCTATTCACCCCCTCTAGCCGGTCCAACCCGGTCCAACAATTAATGGTCCTAATTTTTCTAATATTGTTGTTGCAGATATTACAGAAGAAGCATGCATAGGAGATGATTCCATTGGTGTAGGGGATTGCACAGAGCCCCAGGGACCACCACCATTGACAGATACATTAAAAAATTCAGAGGACAAGCCAGAAAGTGTAGGGACTTGCATGGTGGAAGCAAGAACCCAAGGATCACCTATTCCAGTTGAATGTCCACCAGAACTTGAGCCTGAGATGGAACCTGAACTTGACCAGGAGGGGACCACAGCTACATCTATTCTTGTAGAACCTCCAGGTATTCTTCAGCATGATCAGGTAAGTATTCCTCTTATGTCCTTGGAAAAATCAATGGAGGTACCTCAAAATGATTTTATTGTTTGTGATACACTTATGGATACATCTTTTGTAAAATTTGATTGTGAGAAATTCATAGAGGCACCTATTGTTGAATTTGTGGAATGTGAAGCATGTTTTGATACACCTCATGTAAATGCTGATTGTGAGAAATTCATAGAGATGCCTAAAACTGATTGTGTTCATTGTGATGAATTTACTGACATATCTTCTGTAAAATTTGTTTGTGAAAAATTTTTAGAGGCACCTAAAATTGATGTTATTTGTTATGATGAATCCCTTGATACATCTTTTGTGGATATGGATTGTAAATTTTTTTTAGAAGTGCCCCAAATTGATGTTGTTTGTTATGATGAATCTTTTGATACATCTTTTGTGGATATGGAGTGTGAAAATTTTTTAGAAGAGCCTGAAATTGAAGTTGTTAATTGTGATGAATCTCTTGCTATATCTTATGCTGAAGTTGAGTGTGAAAAACTTATGGAGGTACCTCAAATTGATTTCAGTGGTTGTAATGCATTGCTTGATACATTCTTGTTGGAAAATAATTGTGAAAATTCCATTGAGGTATCCAAAATAGATTTCATGGGTGGTGATAAGTTTCTTGAATTACCCTTGGTGGATATTAATTGTGAAAAATTTATTGAGATACTAGAAACTGATTTTATTGGATGTGATACATTTTTGGATACATTTCATGCAGAGATTGATATTATTTCATTTCTTTCCTACCATGCACGCTTGAGAGAGGTATTACATTGTTTTGCAGGGTCCAGAAGACTTATGGAGTGGGTGCTCCATCTGAACAGACTCCAACCTCCTGGAAGAAATTTCAAAAGGCATAAAAAGGGAGGAGATGATTTTACTTTAATTCAAAGCACTCCACCTCTTGCATGGATCTTGAACCTAAATCGCCTTCGGCCACCTGAGCAATTTTTTGTGAAGTCTAAGTGTGGGGGAGCCCTATACCATGAAAGTGATCAAATGAAGGAAGCTCTCTCGGCCACCCATGTTCCTCCACTACCACGATGGAGGCTACTTCTTGATAGACTCCGACCGCCAGAAATAAAGGGGAGTTTGTTCCTTTACTTTCCTTTTCTTGTTTTTCTTTATGTTTATACTCGCATGTTTGTTTGCTTTTATACCTTGCATTCATGTTTTGCTTCCTCATTCTGCATTTTGTTTGGTCTTGAATAAACCTTGTTTGACTTCTAGTTTTATCTCCCTACATGTTCCTTTATTATGCTTTGAGAATCATAAAAGATAGTTAAGTCTGATTATCGAGTTTTGGTTTCCTTGGTATGCTTGGGGACATTAATTGCATTTAGTCATTTATTGTGGTGATGGACTCTATCTTGTTAGATTAAGCATGACAGTTTTATTGTTCACCTAGTGAGGATATTGTCATGTCTATCCTTAATCCTTTTATGTGTGATAGCATTTGTGATATTTGACACTCTAGAACTTGCTTTGATTCTTTTTGAAATTATAATAGCATAATCTTACATGAATATGATGGAGGCAACCTTTCTTGTTGAACTTTTAGTTTTCCCTCTCCTTTGTTGTTGTTACTACTGAGCATTTCACCTATTGCTTTCATATTTCCTTGTCTTTCCTTTGTCAGATCTTTTCATTATCATTACATTCTCACTGACATATCTTTATTAGCTTATTCTTCCCTTGAGCATGCGATGAGAGCATGGGGTGATTGCATGATGAGTTACATTGTTATTTCTCTATTATCAGCCTCTATTATTGTGAGTTTTAGGTGATTATCATGCTTTGCTACATTGCCCAAGACGGGCAAGTTTTAAGTGTAGGGGAGGAGACAAGTGTGTATAGACGAATGCTTGTGTGAAAAAAAAATCTCTCTTTGTGAAAAAAAAAGAAAAAGAAAATCGCTCTATGAAAAAAAAAGAAAAAAAAGAAAGAGAGATAGAAAAAATAATAAAGATGAAAAAAAGTAAAAAAAAAAGAGAGAAAAGAATGAAAAAAAATCTCCCTATGTGAAAAAAAAATTCCTCAAGCATTCGAGATTTTGTTAGTGATGAACAAAAAGGAATATTTTCTTGATGTGTACTCATTTGATATCTTTATTAGAGAATCTCAAGAGTGAAGTTGTTGATACATGCATGCATTTTTCAAAGTGTGTAAGTGGTTGTTGTGTATTGTATTGAGAATGTGCAAGGGGAATTTTGAGTATTGGAGGTTTGATTGAGTTATTTATTTTAGCCTATTGTTTGATTGTATACATCATGTTAATTACCCCAATGCTCTCATATTCTTTTTGATCTTCTTTCATGCTCTCTATGATCTTCTTTGTTATCTACCATTCTTGTTTTCTTGTAACACTTGGTTTCATTATTATTCATTGAAAAGCCCTCTTGATTTGTGTACTTATGTTATAGTAGTGGAGAAGTAGAAGATAAGCAAGCATATAGTAGTGCAATGTCATGAATGTTTTGAGAGAACTCCACTTCCATATTTATTATTTTTGTGAGCATCAGTGCACATATCCATCTTGTGAGGTTTTTGTCATGTTTAGTTTATTCAAGTTGATGAAATTACCATGTTTTTGACTTATGTGAGATTTGGAACCATAAATACATGGATGCTTGAGACTTGATGATCCTAAGTAACTTTCTTTTATTATTTCTTAGAGTATTGATAGGGGATGTAATGTTTGGGAGATATATTGTTTTCTTTTAGTTTTATTTACTTGCCCGAGACGTGCAAGAATTAAGTGTGGGGGAGCTTGATAACCATCATTTTGTTGATTATTTTCGGCTCTAAAATCCATGTTTGATCCACATTTTATATGCTTAAGTTTGAAATTTTATTATGTTTCATGTATTTTCCCTATTTTGGCTTTTAATTCTAATCTTTGTATATTTGGGATATTTTTGGCACTAAATTTGAATATCATTTCGTAGGCTTCAATTGATCATGGACCTAGATCAAATTGGGTCAGACTTGAGTCAGAATTGGATCCAGATCAAAAGGATCAAGCATCGGATTAATAGGAGCCGTCCATTCCAGAGAACGGCTAGATCTGAGCCATCGGTCAACTTCTGGTTGATCCGAATCCAAGATAGAATCAATCATGGCCATAGATCAAGATCTGAAAATTTCAGCCAGATCGGAAGAGATCTAACCGTTGGATCAAGCTCAAGATGTTCTAAACTATCCATTCAAGAAAAGGGAAGATCTGGACCATCCGCCACTGATCTGGTTAATCTGAGCTGGGGATAGGTAGATCAGGACCATTGATTGGGATCTGTGGAGTTTGGTTCAGATCTGAAGAGATCCGACCGTTGGATGAAGTCAGATTGATCTCAGCCGTCCGTTACTAAGTATTCAAGTTCTTCTTCTCCCAAAGCTGGCTGAACCAAGGCTGAGTTGAGTTGACTGGACCGAACCCAGGCTGGACCGAACCACCTTCTGAACTGTTGGGCTGAAGAACTGAACCCAAGCCAAGCTCAAGCGCAAGCCGAACTCAAGTGCTTGGCTGGACCAAAGAACTGAACCCTGGGCTGAATCTTGACTGAACCGGATTGCTGGACTGAACTCGAGTTGATTGAATCGAACCGCTGGGCTTGACTGACTGGACCGAATCTAAGGTTGGACTGAACCCACGCGCGGAAGGACGGGAAGAGAACAAAAGGGATCATCACCGCGCGACCTAAGACATCGACTCCACACGCAGGCTCGCGGCGATTCTTCTTCTCCTCCATCTTCATCGTCGCCGCAACTAGGGTTAGGGGTTCCAACCTTAGTCGGCCGGAGCTTCGATCAACCGAGTTTGAGGGGTTCCCGACTCGTTCCGATCAACTCCATCCGCTTCCACTTCATCGCCGCCGACCGACAGCTTTCTCTTGAGTTTGAGGGGTTCCCGACTCGATCGAGGCTGTCATTCACTCCACTGCCGCAGTTCCTTATCATCATCACAGCAGTTTCTCTTTTCTTAGATTTCACAATTTCTTCACAGTATTTCCAGTTGTTCTTACCAGCAATTGTTTTCCATTTCCAGTAGATTTCCTTCGCAGCATTCTCTCGGGTTGAGGGAAGTGACGAGCCTTCATCCGAACCAATTCAGTATTTCTTCAGCAGTTTTTTTTCATTAATTGTATTTCTTCACAGCTTTTCCATTGTAGATCTCCTTTCAGCAATTTCAATTCCTTCTCAGCAGCTTTCTTCACAGCGTATCAAGCAGCCGGCACATTCCTCTTCACAGCACAGAATTTTTCTTCACAGCAATGTTTGTAATAGATGGATTTTTCTTCACAGCATATCAAGCTTCCTTCCATTATTCAGCCGCAATTTTTCTTCACCTTAGCAACTCTTCACAGCACAGAATTGTTGGATTAATGGCATGTTTCAATTTGATTCAAATGTTGATTGTTCGTAATTGGTGAATGTTGGTGATAGTTTGTTGAATGTTTGTAATAGATGGATCTTTCCATTTCAATTTGAACTTACTTGAATGCCATTTGAAGCATGCCTAAATTGTGTTTGATTAAATGTTTCTTAGAACAAAACTTTCAATTGTGATGTTTCTTAGTTGTTTAATTTTTGTTCTGTATTGCTCTTTCATTAGCTTTAATGTTCATGTCTTCATTTAAATGCAATTAAGTTAGATCAGTCTAGATTTCTTCAATGCTATAGTTTTGCTTCATGTCTAGGTTTTATTGATGCTTAATTTCTTGAATGCTTCTGTCATTTTGCCTTTCTTCCATCAATTAGAACTAGATTTTCCTACCTGCTTTGCCATGTCTTTTCGTAGTCTTAATGCTCCAATTCAAACCCCAGTTTGATATCAAAAACCCAAAAGCAATAAAATACGATCCTGAGAATTATCAGGTACCAACTACATTCGTTGGGAGACGACTCGAGTTACTCTATGCTACATTAGTGTAGAGGAGTTCGATATCTTAAATTGTATTTGAAACCGTGACACGACTGAAGCGGTTATCAGCGAGTTGTACAAGGGCAACGCTTAGCCCTGTTGGCCGAACAGGAAGCGTCTCTGTCCGACTCTCCTTCCCCTGCTTCCTCTGCCGAAGGAGGGAAGACTCCATCGTCGGGCTCGGAGGATACTCGCCCTCTGAGTCATTCCTTGCGACGACCTGGGGGAGCTGGCTCCGCATCTGCCCCGGCCGATCCTCGGGGGGCCTCTTCGAGTCGACCTAGCAAAAGGCAGAGGGGTGAATCGTCGACCGCCATCCTTCCGGTGCTGCCTTTACTGCCTCCTCCCGCGGTGCTCCCACTGGCCTCGACGATGGTGCCCCCGAGGGATGCCTCCCCGTCGGGCCAGGAAGGTCCTACCAGCGAGGGCCTGCTGCATATGCTACCGCCCTCGCTATCTGATTGGCGTCTGAGCATGAGCCTACCGAGCAATGTTGCCCCCATGCGGTCGAGGGACGTCCGATTATATGGTCCGACCTCGGACAGATTCATGGCCGGCTTGCAGACGAGCAGCTCGGTGAGCCCATCTGCTGGGGCGGACGACTTCATGGCTCTGGCTACCCAGGCAAGTGTCCCCTAGCTGGAGGGGGAGGCGTTCCATATTCCTTCCGCAGCTGACCGGCTTGTTTCTTGCAGTCTTGGGCTCAGAGCTATAGCATAAGCGTGGTGATGCTGACTCACGCCAAGGCTCGGTGTCGCGCGGAGAGGCGCGTAGAAGACCTCGAAGCCTGGCTCCGCTATGCACAGCTAACTTCAAGCACCGATTCCTTGAATAGTTTGAGGGCAGAGGCTGTCGGCCTCCAGGACATGTTACGTCAGGCCCAGGAGGAGCTGGAGATTGCCAAAGCTCAGATCGCCGCTGCCGACGCTGAGGCAGTCCGGGCACAAGAGCGGGTGATACAGGTCGAACAAGCTCACATCCCCGATCGCAAGCATAAGGGTGAGTTGCAAACAGAGCTCCTGAGGGCCAAGGCATACCTCCCCTGGGCCAATGAGAAGATTTTGTCCCTCCGAACACAGCTGGCGGCTGAGAAGCGAGAGACCGACCTGCTCCGGAACCAACTTCAGGATCTGCAGGGCCTCCGTCCGGCTTGGGACGCGGCCCAGATCGAACTGGAGGAGCTTCGTGAGCAGCAGGCATCCTGGGATGCCCTTCAACATGAGGTAGCGGGGCTGCGTGCTTACAGGGAGGTCGAAGCGAGTCGGTTAGAGGACCATCGCTTGGCGTGCTTAAACGATCCAACTCATGCTGCCGAGATTGCCCGGCGGTTTTTGGATGTGATGCAGCAGTATGGGCTCAACATAATTCGTCAGCTCAGGCTCGGTGGGTTTCTATCCCCAGATTTCTCTCCCGACTCAATCTCGCTCCCTGATTTGTGCAAGGACCTGCCCTCTGTGTCTGACCAACTTTTCAAGTGAAACTGATGTTTCTGCGTCTTCTATTTCCTTGTATGCGAGGGGTTTTCCGCCCTGATTTTTGTAAGGCGCCCGCGCCCTTGAATGTGATGTTCCCCCTTTTTGCTTCAGTAGTACTTTCTTTCGACCCTGGGGGGTACAGGGGCAAACCATGTGATGCCCTATTGACGAGCGCGACCCTACTCCGCGGGCCGGATGTCCCCCTAGCTAGTGTTTGTCTGTAAAAGGTCTCCGGTCTTTGGGGAAGGTGCTCGAGACCCGGGCTGGTGTCTCAGCGTGAGGAATTGATCCCTTAACCGGTACTGGTGGCGGAGAGGCCTAGAGGTAGGTGGCCCACGGGAGTCCCGGCTTCCCAGCCGAGTGGGACCCGGGGAGCGCGGGTCGCCATGCGTCCGCTCGGGGCTTGGGCCCAGGGATTAGCGGGAGCTGGCCCGTGATGAATATGGCCTCCTGGCTGAGCGGGACCCGAGGAGCGTGGGTCACCACGCGTCCGCTCGGGCTCGGGCCAAGGGGTTAGCGGGAGCTGGCCCGTGATGAATATGGCCTCCTGGCCGAGCGGGACCCGAGGAGCGTGGGTCGCCACGCGTCCGCTCGGGGCTCGGGCCAAGGGATTAGCGGGAGCTGGCCCGTGATGAATATGGCCTCCTGGCTGAGCGGGACCCGAGGAGCGTGGGTCGCCACGCGTCCGCTCGGGGCTCGGGCCAAGGGTTGGCGGGAGCTGGCCCGTGATGAATAAGGCCTCCTAGCTGAGCGGGACCCGAGGAGCGTGGTTTGCCACGCGTCCACTCGGGGCTCGGGCCAAGGGGTTGGCGGGAGCTGGCCTGTGATGAATATGACCTCCTAGCTGAGCGGGACCCCAGGAGCGTGGGTTGCCACGCGTCCGCTCGGGGCTCGGGCCAAGGGATTAGCGAGAGCTGGCCCATGATGAATATGACCTCCTGGCTGAGCGGCCAAGCTAACGATCATCCCATATATCCTTTGGGGCATCTGATCCACTTAGGGCCACGTGTCCCGCGACTGTGAGCCCCTCGGACATCGGCGCCTCGCTTTCCTGTCTTGGGCAATAAATTGATACTTCGCTGTCTCTTCGTACTTTCTACCCCCGCCTTTTTGCCCGTCCGCCGGATCAGCCGTCATCTATGGTTTCTCGTCCAACGGCTGTGATTAATGGCCACGTTCTTTATATAGACTTCGGCAGTTATTGCCCTTACCTCTCCTTCATCTTCATTTGCCCTTTCCCTCTTCTCTCCTATTGTTCCCCCTGGTGCCCTAACGCCCTTTTCAGAATGATGCGGGGTTTCATCATGAAGGAGGCCCAAGAGATGTCGGCTAGGTATAAGGTGGAGATGGCCGCCCTACTTTCGGAGCCTATCCCCGTCCCCTCCGATGTTGTTCCGTCGATAACCCCGGCGTCTATTTCTCCGGCGACGAACCCTACCGCCGTCCTACCCATGGATAAGGGCGAGGCGTTAGGGGCGGAGATGGTGGATTCTGATATTGAGATTTTGCCCTCGGATCCTTTCGCCAGGGAGCTGGAGCCTCTACCGGACCATTCCCATACCGGCTCATCTCCCTCCAGTGTTGTTTCTGTCCTCCCTCAGGACGTTCCCTCCCCTTCTGCTGCAATGAGCTTGCCCTCTCCGTTGGTCACGGTGTCGGCGGTACAGGCGCCCCTTGATATTGGGGATATCCAGCCTGCTCCCTCTTCACCTCCACTTGTCTCTCCCCCTGATCCGATGGACCAACCTAGCCCTGTCCTCCTGCCTGGGGCTTTGGCCTCCCGGGTGCCTACGTCAGCTGCCGCTGTTGACTTAGCCCCGGGACTTGGTCATTCCCCCGTTCCCCTGGCTTCTGTCAGCTTGGCGGGCGGGGTGCCCGTTACCCCCTCTTCCTTCCTTCCTGGTCGGACCCCGGATCTCTGCCCAATCCATCTTGTCCTTCCTTCACGGGCGGATCCCTCTGCTGCTTTCGATATTTCGGATCCCGAACCACTAGGCTCGGCCAGGGTGGTTCACTTGCACGCTCCCTTGAGCGACCATGTGTACCAAGGTCTTCGATCTTTCGACTGCCCAGACCCGATCAACCGCGTTGATGGTTTAGTCGCAGACACTTGTCGGGTACGTTTGTCCGCTAGCCCTCGTTCGTTTGGTTTTCTCTAATTAACCCCCAGTCTCTTTTGCAGTTGACTGGGGCCCTGTATGACATGGGTGTTTCCTTTGCCGCCCAGAACCGATCTCTCCGTCAGGCGAAGTCCCGTCGGGAGGCGCTGGAGACCCAGCTTCGTTGCGCCTGGCCCCCTCCAACGGACGGAGCCTGGGGTGCATTGTGCTCTGAGAATGCGGTCTTACGAGGACAAGCTGCTCAGGCTGAGGCACAGCTTCGAGATCTTCTGACAGGGCTGAGCGCAGCTCGAGCCTCTGAGGCTCAACTGCGTCAACAGCTGGCTCATTTGGAGCGAAGTGAGCATCAAGCTAGGACTCGGGAGCTTAGAGCAAATGCTGAGCTGGTCCAGGCTCATGCAGATCTTCTGGAGGCCAACCAATCGGCTGCTACACTCCTCGCCGCTTTGAAGGCCAAGGAGGCGAAGCTGGCTGCTTGTAAAAGCGACCTGGCGTGGGTGCGCGGGCATCACGAGACTCAAGAGACCCAGGCGCAGCCGGCTCAGGATGGGCGTGACAAGGTGACAATTGGAGCCTTGTCGCCGTCCTTGGTGCCTACCTCGTAAGCGTAGGTCCTATGGGTCTGTCTTTCCCCTGTTTTGTGATGTAGGCGAGGGCCACCTGGTTTGTTAAGGATGTTGCTGTTCTCTTTTGCCTCTTCTCCATTCTTTTGCTTCTGTTTTCGTGCGTGGCGATTGACAAGCCGATGACGAGACCGACCGCCTCTTGTCTGTAGGGAAAACAACATCCCCTGGGTTGAGGCTGTGGTTTTTCGCCCACGCGGGTACTCTTGGCCGTAATTTATGGGGCTTGGCTGTTCGTGGCCAGCCCGTGAGCTTAGGATGGTGCGTTGGGCAGGGTCACATCCCCTGACTAAGGGCTGACTCGGTGGTTAATTAAGAGGGGAGCACGAATGTGCTCGCTTGGAGCCTCTAATCTCGGCAACTAGCGCGACCGGCCTCAGGAATTGACTCGGGAAGGTATCCCAAGGGCGCGGCTCCTCTGTCAGGGAGTGCGTGGGGACCCTTCGGAGGGAAGGCTTGCGTAGAGCAAGAGGGAGGCCGCTCGGTCGGGTGACCTCTCGGGTTGCATGGATCATCACGCATCGAGAGCCGATCCGAGGGAGGGGCTTGCGCAGAGCAAGAAGGAGACCACTCGGTCGGGTGACCCCTCGGGCTGACGTTTCCTCGCCGAGGCTTCCCGGTCGAGGGCATCTCGGGGAGCGTGGGCCGCCACGCGCCGCCTGAGAGCCTCGCCGAGGCTTCTCGGTCGAGGGCATCCCAGGGAGCGTGGGCCGCCACGCGCCGCCTGAGAGCCTAGTCGAGGCTTCCCGGTCGAGGGCATCCCAGGGAGCGTGGGCCGCCACGCGCCGCCTGAGAGCCTCGCCGAGGCTTCCCGGTCGAGGGCATCCCAGGGAGGTGGGCCGCCACATGCCTCCTGAGAGACTCGCCGAGGCTTCCCGGTCGAGGGCATCCCAGGGAGAGTGGGCCGCCACGCGCCGCCTGAGAGCCTTGCCGAGGGTAATGCAGCAACGACTGTTCTTCCAGAAAAAGCCATCCCTGAAGGGCGCATCGAATAGATGATACATTCCCGAAGATCCAATTTTTAGACACGCGGTGAGTGTGTAGAATTCATCCATATCCCCAGCCATATAGAACATACCCCTGTTCGAGAAGGCCAAACTATATAGACGCATAAAATATATGGACCATATCCAGAAGTCCAAATGTCATACGCGACGGCCACATAATCGGCCCCCTTTCCTTTGCCCCGGCGGTCCTGTTCCACTTTGCTAGAAAGAAGGTACGATCAAGAAATACCCTGCGGGGGTCCGTTATAAAGCCCCTGGGGCGGTAAGGGCTCTTCTACGATCGAATGAGGGAAAACTCGCATCCTCCGGGAACACTATCCGTCAGAACCCATATGGATCTTCCGTCTCCACTTCCGATCAGGCTGCTGGTGTCCCTCCTTCTAGCGCCATTTTGATCCTGTCGCAGAGTGGGGTGACAGTCCAACGGGCCGGACGGGCTTCCCGGGAGCCACGAGCGGATGAGGTGGTCGTTCATCGGTAGCGCCTTGCCTCGCTCCTGCAAAACAGCGACCGTCAGCAAACCCGCCGGGGGAATCCCCGGTCAGGCACTCCGACGATCAAGTTAGTCCCGAGTATAGAGGAGCGGAAACTAAATGGAGCTGGGGCAAGGGATGCGAGAACTCGCGCGCGCGTATCTGAGATAGGAGGAGTGCCGAGCTTTTATGACCGGGGGGGGGGGCTGACATCCCAAGTCCGCGCAGATGGGACCGGGGCGTGATGACTGTCAGCCCGTGCGGAGCCCAGAGGAGAGGCGCGGCATGGCGCGGGGTGCTCCGACATTACGTAAGTACCGGATGCGCAGTACGGAGGGTACTGGAAGCTCAGTACAAGAGTACTGGATGCGCGGGATGGCCGCGTGGAGATGTCAGAGACAGGCAGGGCGTGAGGAACCCGCTAGCAGGATCGTACCTTGGAAGTGGGGATGTGAGGGGGTGTCTGGGCTGGACGGCCTGTACCCCGAGCGCCGACTGGCCTATCCGGGTACCGGGGGCCAAGTCGGGTAAGGACCAGGGAGCGTGGGCAGCCACGCATCTGTTTGGTGGGGAACGGAAGGAGAGTGCAAGGTACGCCCTGGGTCGGGGGTTGCCTCAAGACATGCCCTGGTCGATGGCACTAAAACTCTGCTCTGGGTCGGGGTGAGGCCTGAGGTGAGCAACTAGGCTTTTTACATAGTCAAACGAATAGTGAGGGAGTGGCCCAGCCGTCCTCTCGGACGATCCGACGGACTCCCTTCTTCTCTTAGTCGCGGGGCCCTATTAGCTGATATGGTGGTTGACCTGTCTGCCAGGCCCTCGCGGCACCAGGCTGGCCGGTGGGCCCGGCCTATGCCCCTACCCGTGGGCAACGTCGGGATCAATATATATATATATATATATATATATATATATATATATATATATATATATATATATATATATAGAGAGAGAGAGAGAGAGAGAGAGAGAGAGAGAAGTGATCTTCTACACAATTTTACATGCATGCCCGTACGTGCTACAGTGTTTAAGAGCTAGGATTCAATTTTTTTTAAAAATTAATATTTTCTTAAATCTTAAACTCTAAATACATATAATATATCCCATGAGTAATGATGTGCATAGATTATATATGATTTTATACATCATTTGATGCACATCTACTTGTATTTCATGAGCAGGATCTACTTTATCGCTTCCTATTTCTCTATAATTTTGTTACATTTACTATCTTTGTTCGGAGAGCTGCTCTTTGTTGATTTTCATTGATATGATGGATTTTCGGAGCAAATATAGAGCAATGAAGCAGGTTTGAAGAGAATTCAGATTGATCGTGTCTCCCCCAGTACTGCTCAACTCAGAAATTATCTCGACATGCTTGTGTTCCTCAGACCAAATGGTGGTCTAAATAATATCAAAATGGAGCCAAATTTCTTCAACATGACCAGGACGAGCTAGAAAACACACCCATGTTGATTTCCCATTTTTTTACAGCATTTACACGCGATGGCTATGCCTTTTAGGCATGACCGTGTTGAATTCCAAACAACACTACGGAACAAAAGTAAAATGACCATAACTTCTTGTTCGGTTGAAATTTCAGGTTTTTTTCCTACCAAAATGAAGAGAATTTCATGATCTACAATTTTTCTTCAGAACTTAGCTCGTGAAAAGAACATCTAGCCATGCTAAAAGGAGCCACACGATTGTGCCTCCCCTAGACATAGCCTTGTGAAGTGGTACACCTAGATTGAACTGCAAATTGATTTTGAAATGACGATAACTTCTTTCTAGTTTGGAATTTCGGGATGTCCTTTACATCAAAATTGAAGAGAACTTCAAGATCTATAACTTTGCTACCAACTCGAGAAAATATTGTCTTGAGGTGTAAAATTGGGAGACACGACCCATATAGCCGTGTCACATGGCTATGTCAAATGACACGGTCGTGCCTCTAGCCAGGTTGCATACCAAAAGTACAATGGTCATAACTTTTTTCTTGATTTGAATTTAGGGATGTCATCTACTTCAAAATTGAAGAGAACTTCGAGATTTATAACTTTCCTAAAACATCAATTCTAGAAAATGATGTTTAATGTCCAAAAAGGGGAGACACGGCCGACACGACCATGTCACGCGACCGTGTCATGCAGCTATGTCAAATGACATGGCCGTGACATTTTGGCTGTGTGGCGCATGCCCTGGTCGTGTGAAATTGCACGACGGTGCCATTTTAGCCGTATGGAGCACATCTAGGCTATGCTAAACCACACGGGTCGTGCCACGGGAAGCTGGGTGCTGCACCCCTTGCTATAAAAAGGGTTTCCTCCCCCTTTTTGATTAATCTTGGCTTTTGGGACTCCGCCCTTCGCTTGGGGAAGAGTTTTCCCTTATAGGAGAAACCTTAGGCCTTCATCTCCAACGATCCATCCACCTCCGGAGTGAGAAATGCAACCAAGAAGATTGACACTACATAGATAAGCTTTCTCTTCTCTCTCAATCTCAGTTTTGGGTTGTAGATTGCTCTATTTCCTTGTCTTCTTATTATTAGGACCGAAAGAAATTTAGATATCTCCACAATGGTATGATATTGCCCACTTTGGGCCTAAGCCCTCATGATTTTGCTCTTGGGCCCTCCCAAAAGGCCTCATGTCAATGGAGATATCTTTTTTTCTTATAAGCCTATGATCTTTTCTATGTGTTTTCGATGTGGAACTATGTTTGCAACCTTGCAACCCCAATCATCCCCCCTCAAATAAAGGACTATAAGCCCCCCTCAAGAGGAAACCCTTTCCGTTTGATATACGATCCTCAACCCACCAAGACGTTTCGCCGCTCGGTCCACCCGACCTACTAGGACTTCACCGCCTAGCCGCAACTAGGACTTCTCTACCTGATATCTTATCCTCTTAATCAAGGCACGGGGGCACACATATCCTTTATTCAAGGCTTAACCCACATGGTTAGATCTCGATCATGGCTCTAGCTCGTGCTTCTTCCGACAGTTAGTCCGGTGAAGAACGACCTGACTCTGATATCAATTGTTAGGACTGAAAGAAATTTAGATATCTCCACAATGGTATGATATTGCCCACTTTGAGCCTAAACTCTCATGGTTTTGCTCTTGGACTTTCCCAAAAGGCCTCATGCCAATGGAGATATCTTTTTTTCTTATAAGCCTATGATCCTTCCCATGTGTTTTCGATATGAGACTATGTTTGCAACCTTGCAACCCCAACACTTATTGTACCTTCCTTGTAATCGAGTAATTCTCCTTATCTAGGTTGTAGGGAATAACTACTATTTGATAATGAAGTATAAACTATATAATAGTGCTTTTCTTATTCAATAAAGTGTTTATTATTTTGTTCTATGTATATTATGCCTTGTATGTGTTTGATGAAATATGTATGTGGTGAATACATGTAGTTGGAGGGTTTGCTGCCTTATAGAGAGAGTGTTCGAGATCATATAATCGGGGAGCCCTTAGTGACAAACAACTACCTTTAACTGGACATCTCGGACATTGCGTTGAAATATATAAGAGATTAGCTAACAATATTTAATAGGTTTCTCTCTATCCAATGTTAGAAAGTGTTTAAAGTAATCTAGAGACGTATGATCGGGGAACCTTAGTGGCAGATGCTACCTATAATCGGACTCTCTATGTTACCTTCTCTACTTAATGACATTGGATGCCTAAGGGGAAATCACTCCGGTGCACTTCTGCAGGGTTCACACTGGTAGCCAGTTATGATCTCTATGAGCACATAAACATCAAAATTAGGATATGGACAACCTATAGGTCATCAACTAGCATTATAGTGAAACAGAAATCCTAAATTCCACTCATTCAATCTGTTGGTGCAGGCAGCACCTAAGTCGAACATGGGTTTTGATATTGGCAAAGGGTTCAAAAGTTAAGATGTTATGTTGGTCTAATGTGCTCACTGAGTGTGCAGAACGAAGTCCTGACGAAGGGCTGCTGGGCACCTAGCGAAGGACTGCTAGGCATCGAAACCTGAAGACCTGACGAAGGGCTGCTGGGCACCTGGCGAAGGACTTCTAGGAGTCTAAGACCTGGCGAAGGACTGCTAGGCACCTGGCGAAGGGCTGCTAGGAGTCTAAGACTTGGCGAAGGACTGCTAGGCACCTGGTGAAGGACTGCTAGGAATCTAAGACTTGGCCAAGGACTGCTAGGCACCTGGCGAAGGACTGCTTGGTACCGAAGACCTGGCGAAGGACTGCTGGGCAAAAGTCCAACCGGAGGAGTGATAGACCCAAAATGACTGTCACGAATGTGGGCCTCAAATTTAGAATTTATAAATGAATGAAAGCTGGAAACCCTTTTACAATCAAAAATATGGAAATGTAATATAGGGACCACAGGTCGTGTTTTTCTCGGGGACTAATTGACGTTGTTTGATTCGTGCTTGTATGTAGGTGTCGTTTGTGTTTTTAGGGTTTCAAGTTTCAATCTAAAATGAAATCGCAATTAAATACAAGATACATGCAACCAAAACTTGATACGCAACGGATAAAACTTATGTGCCAAATCTAATATGGAATGTCAAAACCCATACTAACAATTCTGAAATGAAAAAATTTAGACCAATGGATAACTTTTAGAAATGAACTTATATGCAGATTTTTACAGCAGGAATTCTGAACCTGAATTTCAGAAATTCAGTAACCAATCAGATGCAAATACACACAATCAAACAAGCTAGCTGAAGGGTAATTTCTCAAGCTAACTTCCAGATGGAATTTAGAAGAGCCAACATTCTATTGATGCAGCTTGAGCAATCATAAACTGAACAATTCGAAATTAAATCTGAAACTGTCTAAGCAGAGATAAATTCAGGAATTCAGAAATCAAATGCAGTGATAAACAACAATTCAAATGCAGAATTTAGTGGAACGAACTGAGCATGAACGCATTAATCTAAGCTCAGAAATACAAGCTGAATTCACTAATGTATTTGACAACAATGCAGAAAAGAAAACTGAAGCATGGCTGAACTCAGAATTGAGACTCAAGCTGAAAAGAAATTACACGCAGCATGTGCAGGGATTTCAGAATTTGTATGCAGAATTTCAGCAATCACGTGGGTGCCAAATCGAACCAATCAAGGATTTCAAGAGCTGGAATCTAAAGGCAAAACCTCACTAATACAACTTCAGAAATGAAACTGAGGATATGCAGAGATAAAGTTAGCAGAATTGGAATTCAATGTTGCAGAAATAGCATTCGGTGCAACAAGCTGAACCGAAAATGAAAAATAATAAAATCAACTTTCTAAACAACTCAAATCAATTGAATCAATAAACCAAATGCGATCTTCAATTGCAGGGAATAAATGAAATACTAATCGAAGTGGAAAGAAACTGTTGGCACGCAGAACAGATTGGCACGCAGCTGATACGCAAGGTGATAAGACGAATGTAAGCAATTTAACATGAAATGAGCCGAAATCTTAAACTCTTGTTCACTAAACTAACTCACTAACTAATTTACTGGCCAAATTGAAACTTAACTACTACAGAATCCATTCAAAACGAAAATTACAGCAGCTACACAGAAATCAGAAACAGAAATTCAGAAACGAGATTACACTAATAAACGAAATTAACCAAGCCCCAATCCCTCATCTCGGCTCACGAATCCTTGCTGTCACTCAAGGATGAGCCTCCAATTGAGATAGAGACAATCCATACAAGAAAACTACAGCAACTAAGTAAATTCAGAAGTGAAACTACGGTAGAAATTGAAATTGCAACTAACAACTCGCCAATTAAGCTAAGCCTCAATCCAAATCCTTGCTGTCACTCAAGGATGAGCTCGAATTGAGGTGGTCACGCCTTCAAAACGAAGAAATTGAAGAAACGTTGAAGAAAATCGGTAAACTACTGAAGGAGACGAGCTGCGGCGAGGAAGACGCGACGCTGAGAAATGTGGCTGCGTTTTGATTAAATAGGAACAAATCGACGGCTCAGATTGATCGGAGGAGATCCAACGGTAGATCTTGGTCTGATTTGAGCCAAACTTTTATGATGATGATCTAGGGTCAGGATCTGCCTTGTGGTAGCTCGGATCCTCCAGATATGCAACGGATGGTCCAGATCAACTCTATCTGTGAATGGACGCTCTAGAGCCCTCCTTGCTTGATCCAACGGTTGATTGAGCTCTGATTGAGATGAAACCTTCAGATCTTGATCATAGAGCTTGATCAACCCTAACCCTAGCTCGGATTGCTTCAGATCATCCCGGATGGCTCAGATCTAGCCGCTCTTGAATCGGACGGCCCGGATTAATCGTAGGCTTGATAATTCGATCCGGTTCACATCCGACTCAAGTTTGACCCAATATGCCCTAGGTCTAGGATCCTTTCATGCCTACAAAAATATATCAGAAAATTAGTGGCCAAATTATCCAAAAAATGTGTAATTTTGCAATTAAGTCCAAAATAAGATAAAGTTCCAAAACCTAGGGTAAAATCATAATTAAGCAATAAAAACATGGGTCAAACATGGATTTTAGCAATTAAAATAATCAATAAAATGGTGCTTATCAACTCCCCCACACTTAACCTTGAGCGTCTCGCGAAACAACTAAATATGTATCCCCTAGATTTTCTTAAGCATAATTAGAAGCAAATGAAAAGAAATTACCTAGGGTTGTCAATTCTCATAAATCTAAGCTCTATGGATTAGTATCTTGTCCTTAAATCAACAACTTAGCCTTTTCATCCATCATGAGTTATTGAGATGAATTTAACTCATAGCCTTTCAAGGAAAATTTTGGTGGCTCTCTCCTTAAGTTCTAAGTTGATGATGGAAGTGGAGCTCACTCTTACACACATGTTTCTTGCACTACCATAGGCTTGCTTATTATCTAATCTCCACCATTAATCATGATTAGGATTCACATCTACAAAAACAAGTGAAAACATGGAAAATGGTAAGAAATGGAGTAAAAATTAAGGAAATGGAAAAAATTGATGGAGTGGGAGACTTGGTTGCTTAAAAATGTTTCCAATGTGCTTTGCCCCATTTTGACAGTCCTCTATGATATCAAAAGTGTGGTGAAGTCAAATTTAAGTAATTGCCTTTGATTTGGATGAAGAAAACCCCTTTTTATCTCAATGTGCCAAGTTTCCTTTTGTGTGCCATTTTTCTTTCTTTCTTCTCTTTTTCTGATTCTTCTCTTCTTCTATTATCCTCTAGCAAGGTCAGAATGATGGTGGAACTAATCTTCAATTTGGATGAGAGAAACTTCAATGATTTCAATGGTGCTAAGTCTTCAATTTCATGTCACCCTTGTTTTTGTTTCTCTCTTTTCTCAATTTCTCAAACTGTTTTCTCTTGTTTTTCTCTTCCTTTAGGTTCGGCTACAAACTTTCTCTTTTGTTCTCATTCAGTTCAGTCATGTTGTGCCCACTCCATATCAGAATCAACTCCAATTCAGCCCTTTGCCGTGAGCTTCAAATGGACTGCCACTTCTTATTTTTGAATCTGCCTTCTTTTATGTTTCTGAATTTTTTTTACAGCAGTTTCAATTCTGCTCCCAAGGGTTTTGTTCAACTGAAAATCTTTTTGCAAGTTCGGTTTGAAGGCAGCAAGGTATTGCTGATTTAGAAAGCATAGATTCAATTGGGATTTGATACAAAACTGCCTTGCTACATTCACTGATTTTTCTCTATTATAACTGCCCCCTTTTGCCTAGATTTCTGCATTTTTCTTGGCACAGCAGTTTGTATCTTTTCCGCAGCTCAAAGTCGAAGTAACTCAGCTTCAATTCCAACTTCATCAGCCTTCAATTCAGATTGTATCCAGCTGGAATTTAGCTTGTGTTCAGCTGCACTTTCATCTTGTTTCCATCTTTGATCTGCACAAGCTGTTTTTGGCAGAAATTCCTGCATTGATTCAACTAATTCCAGCTTCACTCAGTCTCTACAAGATGTTGCTGATCTCGGCAAAGAACAGCTCTAGCAGCTACAAATTCAGCTGCAAATTCAGCTTACTGATTTTTTTCTATATGGCATAACTTTGCTCTTGCTTGTGTGCCATTTTTGCTTTTCATTGAAGATTTCTTCTTCAAAACTGCTTCACTTAATTTGGCACTGCATCACTGATTTTCAACACCCAAAAATTCAGATTTAGATGGATACTAACTGTGTCTATGCCCATTGAAATCAAGTGATACCGAAACAATCTCTTCTTCTTTGAATTCCTTGCTTTTAGATTCAATCTCTTGACCACTTCTTCTCAATTTTTGTCTCAGAATTTTCTTTTGAAATGCATGGATTTTTCCATTGATTGCCACTTGAATCTTCAAAGTGTAGTAAAGAATCTAAATCTCCAATGGCTTCCATTTCTCTTGTTCATTCTTGGCACCAAACTCACTCACTTGGCACATGAAATTTTTTTTTTTCGAGTTGAAATGCATCCAAAGCCTTAGTCACTCCCCCACACTTGAATCTTTGTCCGTCTCGGGCAAAATAGTATTAGAAACATATCAAACAACAAGTCCAAAGAAAAGTGAGGGTAAGAGTAAGAAATAAGTAGAGAAAAAATGGAATGAACATGATTTTCTTCTAAAATGGATATGGAAAGGTAAACAAAGTGATTAGCTTCTATAGATATGATCCAATCATTGAAATATGGTTTTGAAAGAACCTAAGCAAGTTCTAGAGCACAATGACATATGCGTATCACAAAAATCAGGCTAAGTCTCACTAGGTCAAAATAATTCATCCCAAGTCCTCAATTAAGAATCTAAAGCAAGTAGTACTCAAGCATCCAAGATTTCATCCATTAGCTCAAACCCTAAGTTTTAACAATCAAATTTAATTTATTTTCAAAAGACTCTAAAATGCTATGGAGATAACCTAGAGGGATACTTTTATTTCTACTCATGCAAAAGTGCTAAAAGAAAAGACATGGTATTTACAACGACTATTTATTCAATTTACTCTAGAAAACATAAAAGTGAAAAATGCGATAAAAGAAAATACAAGAAAGAAAAATCTCCCCTTTATTCTGGTGGACGGAGTCTATCCAGAAGGAGCCTCCATCTTGGTAGTGGAGGAACACGGGTGGCTGAGAGAACCAGGACTCCCCCACACTTGAACTTCGCAAAAAATTTCTCTGGTGGCCTAAGGCGATTCAGGTTCAAGAGCCATTCAAGGGATGGAGTGCTTTTAATTAAAGTCAGATCATCTCCTCCTTCTTGATGCCCTGCAGAAGTCCTTCCAGGAGGCTGAAGTCTGTTCAGTTGGAGCACCCACTCCTGGAGTCTTCTGGACCCTGCAAAACAATGTAATACCTTTCTCAAGCGTGCAGGGTCAAAAAGAAATAAAATAATGTCAGTTTCTGCATGAATTGAATCCAAATCTGCATCATGTCCAATTAAATCAATGCTTGGTGTCTCAATAAATTTTTCACAGTTATTTCCTACAAAATTTGCATCCTGAAATTCATCACAAATAATAGAATCAATCCTTGGCACTTCAATAGAAATTTTACAATTATTTTCTACCAAGGATATATCAAGCGATGGATCACAGCCAATAAAATCAATTTGAGGCGCCTCAATGAATTTTTCAAAATTATTTCCAAAATAAGATATATCAAGAGATTCATCACAAAAATCAACATCAAGTCTAGGCACCCCTAAAAAATTTTCACACTCAGCATTTGCATCTAATGTAACACCACATGCTTCATTTTCAACAATTTCTACACTAGGTACCTCTAGGGATTTTTCACAATTATTTTCTACAAGAGATGTATCCCTAAGTATATCACAAACAATAAGATCAGTTTGAGGTACCTCATTACAAATTTCAGAAAAATTAGGAGGAGAATTTACCCGATCGTGCTGAAAAGTACCTGGAGATTCTACAAAAGTAGATATATCTGTGGTCTCCTCCTGATCATGTGCAGTCTCCTCTTTTGCCTCAAGTTCTGGTGGACACTCAAATAAAACAGGTGATCCTTGGGTTCTTGCTTCCACCATGCAAGTCCCTACACTTTCTGGTAGTTGTGGTGGTCCCTGGGGCTTAGTGCAATCCCCTACACCTATGGAATCATCTCCCACGCATGTTTCCTCAACCATTCCTGTATCAACCAAATTAGAAAAATTAGGACCTTCAATAATACTATAATCACAAAATAAAAGATGAGAATGGTCCTGTGAAATAGGAATGGGTGATTCTTGGGGCTCTGTGCAATCCCCTACACTCTCAATCCTATCCTCTGAATTTTCTGATGCATCAATCAATATAGGTGGTTCCTGGGGCTCTGTGCAATCCCCTACACCTATAGAATCATCTGATTGTTCTAATCATTGAGCTTGTATTTGATTCCATTGATCAACCAATTTTGCAAGGCGTCCTTCGATGTCTTGTTGTTGTTGTTGAAAATTTTGCTGTTGTCGTTGGATTTGTTGACACATCTCCATCATCCTTTGGTGTAGAGCCTCATCCCAATCAGGATCATCAAAACCTCCTTGGTTAGTGTGAAACCCCTGTTGGTCTTGAAATGGAAAATAGGGTTGCTGAAATCCAGGAGGAGGCTGTGCATGCTGAAATGGAAACTGTTGGGGCTGCTCAAATGGATGAAATGACTGATTAAATTGCTGAATATTTGGTTCACAAGTTGGTGGAGATGGCTGAAAACTGTAGCCCTGAAAATCTTGTATCTGAGGTTGAATTTGTGGTGGTGAACACTCAAATTGATGTGGGGGCTGTTGGTACTGATTTTGGTGCTGAATTTGTTGAGGATATGGCTGGAAATTGCTTTGGAAATTTGATGGACCTTGCTGAAAACTGTGATAGGGCTGCTGAAAACTCTGAAACTGCTGCCCTTGCTGATAGTTCCCCTGAAAACCTTGATTTTGGTTAAATGTTGACTGTTGATGCTGAAAATTTTGATATTGCTGTTGGAATTGTAGCTGCCCATTCAGTGGTGGTAAACACTGAAGTTGCATGGGCTGGAAATCCTGGGTATGTAGCTGAAAATTCTGATCACATGGCTGTGAATATTGAAAAGGTTGTTGAAAATTTTCACAGGAATGTTGGAAATCTTGATTTGGTTGCTGATTTTGTTGGAATTGTTGACACGGCTGTTGGTAAGTAGATGGAAACATTTTAAACCTTCAGCCCTGTCACAAAACAAACAAGAAAAAAAATGGCAGCAACCGTATATGAAAGATAAAGCAACAGAAAATAGAACCCAATGATATATCAAGAAGCATACAAGCAAAAATCAAACAAATCAACTAGTTGCTTCCCCGGCAACGGCGCCAAAAATTTGATAAGCCCAAATTATACTAAATAAAGTTGTCACGAAATGTATGGGCTCATCAGATTTAGAATTTATAAATGAATGAAAGCTGGAAACCCTTTTACAATCAAAAATATGGAAATGTAATATAGGGGCCACAGGTCGTGTTTTTCTCGGGGAATAATTGACGTTGTTTGATTCGTGCTTGTATGTAGGTGCCGTTTGTGTTTTTAGGGTTTCAAGTTTCAATCTAAAATGAAATCGCAATTAAATACAAGATACATGCAACCAAAACTTGATATGCAACGGATAAAACTTATGTGCCAAATCTAATATGGAATGTCAAAACCCATACTAACAATTCTGAAATGATAAAATTTAGACCAATGGATAACTTTTAGAAATGAACTTATATGCAGATTTTTACAGCAGGAATTCTGAACCTGAATTTCAGAAATTCAGTAACCAATCAGATGCAAATACACACAATCAAACAAGCTAGCTGAAGGGTAATTTCTCAAGCTAACTTCCAGATGGAATTTAGAAGAGCCAACATTCTATTGATGCAGCTTGAGCAATCATAAACTGAACAATTCGAAATTAAATCTGAAACTGTCTAAGCAGAGATAAATTCAGGAATTCAGAAATCAAATGCAGTGATAAACAACAATTCAAATGCAGAATTTAGTGGAACGAACTGAGCATGAACGCATTAATCTAAGCTCAGAAATACAAGTTGAATTCACTAATGTATTTGACAACAATGCAGAAAAGAAAACTGAAGCATGGCTGAACTCAGAATTGAGACTCAAGCTGAAAAGAAATTACACGCAGCATGTGCAGGGATTTCAGAATTTGTATGCAGAATTTCAGCAATCACGTGGGTGCCAAATCGAACCAATCAAGGATTTCAAGAGCTGGAATCTAAAGGCAAAACCTCACTAATACAACTTCAGAAATGAAACTGAGGATATGCAGAGATAAAGTTAGCAGAATTGGAATTCAATGTTGCAGAAATAGCATTCGGTGCAACAAGCTGAACCGAAAATGAAAAATAATAAAATCAACTTTCTAAACAACTCAAATCAATTGAATCAATAAACCAAATGCGATCTTCAATTGCAGGGAATAAATGAAATACTAATCGAAGTGGAAAGAAACTGTTGGCACGCAGAACAGATTGGCACGCAGCTGATACGCAAGGTGATAAGACGAATGTAAGCAATTTAACATGAAATGAGCCGAAATCTTAAACTCTTGTTCACTAAACTAACTCACTAACTAATTTACTGGCCAAATTGAAACTTAACTACTGCAGAAACCATTCAAAACGAAAATTACAGCAGCTACACAGAAATCAGAAACAGAAATTCAGAAACGAGATTACACTAATAAACGAAATTAACCAAGCCCCAATCCCTCATCTCGGCTCACGAATCCTTGCTGTCACTCAAGGATGAGCCTCCAATTGAGATAGAGACAATCCATACAAGAAAACTACAGCAACTAAGTAAATTCAGAAGTGAAACTACGGTAGAAATTGAAATTGCAACTAACAACTCGCCAATTAAGCTAAGCCTCAATCCAAATCCTTGCTGTCACTCAAGGATGAGCTCGAATTGAGGTGGTCACGCCTTCAAAACGAAGAAATTGAAGAAACGTTGAAGAAAATCGGTAAACTACTGAAGGAGACGAGCTGCGGCAAGGAAGACGCGACGCTGAGAAATGTGGCTGCGTTTTGATTAAATAGGAACAAATCGACGGCTCAGATTGATCGGAGGAGATCTAACGGTAGATCTTGGTCTGATTTGAGCCAAACTTTTATGATGATGATCTAGGGTCAGGATCTGCCTTGTGGTAGCTCGGATCCTCCAGATATGCAACGGATGGTCCAGATCAACTCTATCTGTGAATGGACGCTCTAGAGCCCTCCTTGCTTGATCCAACGGTTGATTGAGCTCTGATTGGGATGAAACCTTCAGATCTTGATCATAGAGCTTGATCAACCCTAACCCTAGCTCGGATTGCTTCAGATCATCCCGGATGGCTCAGATCTAGCCGCTCTTGAATCGGACGGCCCGGATTAATCGTAGGCTTGATAATTCGATCCGGTTCACATCCGACTCAAGTTTGACCCAATATGCCCTAGGTCCAGGATCCTTTCATGCCTACAAAAATATATCAGAAAATTAGTGGCCAAATTATGCAAAAAATGTGTAATTTTGCAATTAAGTCCAAAATAAGATAAAGTTCCAAAACCTAGGGTAAAATCATAATTAAGCAATAAAAACATGGGTCAAACATGGATTTTAGCAATTAAAATAATCAATAAAATGGTGCTTATCAAGGAGCCGGTTGGCAAAAGGTAAACTCTTCTGAGAGGAGTAGGTGAGGGCGCGTTCCCCGTCGAGGGAACAGTTGGCGTCGGTTCGACCTAGGGTTCCATTTGGGAGACCCGAAGTCAGAACCAAGACAGCTACGACTGTAACATTTCTTGCCTTGTTTGTTGTGGAACTAACGTTGGATGCAGGGACCAAAGGAACGTGTTTCTGCAGCTCAGAACGCCCCAAAGGAGAGGGGCAGCAGCTGGGCAAGGCGCCCGGGAGGTCCCAGGCGCCCAAGGTCAAAGCCAAACGAACAACTAAGCAAGAATCGCTTCGGAAGCTTACTGGGTCAGGCGCCCTCAAGGTCCCGGGCGCCCTGATGGTCCCGGGCGCCCTAGATGCCTCGGGCGCCCTGGGTCCAAGCCAACTAAGTGATCGAAGCGAAATCAGCCGAGAAGCCAGCAGACCAAGTCAACTAGGGCGCCCCCAGTGTCCCGGGTGCCCCCATCAGCTCCGAGGCCGATTCTGGAGGGATAAGCGCTGACCGAGCTGCGGATGAAGTTTCTCGGATCCGTAGGCACGTGTCAGGCGCCCCTAGCGTCCAGGGCGCCCCCAGGAGTGCTATAAAAGGGGCTCGACCCCAAGGCTTCACAACATCAACTTTCCAATGCCTCTACGCTCTTCGTTCAAGCTCTCTGCTCCAGAAACCTCCGATCTCGAGATTCTAGCGCCGACAACGACCCTCTGCTCCAAATTACGATCCACACCGGGCGTCGGTAACGAAGAATACACTTGTTCTTTTTTACTGCACTACTATTGTACGAATCTTTGTAAATCTTTGCGACATTATAGAATTGCCCCCAGTAAACGGCCAAGGACCGTGGGCCTTGGAGTAGGAGCCGACCACGACTCCGAACCAAGTAAAAACACTTGTGTTCCTTGTGATTAATTTAAATTTTCGTTGCGCATTCTCTTTTCTAATCCGAAACGCTTTTACGATATTCACCCCCCCCTCTATCATATTTTCTCGATCCAACAAGTGGTATCAGAGCGGGGAAGCTCAAATTTGGTGCAACCACCAATTTGAGAGTTTTTCGGATTTTTACGAAAGTTTTTTTTAATCGATTTTTTTTTTTGTTAATCGAGGTTGGTGCAACACCACTCGATAATTTTTATATCCTCTTCCCGCACTGCTAATCCAAGACCAAGTCTTGGGACAGTTTTTTTTGTTAATTTTTTATTTCAGAAAATCTCTAAATGGCCATGTAAGAAGGGTTCAGTACAGCCAGACCACCACTCTTCAGTGGGGAGGACTTCTCCTACTGGAAGAGTCGGATGGAAGTCCACCTGAAAACTCAGGTGGACATGTGGATAATTATCCAATCTGGACTGGACATCCCGAAGAACGCTGAAGGAGTGCCACAATCATACACCGAATGAGATACCACACTGAAAAGAAAGATCGAAGCTGATGCCAAAGCAACCCAAACACTCCATTGCGGCCTAACCAAAGAAGAGCTGAACCGGGTAGGACCATTCAACAGTGCAAAGGAACTCTGGGGTAAGTTGATTGAGTTGCACGAAGGAACCTCCAACACCCGAATCAGCAAGAGGGACCTACTGCTAAATAAGCTGTACACAATCAAGATGAACGACAGCGAATCTGCAGCCCAGCTCCACGCTAGAATCCAGGAGCTGATGAATGGTCTACATTCAATCGGTCACAAGGTAGAAAACCGCGACCTGATCAGGTACACCCTTAACGCCTTCCTGAGAAGCACTTTGTGGGCATCTATGGTAGATGCGTACAAAGTTTCAAGGGATTTATCTAAAATTAAATTAGATGAGTTGTTTTCTGAGCTTGAATTACATGAGCAGACTAACTGCACCCTGGCCGAGAAAGGCATTGCCTTTGTTGCAGGTAAAACTGGAAAGATGACCAAGAAGAAGCCCCAACCTGCACCCGAGTCTGACTCAGATTCAGACTCAGAAGACAGTGAAGGAAATCGACCCAAACTGGTTCGGCTAGCCCGGGACTACTACAAGGAACTGAAAAACCAAACCAACAGAAGGAAAGCCAGCATAAGAAAGGAAGAACCAGCTGATCCTTCAAATGAAAAGACCAAACCAAACGTGACCTGTTACGAATGCATAAAGAAGGGTCACTACAAGATGGAATGCCCAAATTTGAAGGAGATAAAGAAGACAAAAAGGAAGAAGGCCCTTTAAGCAACGTGAGACGAGTCTTCCTCTGAAGAAGAAGAAGAGGCCCCACAGTCGAACCTGCTCGCTCTGACTGCTTCGGAAGAAATCGAGACCGAATTAGAATCGAAGCCGGATGACGGAAACCTCACATTTTCAGAGGACGGCCAAATCACTGTAAGTGGGTTTTCTAAAAGTCAATTATCAGAATTAATTGCGTATCTATCTCGAGACTTGGCGAAAGCCAAAATCCGAGTCGAATCCCTCCGACAGGAAGTAAAACTCCTGAAAGAGAAAGCTGACTCTAGATCCTCAACTGAGAAGGTTCAAGAAGGAACCTCTACTCAAGTTGAAAAACTTGAGAAAGAGAACTCCTCCTTGAAAACTCATGTCAAGGATCTTAGAGCAGCTTTGGAACGATTCACTTCTGGTTCCAAGGGTCTTGATATGATCCTTGGAAAATAGAAGTCCGTTCTAAATCGATCCGGGTTAGGCTATCGAACCAAGGCGAGACAAAGATCTTACTATGCTGTACTGAATCAGTCTAGACCCAAAGTTCAGGCATGGGTACCCAAACTATGCCTGAACAACCAAGATGGACCAAATCAGTATTGGATCCCCAAGGACAAGATTCATATCTTGCCTAATCATTACCGTGGCTTTAGTCCAGGGGGAGCCAACTTAAAAACAATCTTTATAGTTAAATAAATGTCTTTTCTTGTTTAAATTGCATGATTGCTTGTCTATTTATTTTATGAAATTTACCATGCTTAGACCTAGGATTGGTTAGACTAAGGACTAAACCAATTAACTAAAATTTGAACAACATAGTATTGGGCGGCGGTGAGATGATAGTACGTTAGGGAAGCCTTTTCTAATAAGGTCAAGTATACACTACTTGGTCTCTTTAGACTGGTGGAACTAGCCGAAGCTACCGATCCAAGACCCAAACTAGTTAGACCAGAATTTTTCAAAAAGCAATTTTGAAAATGAAAATTCATTAAAAGGCTTTGTCAAGGAAAGGGTTGATGATCCAATAAGGCTACGGCCAAAGAAGGCCTAGTGCCTCGCCAAGACCTGGAAGCCAATTTTTGAAATTCAAATTCAATTTACTCTTGTCAAATTCGAATCTAACACAAATTTTCAGTTAATCGTAGATTCAAACACTCTTTTTCAAAATAAATTCAAAACCAATTGTTTTCAAATTAATTTAACTTTTTCAAAATTAATCATGATTTTTCAAAATAAATTCTTACTTCTATTCAAAACTTGTCTCACAAAAACCCATAAGGCTAACTTGGTTGATAACTCTAGATTAGGTGAGACGGACTAGGTTGTGAAAATCAATTTAAGCTATCCTCAATTCTAATTGGATCCAAATCAACAAAACTCTTTATGTGTAGGAATATAAAGATTTGGACCAATGGATGTTGGATAGCGGGTGCTCCGACACATGACTGGGGACAAATTGAAATTCACCAAACTCAAGTTCAAGAACCTAGGCTCAGTAGCATTTGGCAACAATGCTACACTCAAAGTGATTTGGTCAGGTAACATTGAACTCAAATCTAACTTTGTTATTAAAAAGGTGCTTTTGGTTGAAGATTTTAAATTTAACTTGTTTAGCATTAGTCAATTATGTGATACTGGCTATGTAGTTACCTTTACCAACTCTAACTGCCTGATTAGAAACTTACAAGACTCAGAAATCATGCTTAAGGGCTCTAGAAAAAATAATGTTTACATTATAAACCTACCCTTAGTACCTAAATGCATGTTAACTCAGTTAGAAGAATCAAACCTCTGGCATAGGAGATTAGGTCACACTAATCTGAGATTAATTTCAAAAATCACCCAACTTGGCCTAATTAAAGGTATACCTAAAATTAAGAACCATGAAAACTTAATATGTGAATCATGCAATCAAGGTAAACAAACCAGGTCTAATCATAAACTAATTCAATCAAATATAACTCAAACCACACTTGAGCTCCTGCACCTTAACCTATTTGATTCACATGGAGCCAAGTCACTAAAACCACACTTGAGCTCCTGCACCTTGACCTATTTGATTCACATGGAGCCAAGTCACTAAGCGGAAACCGGTACTGCTTAGTAATTGTTGATGATTACTCTAGGTTTACCTGGGTTAGGTTTCTAAAGACCAAAGATGAAACCCTAAACCTATTTAGTGATTTTTGCAAGTTAATTGAAAATCAAAACGATACCAAAATCAAAAGGCTTAGGAGTGATCACGGGGGAGAGTTTGAAAATCAACGATTCGAGGAGTTTTGTAAGATAAACGGGTATATACACGAATTTTCATGTCCTAGAACCCCCCAGCAAAATGGGATAGTTGAACGGAGAAATAGAACCCTACAGGAGCCGCTAGGGCTATGCTAAATGAATTTAACCTAGCTAACCAATTTTGGGCAGAAGTAATTAGTACAACTTGTTATATCCAAAATAGGGTCCTAATTAACAAACGACACAATAAAACACTCTATGAGGTATACTACCATAGACCTCCAAACCTACATTACCTAAGGGTCTTTGGGTGTAAAGTCCATATCCTAAACACCAAGGACTATCTAGGTAAATTCCATTCTAAATCAACCCCAGGCATCTTCTTAGGATATTCAACGACAAGTAGAGCCTATAGGGTTTTCAATAAACAAACTAAGAAAATTAAAGAAACAACAAATCTGATATTTGATGAAGAAATTAATTCAAAATCTAATAATCCAGATCTAAATTCATCAAACGCTGATCAAGAAGATAATGAACAAATTGTTGAACCTTTAATTGAACCCTTAAATGAACTAACTATTGAACCAACTATTGAGTCAATTGAACCAACAATTGAACCAACCCAAGTAGTTGAACCAAATACTGAACCAAACCGACTGGCCGGACCTGAGGCTAAACCAAGTTCTAGAAAAACTAAGAAACCTAGACTCAGTCACCCAACTGATCAAATTATGGGTGATTCAACTTTAGGAGTCAGAATTAGGTCCTCCTATAGGAACCTTAGTCAGATTGCAATAATTTCAAAAATTGAACCTAAGACTATAGAGGAAGCCTTACCTGATCATGATTGGATCATAGCAATGCAAGAAGAGTTAGCCCAGTTTGAGAGGAACCAGGTCTGGGAACTAGTACCTAAACCTGATGGCAAATCCATTATTGATACTAAGTGAGTTTTTAGGAATAAGCTAAATGATCAAGGAGAAATAGTGAGAAATAAAGCCCACTTAGTAGCCAAAGCGTTCAGTCAAGTAGAAGGGTTAGATTATGACGAAACCTATGCCCCAGTAGCTAGACTTGAGTCCATTAGGATGTTGTTAGTCTTTGCATCCCATAAAGGATTTAAACTCTACCAAATGGATGTAAAGTCAGCTTTTCTAAATGGATTCATTAAGGAAGAAGTCTATGTAGGACAACCCCCCGGTTTTGAGGACTTAGAAAGACTTGACCATGTTTACAAGCTCACTAAAGCACTTTATGGACTAAAATAAGCACCTAGGGCATGGTATGAACGCTTATCAACCTACTTAATTTCTAAAAAATTTAAACAGGGACAAATTGACTCAACCCTATTTATTAAGACCTTAGGAAAAGAAATCTTTATTGCCCAAATCTACGTCGATGATATAATTTTAGATCTACCAACTCAAATTTCCTAAAAGAATTTGTTAAAATAATGGAAAATGAATTTGAAATGAGCTTAGTTGGTGAGCTCAATTTCTTTCTAGGGTTACAAATTAAGCAAACTAGGGATGGAAACTATGCCCATCAATCCAAATATGCTAAGGAGTTAATAAAGAAATTCAAAATGGACAACTCCAAAAGCATAAGTACCCCCATGACCACAAATGTAAAAATAGATAGTAACCCTGATGGTAAACCAGTAGACCTTAAACTTTATAGAAGTATGATTGGAAGTTTACTGTACCTTACAACCAGCAGACCTGATATCCTTTTTGTTGTAGGAATGTGTGCTAGATGCCAAACCTGTGCTAAGGAAACGCACTTAGCAGCCCTAAAAAGAATACTAAGATACATTAAGGGCACCCTAAATGTAGGGATATAGTATCCTAGGACCTCAACATTTGACTTGTCAGGATGCTCGGATTCTGACTATGCTGGTTGTAAACTAGATAGAAAGAGTACTAGTGGAAGCTGTCAACTCTTAGGAAATAATCTAGTAAGTTGGTGCAGCAGAAAACAACACTGTGTAGCTCTATCCACAACTGAAGCTGATATGTTGCTTTAGGAGAGTGTGCATCACAACTCTTATGGATGATGCACACTCTTAAAGACTTCCAGCTCAACTACACCCAAACTCAAGTCTATATTGACAATATAAGCTCAATTAATCTAACTAAGAATCCAATCCAACACTCTAGAACTAAACACATAGAAGTCAAACACCACTTCGTAAGAGATCATGTAGCCAGGGGTGAGATAGTCCTTAAGCATGTAAGGTCTAAATCTAACTTAGCTGACATATTCACCAAACCCCTACCTGAGTCTGAGTTCAGCTCACTAAGAAGGCAGTTAGGGTTATGCTTGGTAGAATAGGTTTGCTCTACTTATGTTTTATAAAACTGTTTTATTATTCATCAGTTTCTACTTAATTTGAAAAATCATTTTTGTTGCATTTTTAAAAATAATTTTTCGACTTAGTTTTTCTTATGAAAAAATTATCCCTTTCAAAACTAGGGCTTTTTCGCAAATGGACTTAGCTTAGGCTCTAACCCTAGAACTACATGCACCTATAGATCTAGAAGCCAGCATCTCACAAGCACCTTAGGGTAGTTTTGATTGATAACCTAGAATGGGTTGAGATGCTTAGGTCTTTGCCTTGATTCAAGATGCTTAAGTATGTGCATCTGCAGTAATTGGGGCACTAAATACCAATAAACAGTAATCAAGTTAAGTGTCAAGCTTAGAAAATCTAACTTGAACAAAACACTTAACTTGACTAACCCTAGCGAAAGCTATTGTTTATAACAGTTAGTAAGTAGCTAATTGGGTTAGACAGGATCCAAAAGAGAAAATTAGAATTGATTTGGACCAGTTTATATCTTGAATTGGTTCAGTATAGCACCTTACTTCTTTTGCTATAATGTTTTGTTATATTGTTTTTTTTATATATGGCAAAGGGGGAGAGATTGGAAAGGAGAGAAGGTTTTAAAATTTTTTTCAAAATTTAAAACTTTATTTATCTCCTTTTTCAAAAAGTAAAATCCCTTAAGTCAATTGTACAAAATTATTTCTATGTACTTGACTTAAGCTATTTTCAAAATTATTTATAAGTACTTGACATAAGCTATTTTCAAATTTTCTCCAAGTACTTAATTTAAATTTCACTAATAGAAAAATTTCTAAGTTTAATTTCAAAATTTTTCTTGAAAACTTTCTAAAGTGCTTGGGAAAATTTTTCACAACTCAAAATATGGTAGAAATTCTTTTTGTATTAAAATTTCATAAAAACTTCAGAAGAAGTTTAGAAAAATTTCCAAAAGTGCGAAAACTAAGTTGAAAATTTTCTAAGTGTAAATTCTCTAAATGCAAATTTTCCAAGTGCCCAACTCAAAAATTGTTTTTGGAAAATAATTTCTAACTTACATTGTTTTCCAACCCAAAAATCTGTTTTTGGAAAATATTCTCTAAACTAACATTTTTTTGGAAAAGATTCTAAGTTTTGAAAAATAATTTCCCTTGTAGACTTAGAAACTTTTTTTCAAACCCCGCGAACCTTTGAAAAAACTAGGGAGAGATACCTTCCAGGGGTAGGAAATGAAATTGGAATTTTACCTATTTTTGTTTTAACTTAACTTTTTGAACTGGGTTGCCATAAATCAAAAAGGGGGAGATTGTTGGTGCAGGTAGCACCTAAGTCGAACCTGGGTTTTGATATTGGCAAAGGGTTCAAAAGTTAAGATGTTATGTTGGTCTAATGTGCTCACTGAGTGTGCAGAACGAAATCCTGGCGAAGGGCTGCTGGGCACCTAGCGAAGGACTGCTAGGCATTGAAACCTGAAGACCTAGCGAAGGGTTGCTGGGCACTTGGTGAAGGGCTGCTAGGAGTCTAAGACCTGGCGAAGGGCTTCTAGGAGTCTAAGACATGGCGAAGGACTGCTAGGCACCTGGCGAAGGGCTGCTGGGAATCTAAGACCTGGCGAAGGACTGCTTGGTACCGAAGACCTGGCGAAGGACTGCTAGGCAAAAGTCCAACCGGAGGAGCCGGTTGGCAAAAGGTAAACTCTCCTGAGAGGAATAGGTGAGGACGCGCTCCCCGTCGAGGGAACAGTAGGCGTTGGTTCAACCTAGGGTTCCATTTGGGAGACCCGAAGTCAGAACCAAGACAGCTACGGCTGTAACATTTCTTGTGGAACTAATGTTGGATGCATGGACCAAAGGAACGTGTTTCTGCAGCTTAGAACACCCCAAAGGAGAGGGGCAGCAGCTGGGCAAGGCGCCCGGGAGGTCCCGGGCGCCCAAGGTCAAAGCCAAACGAACAACTAAGCAAGAATCGCTTCGGAAGCTTACTGGGCCAGGCGCCCTCAAGGTCCCGGGCGCCCTGATGGTCCCGGGCGCCCTGATGGTCCCAGGCGCCCTGGATGCTTCGGCCGCCCTGGGTCCAAGCCAACTAAGTGATCAAAGTGAAATCAACCGAGAAGCCAGCAGACCAAGTCAACCAGGGCGCCCCAGTATCCCGGGCACCCCCGTCAGCTCCGAGGCCGATTCTGGAGGGATAAGCGCTGACCGAGCTGCGGATGAAGTTTCTCGGATCTGTAGGCATGTGTCAGGTGCCCCCAGCATCCAGGGCACCCCCAGGAGTGCTATAAAAGGGGCTCGACCCCAAGGCTTCACAACATCAACTTTCCAACGCCTCTACGCTCTTCGTTTAAGCGCTCTGCTCCAGAAACCTCCGATCTCGAGATTCTAGCGCCGACGACGACCCTCTGCTCCAAATTACGATCCACATCGGGCGTCGGTAACGAAGAATACACTTGTTCCTTTTACTGCACTACTATTGTATGAATCTTTGTAAATCTTTACGACATTATAGAATTACCCGCAGTAAACGGTCAAGGACCGTAGGCCTTGGAGTAGGAGCCGACCGCGACTCCGAACCAAGTAAAAACACTTGTGTTCTGTGTGATTGATTTAAATTTCCGCTGCGCATTCTCTTTTCTAATCCGAAACGCTTTTACGATATTCACCCCCCCCCCTCTATCGTATTTTCTTGATCCAACACAATCTTTTACCAAAGATCAATCCTCTCTCTTGCTTCTTCCTCTCTCACTCTCTTTCTCTCTCCTTCTCACGAGTTTTCACAAACAACCCTATGGTCGTCTAGATAGTTTACCTTTGTAGACTTGACTAGTGCTTAATCAACAATCATGTGGATATGATAATCTTATATATTAATTGACGACGTTCCCGTGCATTTGCAGATTCCACATTAAGCATCTAAATTTTTTTCGCTTGAACACTATAACCCAACCCATAAACTCTAGAGGTAAAATCTAATTAGCTTAACTTTGAAGCTAAAAAAATAAATAAAAAAATTATTAGGCATCCTAAATATGTACCTCATGAGCATCTAACATGCCCCTGGGGTTATGGTGCCAGTAGGGTGATTACTCGCTATCCCAGGCATCTGTGGTTTGATCCCCGATAATGACGTATTTTGCTAGAATTTTTCCTCCTGATGGGGCGTGAGCCTTAGGATGCTAGGCTTCTAGACCGTCCACCGTGAGCGCTTCCCAATTTATCTTGGTGACAGGTGGAAAACATCCGTAGGGCCGAGCCGGTCACTCCAGGTTCGTCTACTACCTGTCCCAACATCATGAGCATCTCACATTTTTTAATGTTAATTTTTTTAATCTTGAATATTATAACCCAATCCCTAAATTTTCAAGACAAAATCTAATTGGCTTAACCCTAAAGCTAAAAAAATAAACAAAAAAAAGTTACTATATATTGAAACCAGGTGCCCCCAAGTGCATAGGGATGAAGTGCGCAGGTTATTATTTTCTTATATATATATATGGTGTAGGATCATTGTCGGTCGATAGAGGGGGGGTGAATATCGACTCGTAATTTTAATCGAAAAACTCGTCGTTTGTTTTTCTTTCTATCAGAGTTAGTACGCAGCGGAAATATAAAATAAAATAAAGAAAGACAAGAGACAAGCGAGTTTATTTACTTGGTTCCCGATCCCTCAGATTCAGTACGTCCAAGGCCTATGTACTCGGCGTGAGTCCACTAATAATCTCCTTTTCAGAATTTCCGAAGGCGGAGTGGAGAATACCAGTCTTACAGTTTGATTTACAAGAACAAGAATAAATAAATTGAAACACAATTTGTAAACTAAAAGCAAACCAACGGAAAAAGAAAATTCGGTCAATCCGGAAGTTTGAAGTGCAGCACACTTCCTCCTGGAGCCTCCTTGGTCGCAGAGCTTCAACTTGAGCGTGTTTGCTTCACACGGAATGTTTTAGCGGATGAGAAAGTTGATATTCTGAAGTGAGGGGTCGAACCCCTTTATATAGTCAGCTCTTGGGAGCCTGATAAGGCTGGGGCGCCTGCCACGTTGCAGTCAAACCTGATCCATAGCTGCGAACTGGTGCAGGGATAAACATCCCTTCCCAGGCACCTCACAGCACTCAGGCGCTTGTTAAGCCTCAGGCGCCTGCCACGTGGTCAAAACTTGACCCATTACTGTGATCCCGTCACAGGCCTTCCCAGGTGCCTGATACATATAAGGCGCCTGGGTTACTAGGCGCCTGACATCATTCAGGCGCCTGGGAAACCTTTTTCCCAGGCTTATTTGTTTTGTGTTCTGCTCTCCTATCTTGCCTCCAACTCTAGGTACCTGCAAGACAACAAAACGTACAAACAAAGCAAATAATCTTAGCCTTAATTTATTGGTTCTGACTTTGGATTTCAACCGAAACCCTAGGTCGAACTGATGCCTAATGTCCCCTTTCCCGGGGAACGTGTCCTCACCTACTCCACACTAGAGAAGTTACCTTTGCCATCTGGGACCTCCAGTTGGACTTTTGCTCAACCTCAGAGAACCCGGATCTCAAGATGTCCGACCTCGACCCGTTTCTACTTCTTGTTGGTGCTTGGATGGCTATAGAGGGGGGGGTGAATGTAGCCAGACACTCAAATCTTGCTCTTTGAACTTCTCTGCGATCAGGGTTAGCAGCAGCGGAAATAACACAAAATCAGGAAGAATAAAACAAAGACAGGAAACAAACCGACGCTAACAAGATGGTTTACAAGGTTCGGGGATAACTTGCCCCTACTCCTTGGCGTGCCCGTGAGGTGGGCGATCCCTTGATCGTCGGCAGATCAAGCCCCGGTGACCCGGATAAAGATATAGCCTCCTTCTCGGTGGAGAAACCTATCCACAAGCGTCTCAATAGGATAACAATGAAGCTCAGGAGACTAAGAAGGACACTCTCACAAGAATGTAGCAGAAAAACACTTAAGCACAAAGCAACAGAGAGCACACGAACAACCCAGCCCAACTCCTCAAGTTTTCTGTCTGTTCATCGCTTTCGCTCCTCTGCTTCCAGTTTCGTCTTAAGCTTTTGCTCCCATCACCATCACCAGGCTCTCCATCAGCATCCACTGAGCCACAGTCTGGCCCCCTGACTCCCTGAGCACTCAGTCCACTGAAGACCTCTCCAGCTGAGCCTCCGTCAGTTACCAGCCTCACACCAGAAGCCGTTGAGACATGGGAAGAGAAAACATCCAAACCTGATGTGAAGAAAGTCTCCAGTTGACCCTCCTCCTTTGTTTGGGTCATCCTCCATTACCTGCAAGCTAATCAGACGCTTAGCAAAGCATATCACAAGGAAATCAAAGTGTATCAGAGACAACACAGAGAAAACAGACGCGATTAGAGCATCTAACATCGATTTCAAATTAAAGTTACAGCTACTGATCGGTCACCAGACCGATCAGAGAGAACCCTGATCGGTCACCAGACCGATCAGGGATAGTCCTGATCGATCAGGCTCCAGCCTGATCGGTCCACAGTGAGAAACTGGAAATCGCAGACTCCTTGTGATCGGTCACCCTGACCGATCACAGATCATGGATCGGTCACCGGACCGATCCAGCACTAGCAGGGATTCCTCCAGCTTCTATTAGCCACAAAGGCCTGATCGGTCACTTGACCGATCAGGTTGTGCCCTGATCAGTCTGGTGACCGATCAGGTCACTCCCTGACCGATCAGGATGCATCCTGATCGGTCAGGATGAGGAACTCGCGATATTTGATCGGTCCACCAGACCGATCAAGAGTTTCTCCCCAAGGCTACTGACCTCTCTCTGACCGTTCACCAGAACGATCAGAAGCTCAACAGAAACCTTTCTGTTCTCTTCCTGATCGGTCACCAGACCGATCAGACTTCACTGGGTCGGTCACTAGACCGATCCACAATAGGAGTTCGTGCCAATCTCCCTGATCGGTCACCAGAATGATCCAGCGACTCCCAATTCAACTCTAAGTCAAGAGAACGACTCCCTAGCCTTCTCTGACTCATGCTCAGTCCCCCGGACCAAGACTCCGTGCCCAGCTTCACTCACCGGGACTTCATTCAACCTAGCTTCACTCGCTAGGACCTGGCTTCACTCACCAGGGTTTCGATCACCCGACTTCACTCACCGGGACCTGGCTTCACTCACCGGGATTTCGGTCAACCTAGCTTCACTCGCTAGGACCTGGCTTCACTCACCAGGATTTCAGTAACCTAGGTTCACTCACCAGGACCCGGCTTCACTCACTGGAATTTCAATCAACCTAGCTTCACTCACTAGGACCTGACTTCACTCACCAGGACCCGGCTTCACTCACCGGGATTTCATTCACCTGGCTTCACTCACCAGGACCCAGCTTCACTCACCGGGATTTCAATCAACCTAGTTTCACTCACTAGGACCTGGCTTCACTCACCAGGACCTGACTTCACTCACCAGGACCTGACTTCACTCACCGGGATTTCATTCACCTGGCTTCACTCACCTGGACCCGGCTTCACTCACCGAGATTTCCTTCACCTGGCATCACTCACCAGGACCCGGCTTCACTCACTGGGATTTCATTCACCTGACTTCACTCACCAGGACCCAACTTCACTCACCGGGATTTCATTCACATGGCTTCACTCACCAAGACCCAGCTTCACTCACCGAGATTTCCTTCTCCTGGCTTTACTCACCAGGACCCGACTTCACTCACCGGGATTTCAATCCCTTCGTGCCCAGCCCCCGACCAGGACTTAATCCGAATTCACTCAACTAAACTTAAATCGTTGTCAACACCAAAACAACAATCGGGCCAGACTGCATCAACAATCTCCCCCTTTTTATTGTTTGACAACCCCGATTTAAGTTTAGGTATTAGATCAATTGAAGTGAATTCAATTATTGTAAGGGAATCAAGATCCTCCCCCTACAATAATTAACCCTAAACTTAATCTACCATTCTCTCCCCCTTTGTCAAACATCGAAAAGGGTATGGTTATTAAGTTTAAACACACCTCCCCCTTAACCGAGGGTCTCTCCCCAAACCCAAAATAATCAAAGGTAATTATGAATTGCACATGAAGACATATACAAAATAATATCATGGTCAAACATGTATATGTTTCATATGACAAGTAAGTAATGCAGCTCTATCAGACTGATGATCGATACAGAAAAATTTCTGATTTATCTATGAACGATCAGTTTTCAGAAAAACTTCTGTATCTCTGATTCGTTCAAGATCAGACTGCATTAACAATTGAAATTCCATAACAGGGGTGTAGACTTCATCGACATTCGATATTTCAGAAAAATTTCTGAACCATGGTTTGGGTTTCCTGACTGAAAATTATTCCTCATCAAGGAGCAAGAGATCAAGGAACAAGAGACATGATTCAAACAACCCGTTCATATGAATTTTAAAAATTTCAACACGGGTTTGTATCGAATCAGTATTACATTTGTTCCAAGTGTGATGAGTATACTCCAATTGTAATCGGTTTGTATCAGATTTATTTGTAACAGTATGATCAGTAAACTGATACAATTCGATGAAAAGAGGATCAAACTCAGGAGTTTTTGACCCAATCAGGGAATTACCTGATCTGATCGGTCACCAGACCGATCAGTGGATCGATCAGGTTCGACACAGAAAGTTTTCTAAAACTGATCAGTTTCAAAAACAGATTTGTTTCAACTCTAAACCCTAATACGATCAGGTTGAATCCATTTGATCCTTATCATGGGGTCCCTTAACCAAAATATATATTTCCATATCAAAGAAAATCATTTCCAATATAACTTGAGAGTAAAGCCCATACAAACAAGGTTTAAGTCATGAAAAAAAACATGTGATGAGCTAGATGTTGGGGATACATGTATATATATATCCTAAGTCCTAGAATCTTGATTTAGATTGATACAAAGAAATCACTAGATCATAGAACTTAAGCATTGAGTCCTTGTGAGATTTTTATAATGATTAGCACAAGCTATGTGTTCATCCATTTGGAACGAGTGTAACCTTGTGCAAATTTTCCTACTGCTCACAAATAAATTGAAGACAACCCAAAATTCATGTATCTACATTGTGTAGGGAATTCAAGTTCTCAATTGATTTAAATCTAATCACCTACATTGTGTACATGGTCATCCATTAATTTGAGGAAATGGTAAGCACATACCTTCCTAGGAATGGCCATCCGTTTGCAGCATCAATTATCAACCACCCATGTTGATAGATGCTCCCCCTCAAATAAAGCTATATAATTCTAAATATAGAAGTTTTAGGTACCCAAATTTTGGGACCTAATGAATCAAGAATGAGGGACTTAGGCACCCATGCCTTAGTCATTTTCTTTCTAACCTTTTGAACCTTAGAATCATTTTGTGATCTAAATTGAGTTCTTGACATTAATGATATGACACTAGATTCTTTAGGTCGGTAACCTATACCGGCCTTATTGTAAACCGCCCTTTGGGAGTTAAGAACCATATCTAGGGTTTTTGAGCCAATTGAAAATTTCTCAAGAATATTCTTGAGATTTTCAATTTCACTCCTCAAAGCCTTGTTTTCATCCTTATGGGTCTTAACATGTAAATCATTGACATCATGATCCTTAGGTGTTTTCAATTTGTCTACTTCTAATCTCAATAACTTAACCTTGTTCTTAGATTTTTTGAGCAAACTAGTTAGGCATGCGATGGTTCTATAGCACTTATCCAACTCGGGAGAGATTACCTCTTCATCATCCGAAGATGATGAAGCCGCGGTTGAGGAGCTCCTTGATTCGTTATCACTTTCTTCTTCATTTTGAATCCTCTATGGCCATGAGGGCAAAGTGATGAGTGTTCTTCTCCTTCTTCTTGTTCTTTTTGTCACCTGCCACTAAAGCAAATCCTTTCTCCTTTGGGCTTTGGTTAGAAATCTCATGTAGTTCCATTTCACAAAATAGATCTTCTAACTTAATAATTGAAAGATCCTTAGATACCTTGTAGGCATCCACCATGGATGACCACAAAGTATTCCTAGGGAAAGATTTGAGGATATGTTGGGAGAGGGTGCATGTTGACATGGATGCGGGTTCGTAATTTTAAAATTAATTATGTGCAACAGAAGGTTTAGCATAAATAATTTCTCTAAATCATTTATCCACACATCTAAGCATGCAATTTTATCTTGTATAAACATGATCATATATTTAAAATTTTGCAGAAACATAAACTAATTTACGTATTACCTCGCGTAACTCGAAGGAAGGGACGCGATCCAACCGTAAGCGTCCCTTGGAAGCTTCGCCTCTATTCGCGTCCACGCCGAGTATCTTCGGGATGACTTCGCAAAGCCACGAGTTTCGTGTTCTCGAGAACTACTTGTTAGGATCGATTCCCGTACGCTAGAGGGGGGGTGAATAGCGATTTTCGGATCTTTCTTTGTACCTGCGTTGTTAGTTGCACAACGGAAACAATAATAACGAAAACAAACAACGCTAAAAAAAGAATTTACTTGGTATCCACCCCGGTCGGGTGACTAATCCAAGAATCCGTCGGTGGATCNTTGTCTAATTCGTTCATGTTGTAATTCATGACGAATTGACGGTAACCTGGCGGCAACGATTGCAGAATCAGGTCGGTAGCCAGCTCTTGGCCCAAGGGAAACCCTAGTCTATCGAGGTTCTCGACGTACCCAATCATCTTGAGTACGTGAGTTCCTACTGGGGTTCCTCTTTCATCTTGCATGAAAAGAGGGCCTGAGTCACTTCGAACCGCTCATGCCTTGCCTGCCCTTGATATAATTGCTTGAGGTGGCCAATCATATCGTAAGCATTCATGTTCTCGTGTTGCTTCTGAAGCTTAGAGGACATGCAGCATAGCATTAGGCCACACACGTCTAACGCGTCGTCTTGATGCTTCTGATGAGCATCTCTAACGCTACGGATGGCTGAGGGTGGTGGTGCTTCACGAACTGCTTGCTCTAGAACGTACAGCTTACGTTCCTGTTTGAGGACTATCCTCAAGTTCCTGTACCAGTCCAGGAAATTAGCTCCAGTGAGCTTGTCCTTCTCAAGGACAGAGAGAGAGTATTCGCGTTTGAAGACATGGCAATCTACAACAGATAAATGCAGAGAATAAATATCATATTCTAGTAATCATCTAATTAGGCCTTAATTAAATGATGCTCCCACTAAATTATAGGAATTTTGGTGGAATCAAGTCATTGGAGTGGTCAAACCACACTACTAGATCCGTACCAATTTACTATAATTTATGTGGGACAAGATCCACATCATACTATGCCTTGAGTTAGCTTTGGCTAAATCGCCCAAGACTTAGTATGATCGGTAGATAACTAATTTATCAATTACATCTCTATGCAACTCTTGTTTATAGGATCAAGATTTAACGTTTACGAATAATCTTGAGTTAGCTTTGGCTAAATCGATCAAGACTATTTAAAACGGTGATTTTGTCCTACCCTTTCCAACTATTGGAATACGCCTATAGCTTTACTCGATCCAATTGAGTTAACTAGTTACTCAATCTGATTGAGCTCGATCTAACCCGAGCCGTGATAGGCGGGACCAAGGTTGTCCCTCCGCATCCTACCAAGATTAAATGCGTTGCTCTGCTTTGGCAGAATCGACAAGCACATATGATCGAGGTAGTGATGGGTATCAGGGCCCGGTAGGCGTTTACGAGTTGATTCAATTTTAGATCTAATCTAATCGAGGATGTGCATCACATCTAGGCATTTATGAAATCTAATTTAATCCTAAATGTGTATTAAGTGCACATCAAAATGTGGTTCCCACATTACTTGTGCATCTCATACACTTAAGTTTATTTTTACTATTCTACATTATCATGCATCATATACATCACAAGCATAGCAATAATAAAAATAAACATAAGTGACTTGGTCATGGCCCTACTAAGACCCTCTCAAGCCAATGAGAGGATCCGATGGTTAACCTAGGTCTAGCGGCTTCTCCAAGCGCTTCCTCTTGACCGTCTTGGTGTTGTCGGCTAGTTCTCCGGAATTTCCGTCGTCTTCACTTTTGTACATTACAAATTTTTATACTCGAGTTACATTCGAGTCTAAATATGAAATACAACAGAAATAAAATATTAAAAGCCGACACGCAGGTCGCAAACACAATACAACACGCACATGTACAAAAATGGCGCGCAGGCCGTATTATGAATTACAACACAATTTTAATCTTATTAAAAATTGGGTTTTGGGCCATGACCATCACACTACTGTACATAATTCAAAATTATGTAATTTTACAGATTTTATATAATTTTTCTACTGATTTTTAGAATTTTTCGAGTCACAACTCCGCGGCGGTCCCGGTAAGCGGGTTTCGGGCGTAATCGCGAGACAAGGCTCCTTGCGGGGTTAGGGGCAGCGCCCCTACTCGTGAAATAACCTTCACGAGTGTCTTCTTGCGATTATACAGCGCCTTTACCCGCTGTCCCAAAATCCATTTGGGCGAAACTTGCCGTTTCGAAGAAGTTTTTCTCGGTGGCAAAGTCTACAAGTGCTTCGCACTCTTCGCTTTGCCTCTACGAGGAAAAATACTCAAAAAATCCTAAAATTTAGAAAAATTATAGAAGCATAAAATTATCTAAATTTTGTATCTAATACAAAAAAATAAAAACCAAAACGAGCACAAGCTTCGCTCGTGGCTCTGATACCACTGTAGGGTTTTTCAGGCCGCGAAAACCGCTTTTCCGCGTCGCGGAAACCCCGAAAGCCCCAATAGAAAGGATCCGAGTGAAGAAAACCATTTCAAAATGTTTTACGAGTGCTCGTTTACATGCTTTAAAACCGATCTACAACCTAGATCTATTAGAGAAGAGAAAACTACCTTCGATGCGTGCCCCGCAATTCTCGCTCGCTCCTCGGTTGGTGTCGGATCTCAAGGATGCAAAGTAGCAACCCTCTAGAAGTATCCACACAAGCAAGAGAGTGGAGAGAAGAGCCCAAAAGTGTGCTAGCACTACTTGGGGTCTCGGCAAGATGAAAGGAGAGGGAGAGCAAAACAAAACAAAACCAAGTGAGGAGAAGAATGAATCACACACACACAAAAAAACTCCTTTTGTGTGTTTAAGTGGCCGGCTACCACCTTGGGTAACCCCCTATTTGAATTCAAAATTCAAATGGGGAGGTTACTTAGCCTTGATGATGATGCCAAGTCATCACTTGGTCAAGTCAAGGTGATGTGGCTTGAGTCAAGTCAAACTTGCCTCTTATGGACTTTCCATATTTAGCCAAAGTCAAACTTTGATTTCATTATTCTCCCATGATTAGATTCATCCAACACTTGGATCAAACTCGAGTCCAACTCAAGTTGTCTAATTTGAGTCAAGTCAAACTTGCCTTTTATGGACTTTCCATATTTAGCCAAAGTCAAACTTTGACTTCATTACTCTCGGTCCATCATATGGACTTATTCTCCATCTATTGCTCTATGTGTGTGACCCTATAGGTTCTTGTAACGTTGACAATGCCCTTAAACCTATTTAAGGACATAAGCAATGAGAGGTATCTAGCAACACATCATTGCTACCCAAGTTACAAGAATGTCGAGATCCAACATCACCATTGTGACTAATAATTGTGACCATCACAATATGTGACAACGTCCTTCTATCCTCGATATCTAGATTGATCTTTCATGAGGCATAGACCGTGTCATCCTCACATCAATCTATATGTCTTGATCTCCAAGTAGACTCACTATAATCAAATAAACTCAATATCTAATATTGCCTTATTTGGGCATGGCCATGCACTTAGTGGTCTTACTCTATCAAGAATGAAGATATCACTCCCGTCATATAGGAGGGATAGATCCCATCTACGTTACTCACATCCCTCCGCATAATTTGTTACAAACCCAGTAATCGCCTTTATAGTCCACCCAGTTACGGGTGACGTTTGACGAAGCCAAAGTACGTAACTCCTTATGTAGGGAACTATGGTAATTTCAGGTCTAGGACTATAGTCATACTAATAGTCACATGAGAAAGTATATGACACTCATATAACGATCCATGATACTTTCTCATGGCGGGTCATTCAGTATACATTCTCTAATGTATACCCATGTGTCAACTTGATATCTCATATCCATGACTTATGAGATCAAGTCATCATGTTGACCTACATGCTAGTCTCTATGCATTAACATTATCCTTGAATGTTAATACTTGACTAGGAATAATTAAGAGTAGTGTTCTCTATATCATCTCACTATCGATTCAACTAATCGATTGATATAGATAAGAACCTTCTACTCAAGGACGTTATTATACTAAGTTATTTGGCACCAATACACATAAGTACAATAACCATAAGAAATGCCTTTATATATAAGAAATATATATACAAGAATATGATACAATGAGTCCAAAAAGTAATCATCATATGATTGGCTCTAGGGCTCTCACTAACACTTATGCTTTCAGAATGATTTGAAAATACCGTGCATGAAAATATATCACCTTGAAATATTTAATAATTCTCTTAATTTGACCCCCCCTAAACTTGACCTAGTCCTGGGAAGCTTCTTGACCACAAGTACTCTTCCTCTGAGTCTTTAGATTTGGTTCAGATCAAAAAGAATTATTTAACAATTTCAAATAATAACAAAAACTTTGCAGAAGTTTGACTCAGACTCCCCCTAAATCTGACACATCCTAGGAGTCCTTGTAGATTATGAAGTGGGTGTTCCTCTGTGTCTTTAGGGTTTATCAAAATCAAACAAGACATAGCACAATTTTAGAATGTATTTTGAAATTTTGAAGCATATTTTGAAATGAAGGTAATTTATCAGACATAGTTTTCCAAAAACGTAGGTAATAGTATTTAAAGCACAGTTTTCGAAAATCATTTAAAAGACAGTGGTTTTTCAAGGACAAATTAAAAAAAAATCACTCCCCCTATACCCGACACCGTTTGACTCTATCTAAGTGCCTTAAGGAACTTTAGTGTTGTCCTAAGAGGCTTGTGTCTAATTGTGTGAGTTAAACAATTTTTTGAAAATGATATAAATTTTTGAAAACATATCATATATTGACAATCAGACAAGCATGAAATCCATAAAAACATTATTATGTTAAATCACTATTTTGAAAATATATTTTTAGAAAAATATTCTAACCATTTTAAAAATAGTTTTGAAAAATATTCATCAATTTATTAGTCCTTAACATCTCATCCATTCTAGATGTCTCAATACAGCAAGTATGATTGTCTTATGGGTGTACTGTGAGATGCTTGAATCATTTTTCTTAATTTATTATTAAATCTAAGATTTAATTGAAACCTGTGTTAGATTCAAATCTGACAATAGTAAAGTGAATTTGATTTTCAGTAATTGGCTTCCAGGTCTTGGCAAGGCACTAGACCTTCTTTGGTCGTAGCCTTATTAGATCATCAACCCTTTCCTTGACAAAGCCTTTTATAGAAAATTCATCTTCAAGTTACTTCTTGAAAGATTTTGGTCTAACTAGTTTGGGTCTTGGATCGGTAGCTTCGGCTAGTTCCACCATAAAGGTTTCCCTAACGTACTATCATCTCACCTCCTCCCAATACTAGGTTGTTCAAGTTTCAACTATTCTTTTTCCTATAGCCGTTCTAAAATTATGCATAAAATTAAACATGAATGACATGACATAAATTAAAAAAAAATAGCAGATGCATGACATGGCAGTTATGCATGAGTCAAACAATTCAAATCATTTTATTTAAGTTTCTAATAATGTATCAAATTCCCGATTTGATACATGTCGTGTGAACCCGTGAATATGTCAACCCACTTTGATATATTTAATTTTATTAACTTAATTGTTGCGGTTTGGGTAAGATTTTATTTAGTTTGAAATTAAGTTATTTAAGAATTAATTGAATTAATTAAGAATTAATTTGAATTTGAACTAATTTGAATTTGAATTATTTTGAATTAATTAAGATTTAATTTGAATCTGAATTAATTTGAATTAATTAAGTTTTAATTTGAATTTGAATTAATTAAGATTAAATTTAATTTGAATTAATTTGAGTTAAGATTTAATTGAATTAATTAAGATTTAATTTGAATTTGAATTAATTAAGGTTTAATTGAATTAATTAGAATTAATTTGAGTTAAGATTTATTTGAATTAATTTGAGTTAAGATTTAATTGAATTAATTTGAATTGATTTATGATTAATTTAAGTTAATTAAAGATAATTTTAAGTTGATTAAATTAAATTGAGGATTAATTTCGAATTAATTAACATTTAAATTAATTACTTAAGGATTAATTAAAGTTCAGAATTAATTGATCTTAAAACTAAAGGATTAAGTTAAGGCTTAAAAATTAATTAAAATTTAATCAAAGTTTTTAATGTTTATCTTGATTTAATTTTCAAGATTTCTGGGTTGGTCAAAAGTTGTGGGTCTAGTTTCATCATCTTCATTATTTCGAAAATATCTGATTCCCTTACTATTTCTTCTTTATTTATCTTTTCAAGTTTTTCTAATAATTCTGGTTTATTTGAATCTTTGTGAACTTTATTCGCTATGGCCTTAATCTTAGAAAATTCCATCTGTTCCTCAAGATTAGATCTTTCAATATCCTCAAAGTAGGTGGAGTAAAATGGGTCACTAGTTAATTTTTCATGATTATCCAAGAGAATAATTAAATTATTATCTAACAAGACATCATCTCCACTATCCTCAGAAATATCCTTATTATCCTGAGAAATAATTTCAATAGTTTCAGGATTATCCTTAATGTTGTGCTTGGATGGCTAGAGGGGGGGTGAATGTAGCCAGACACTCAAAAGGCTTCCTCTTTGTAATCTTCTTTCTGTGATCAGATTAGCAGCGGAAACGAACAATACAGAAAGGACAAAAACAAGGAAAAAAGCAAACCGACGCTAACACGTGGATGTACAAGGTTCGGGGATAACTTGCCCCTACTCCTTGGCGTGCCCGTAAGGTGGGCAATCCCTTGATCGTCGGTAAATCAAGCTCCGGTGAACCCGGATATAATAGCGCCTCCTTCTCGGTGGAGAAACCTCTCCACAAATGCCTCAAGATGATATGCGATTAAGTGCACTCGACAACAAGAACGAACACTCACAAGAATGTAACACTCAAACAAGAAGATACAGCGAGCTCAAAACCACAGCAAAAACTTCCCCAAGTTTTCTGTCTGTTCTCTTCTTCCACTCCTCTGCATCTCTGGTTCTTAAGCTTCTGCTCACTCGGCACGTCTGCAACCTCTGATCCATAGCCTGAACCTACTGACCTCTACTGGGCTCAGTCCACTAAAACTACTTTAGCTGAGCCTCAGGTCAGTCGCCAGCTTCATCAGACAATCGCCAGCTCGCGCCAGAAGCGGTTGTAACCTGGAAACAGAATACATACAAACCTGCCCAAACCTTAAGCTCATGTTCTTTGTTTGGTGATGCCTTATTAGTACAAACTATATGTTAATTCTTGTTTATTAGCATGCATTCATGTTGTATAACATATACAAGAAAATGGACTCCTTAGGCTTGACATAAGGCATATCATAAACCATGAATTGCAGGAAAATGTAAATTGCAATAATAAACCTAATTATCCTAAACAATCCATGGCAAGAGTAAGTTATGTGTCACCTAAACCATTCATGTGAATATATATTTTTTTTTCTTTCAAAACTTGTTTATTCATTTTGAAGCATGGATATACCATCATTCGTTGCATGATAAGTTTCCCTATTGCCCAAATGAGATTTCATAAATCACTAGCCAAGGGATCATCTTGTTATAAGAACTAAGACAATGAAGCTCAAAGCATTTAATTCAATTTTTTTCATAACCAATCATGTGAATGACAATTTTTTCTTGGTCATGGGTTTGGAGCACCAAATATCAACCACTCATGTTGATAGATGCTCCCCCTCAAATAATGCTTATACAATTCTAAAGATAGAAGTTTTAGGTACCCAAATTTTGGGACCTAATGCATCAACAATGAGGGACTTTGGCACTCATGCCTTAGTCATTTTCTTTTTGCCTTTTTGAACCCTAGAATTATTTTGTGCTCTAAATTGGGTTCTTGACATTAAGGATATGACACTAGGTTCTTTAGGTTGGTAACCCAAACCAACCTTGTTGTAAGCCGCCTTTTGTGAGTTTAAGATCATATATAGGGTTTTGGAACTTGTTGAAAATTTTTTAAGAATATTCTTGAGATTTTCAATTTCACCCTTCAAGCCCTTATTTTCATCCTCAAGATTTTTAACATGCAAGTTATCAAGATCCTCATCCTTAGAGGATTTCTTATACAAGTCATTAATATCCTCCGCCCTAGAGGATTTCAATTCTTCTACTTCCAATTTCAACAATTTAACTTTGTTCTTGGATTTTTTAAGCAACCTAGCTAGACATGTAATGGTTCTATAGCACTTATCTAGCTCGGGAGAGATTACCTCTTCATCATCCGAAGATGATGAAGGCGCGGTTGAGGAGCTTGATTCGTCTCCACTCTCCTTTTCATTTGAATCCTCTATAGCCATGAGGGCACGGTGATGAGTGTACTTCTCCTCCTTCTCTTCTTTAGATGAATTAGAGGACGGTTCATCCCATGTGGCCCTCAAGGCCTTCTTTTTCTTCTTCGATTTACCCTTCTTCTTCTTTAACTTTGGACATTCATCCTTGTAATGTCCTTTCTTGCTACACTCATAACAAGTAACATTAGACTTATCAATTGTAATTCCACTCGAGTTACCTTTACCCTTGAAGCGCCGACTCTTCCTCATCATTCTTCTCACAAAATTGGTCATCTCAGAGGAAGAAGACCCGCTGTCATCCTTCTCAGAATCGGACTCGGATGAGGATGAAGATGAAGAGACTTCCTTCTCCTTCTTCTCCTTCTTCTTCTTCTTATTGTCACCTGCCACTAAGGCAATACCTTTCTCTTTTGAACTTTTGTTAGAGATCTCATGTAGTTCCATTTCACAAAATATATTTTCTAACTTAACACAAGATAAATCCTTGGACACCTTGTAAGCATCCACCATGGATGACCACAAGGCGTTCCTAGGAAAAGCTTTGAGGATATACCTCACTAAGTCTCGATTTTCTACCTTTTCATCAATGGAGTGGAGACCATTCAATACTTCTTTGAATCGACAATGAAGCGTACTTACAGTTTCATTTTCTCCCATTGTCAAGTTCTGGAGTTGGATGTGAAGGAGATCCTTCTTGGCTGTCCGGGTGTCTTAAGTTCCTTCATGGAGCTCAAGGAGTTTGTTCCATAGGTCTTTGGCAGAGGTGAAGGGGCCAACCTTGATTAACTGGTCCTTGGACATTCCGCACTGCAGGGTAACCACAGCTTTGGCATTTGCTTCACCCTTTCTAATTTTCTCAACCGACCAACTTGAGAAATCGAGGTCTCTTCCTTCGGCATCCCTTGGAGGGATGAAACCTTCTTTGACCGAGAACCACATGCACATGTTGGTCTTCAAATAAAACTCCATTCTTGACTTCCAATATGAAAAATCAGTGCCGTCAAGGAATGGAGGTCGGTTTGTGCTCAATCCTTCTCTTCCAGCCATCTTGTTGATAACTCTCGGATGTTAAGCTGCTTGTACAGAGCCCCAAGCTCTGATACCACTTGTTGGAACTCGGATGGCTAGAGAGGGGGGGGGGTGAATATAGCCAATCACTGAAATTTGCTCTCTTAAGTTTTCTGCGTGATCAGGTTAGTAGCAGCGGAAGCAAACAACACAAACAGAACAATACAAAGAAAGAAGGCAAACCAAATCGCTAAGACGGAGATGTACAAGGTTCGGGGATAACTTGCCCCTACTCCTTGGCGTGCCCGTGAGGTGGGCGATCCCTTGATCGTCGACAGATCAAGCCCCGGTGAACACCGGATATCAAGCGCCTCCTTCTCGGTGGAGAAACCTCTCCACAATCGCCTCAGTAGATGAATACAAGGTAAGCACATGAGACTAAGGAGGAACCTCTCACAAGACAGTAGCAAGAAAGCTCAAGAGAGAAGCTACACAAGGAGCACAACAACAACAGCGAAACACATAGCCACACTTGCTTGTTTTCCTGTTCGTTCTTGTCGCCTCCTCTGCTTCTCATCTTCCTCTTAAGCTTCTGCTTCATCGCCAGGCTCCATTAGCATCCCCTGAGCACAGCCTGAACCCACTGGCCTCCCTGAGCACTCAGTCCACTGAAGTCCCTCTCCAGCTGATCCTCCGTCAGTCGCCAGCCATGCCTCAGTTGCCGTTGAAACCTGAGAAGGAGAAACAAACAAACCTGCTCCAAGGAAAGCCTCCCATTGACCCTCCTTGAGTGTTTGAATCACCTGCTATCACCTGCACACTCCACCAGAGGCTTAGCAATGCATATCAAATGAAATCAGCAATGTATCAGAGAATCGGCAGAGAAAACAGTCGCGATCAGAGCTTCTGACAGCGTATTTGAATTAAAGTTCTGCTACTGATCGGTCACCAGACCGATCAGGAAGGACCCTGATCGGTCACCAGACCGATCTAGCAGTCATCTACACACTCCTGATTGGTCCCCAGGCCAATCCAGCATTCTGCTGCACACTCCAGATCGGTCACCAGACCAATCAGGCTCCAGCCTGATCGGTCACCAGACCGATCAGGCTGCTTCCAGACCGATCAGGAGTCATCCTGATCAGTGATAGTGGGAACCTTGCGACAAATGATTGTTCACTAGACTGATCTGAACAGTATCCCTGATCAGTCACCAGACCGATCAGGAGCAGATCAGTAAGGTTCCCAAAACCTACTGGATCCTCCCTGATCGGTCACCGGACCGATCCGGAGCAGAGCAGCAGGTGAACTATATGCTCCCTGATCGGTCACCAGATCGATCAGCCATCGCTGGATCGGTCACCAGACCGATCCACGAAGGAGCACCATGCCAACTTCCCTGATCGGTCACCATACCGATCCAGGCAAGCCCAAATGCACTCTAAGTCACGAAAACAAGCCTCCAGCCCTTCTCTGACTCGTGCCATGCCCAGCTTCACTCACTGGGACTTCAACCTAGCCCTCCAAGCTAGGACCTGGCTTCACTCACCAAGTTTTCGGTCACCCGGCTTCACTCACCAGGATTTCAACCTAGCTTCACTCACTAGGATTTCAATCACCTGGCTTCACTCACCAGGACCCGGCTTCACTCACCGGGATTTCCATCACCTGGCTTTACTCACCAGGACCCGGCTTCACTCATCGGGATTTCCATCACCCGGCTTCACTCACTAGGACCCGGCTTCACTCACCGGGATTTCCATCACCTGGCTTCACTCACCAGGACCCGGCTTCACTCACCGAGATTTCCATCACCTGGCTTCACTCACCAGGACTCGGCTTCACTCACCGGGATTTCAACCAACCTAGCTTCCCAAGCTAGGACCTGGCTTCACTCACCAGGCTTTCATGCCCAGTCCCCGACCAGGACTTAACCCAAATTCGCTCAACCAAACTTAAATCAAACCTTAAATCGGTGTCAACACCAAAACAACAATCGGGCCAGACTGCATCAACAACCAGGACCCGGCTTCACTCACCAGGATTTCCGTCACCTGGCTTCACTCACCAGGACCTGGCTTCACTCACCAGGATTTCAATCACCTGACATCACTCACCAGGACCCGACTTCACTCACCGGGATTTCAATCACCTGGCTTCACTCACCAGGACCCGGCTTCACTCACCGGGATTTTGTGCCCAGTCCCCGACCAGGACTTAATCCGAATTCACTCAACCAAACTTAAATCGATGTCAACACCAAAACAACAATCGGGCCAGACTGCATCAACAATTTCCCCCTTTTTGTTGTTTGACAACCTGATTTAAGTTTAGGTATTAATGATCAATCAAAGTCAATTCAATTATCGTATGGGAATCAAAATCCTCCCCCTACAGTAATTAACCCTAAACTTAATCAACCATTCTCTCCCCCTTTATCAAACATCGAAAAGGGTATGGTTATTAAGTTTAAACACACCTCCCCCTTAATCAAGGGTCTCTTCCCAAATCCAAAATAAGCAAAGGATAATTGTTGAATTACATATGAGAGACATATACTGTTGGTGCAGAAAGCACCCAAGTCGAACCTGTATTTTGATAATGGCAAAAGGGCTCAAAAGTTAAGGTATAATGTTTATTTAACATGTTACTCAAGTGTGCAGGAAGAGTCCTAGCAAAGGACTGCTAGGCACCTGGCAAAGGAATGCCAGGATACAAAGCCCTAGCGAAGGACTGCTAGGCACCTGGAGAAGGAATGCCAGGATACAAAGCCCTAGCGAAGGACTGCTAGCGAAGGACTGCTAGGCACCTGGCGAAGGAATGCCAGGATACAAAGCCCTAGCGAAGGACTGCTAGGCACCTGGCAAAGGAATGCCAGGATACAAAGACCTAGTTAAGGACTGCTAGGTACCAGGCGAAGGGCGACTTGGTACTGAAGACCTGGCAAAGGACTGCTAGGCACCAGGCGAAGGACGGCTTGGTACTTAAGACCTGGCGAAGGACAGCTAGGCACCTAGCGAAGGACTGCTGGGCAAAAGTCCAACCGGAGGAGCCGGTTGGCATCAGGTAAATTCTCCCTAGAGGAGTAGGTGAGGATGCGTTCCCTGTCGAGGCAACAGTAGGCGTCGGTTCGACCTAGGGCTCCATTTGGGAGACCCAAAGTCAGAACCAAGACAGCTAAGGCTGTATAAAACTAACATATTATTGCTTTATGTTGTTTTGGACTAACCCTGGATGCAGGACCGAAGGAACGAGTGTCTGCAGCTCAAAGAGCCTCAAAGGAGTGAGGCAGCAGCTGAGTAGGGCGCCCGGAGTATCCCGGGCGCCCCCAAGGTGAATACAAAACAGATGAAGCGAAAGAAGTACTTCGGCAGTGACAACCGCTTTTGTCGTGTTACGGTTTCAAATACAATTTAAGTATCGAATTCCTCTAAACTAATGTAGCATAGAGTAACTCGAGTCGTCTCCCAACGAATGTAGTTAATGCATGATAGTTCTCATGATTGAATCTTATTGCTTTTGGGTTTTGGATATGAAATTGGGTTTTGAATTTGAGAGCTATGACTACGACATGAATAACAGAGCAAATATGAAAACTAATTCTAATTAAGAAAAGACAAGATAGGTAAGGAACTCTAATTTACCCTAACTACACTTGCAGAAAAGAAAATAGAAACATAAGGTAAAGCATTTAAGGAACTGAGCATAAATGAAACCTAACCTAATTGCATCAAACTGAAAGACAACTACAAGAGAACATAAAGCAATCAACTAACGAAACCTTCACTAATCTAGTTGCATTCAATTAAAGACAAAAACTTGAAGACATTGAAAGGGATAAGGCGAGAAATGATTAAGCAAACGAAATTACAAGAATTTAAACCTAACTATTGGAACAAGCATTTTGTCAAACAACTTGCGAGCATGTATCAAAATAAACAAGAGTACGTGCACTTTGAATTTGGGGGAAGATCCATCAATACAATCATTCAAAAACCAAACACCTAACATTTAACAATCAACACAAACAACTCAAACATCAGGCAACACTTAAATTGCAAGAATTGCTAATGGAAGGGCTGCCGAATCTGTGATGAACTGCTGGAAATGGAAGCTTTGCTTGGACTAGATCTGCTGGAAGGTGCTATGAAATCTGCTGGATCTACTGGAGATGCTGAGAAGAGAACTACTGAAGTTGAATTGTTGTGATCGGAAAGAATAAAACTGTTGGAATTGGTAAACTACTGCTCGGAAGAAAATCTACTGAATTGGATGAACTGCTGAAGAAAATAAACATGTGAAACATTAAACTGCAGAAGAAGAAAAACCACGAAACATTAACTGCTGAAGAAAAGCTGTAAGAAGTTGATCGCCGGCTGCGGTGGAAGTGGATGATCGTTTTCTCTCCGAACCCCGAAAGAGAAAATTGCGGTGAAGGAAATGGATGTCGTCAGCTAGGGGTCGGAACCCCCTTGCCCTAGCTTTGCGATCGGCGGCGTGCGGTGAAGGAAATGGATGGCGTCTCTCCGAACCCCGAAAGAGAAGCTGCTGTGAAGATGGATGGCTGCGACGACTACGTTTGGCTGAAGCTCGGAACCCCCAAAGCCTAGCTGTGGTCGCCGGTGATGAAAATGGAAGAAAGAAGGTGGTTGATCGAAGGTCGCCAGTTAGGGTTCGAACCCCGCAGCCCTAGCTGTGCGATCCTTGAGAAGAAAAGATAGTGGTGGAGCGGATGAAGTGAATCGGGAACCCCCACGACTCGGTTGATCGGAGCTCCGGCCGGCTAGGGTTCGGAACCCCCTTGCCCTAGCCTTCGGCGGCGATGAAGCGGTGGAGACGAAGAATCGTCGCGAGCCTTGCGTGTGGAGTCGATGAAGTGCCCTAGCTCTGCGTGTGTCCCTTTTGTTTGGCTGCGCGTGGATTCAGTTGGCCCAGCCAACTTCAGCGGTTCGGTCAGCCAATTTGATTCAGCCTTTTGGTTCAGCCAGTACATCCAGCTCAGTCCAGTTCCAGCCAAGCTCCAGCTCTGGTCCAGTCAAGCCAAGCAGCTAGGTTTGGTCAGCCTTGGGTTGAATCAGCTTCAGCAAATGGGTTCAATTTCAGATTCGGCCCTGGTTCAGTCAGCTTCAGCCCTGAGTTCAATCCAGCTTGGGTTCAATCAGCACTTGGTTCAGTCAAACAGCTCAGCCAAGCCAGCTTCAGTTGGTTCAGCCAACCCAATATTTAATCCATTAGCAACGGACGACTGAGATCGATTTGGCTTCATCCAACGGTCAGATCTTTTCAGATCTGAACCAAACTTCACAGATCCCAAACAATGGTTCTGATCTACCTGTCCCCAGCTCGGATTAATCAGATCAGTGGCGGATGGTCCAGATCTAGCTGATCTTTGAATGGAGGGTCCAGAACATCTTGAGCTCGATCCAACGGTCAGATGACTTCTGATTTTGCTGAAATTTTCAGATCTTAATCTATGGTCATGATTGACTCTATCTTGAACTCGGATCGACCAAAAGTTGACCGATGGCTCAAATCTAGCCGTTCTCTGGAATGGACGGCTCCTATTAATCCGATGCTTGATCCTTTTGATCTGGATCCAATGCTGACTCAAGTCTGACCCGATTTGATCTAGGTCCATGATCAATTGAAGCCTACAAAATGATATTCAAATTTAGTGCCAAAAATATCCCAAATATACAAAGATTAGAATTAAAAGCCAAAATGAAGGGAATACATGAAACCTAATAAAATTGCAAACTTAAGCATATAAAATATGGATCAAACATGGATTTAAGAGCCTAAAATAATCAACAAAAATGGTGGTTATCAACTCCCCCACACTTATTCTTGGGCGTCTCGCACAAGTAAATAAAACTAAAAGAAAATAACATATCTCCCAAACATTACATCCCCTATCAATACCTTAAGAAATAATAAAATAAAGTTACTTAGGATCATCAAGTCTCAAGCATCCATGTATTTATGGTTCCAAATCTCACATAAGTCAAAAGCATGGTAATTTCATCAACTTGAATAAACTAAGCATGACAAAAACCTCACAAGATAGATATATACACTGATGCTCACAAAATAACAAATATGGAAGTGGAGTTCTCTCAAAACATTCATGACATTGCACTATCATATGCTTGCTTATCTTCTACTTCTCCACTACTATAACATAAGTACACAAATCAAGAGGGCTTTTCAATGAATAATAATGAAACCAAGTGCTACAAGAAAACAAGAATGGTAGATAACAAATAAGATCATAGAGAGCATGAAAGAATATCAAAGAGAATATGAGAGCATTGGGGTAATTAACATGATGTATACACTCAAACAATAGGCCAAAATAAACAACTCAATCAAGCCTCCAACACTCAAAATTATCCTTTCACATTCTCAATGCACTACACATTAACCATTTACCACATCTCTCAAAGTGCATGTATGGATTAACAACAAAACTCTTGAATTTTTCTAAATAATAATATCAAAAGAGTACACATCAAGAAAATATTCCTTTTTGTTCATCACTAATTCAACTCGAATGCTTGAGGATTTTTTTTTTCACATAGAGAGATTTTTTTTTTATTCTTTTCTCTTTTTTTTTTATATCTCTCTTTCTTTTTTTTTCACATAGAGAGATTTCCCTTTTTTTTTTTTACGTAGGGAGAATTTTTTTTTTTCACACCAGCATTCGTCCATATACACTTGTCTCCCCCCCCCCCACACTTAAAACTTGACCGTCTCGGGCAATGTAGTAAAGCATGATAACATCTAAAACTCACAATAATAGAGGCTGATAATAGAGAAATAAAAATGTAATTCATCATGCGATCACCTTATGCTCTCATCGCATGCTCAAGGGAAGAATAAACTAATAAAGATATGGCAGTGAAAGTGTAATGACAATGAAAAGATCTGATAAAGTAGAGACAATAAAATATGAAAGCAATAGGTGAAATGCCCAGTAGTGACAATAACAAAGGAGAGGGAAAACTAAAAGTTCAACAAGAAAGATTGCCTCTATCATATTCATGTAAGCTTATGCTATTGTAATTTCAAAAAGAATCAAAGCAAGTTCTAGAGTGTCAAATATCACAAATGCTATCACACATAAGAGGATTAAGGATAGGCATGGCAATATCCTCACTAGGTGATCAATAAAATGTCATGCTTAATCCAACAAGATAGAGTCCATCACCACAACAAATGACTAAATGCAATTAATATCCCCAAGCATACCAAGGAAACCAAAACTCGATAGTCAGACTTAACTATCTTTTATGATTCTCAAAGCATAATAAAGGAACATGTAGGGAGATAAAACTAGAATTCAAACAAGGTTTATTCAAGACCAAACAAAATGCAAAATGAGGAAACAAAGTATAAATGCAAAGTCTAAAAGTAAACAAACATGCGAGTATAACATAAAGAAAAACAAGAAAAGTAAAGTAAAGGAACAAATTCCCCTTTATTCTGGTGGACGGAGCCTATCCAGAAGTAGCCTCCATCGTGGTAGTGGAGGAGTCTGGGTGGCTGAGAGAATTAGGACTCCCCCACACTTGAACTTTACAAAAAATTTCTCTGGTGGCCTAAGACGATTCAGGTTCAAGAGCCATTGAAGGACTGGAGTGCTTCGAATTAAAGTAAAATAATCTCCTCCTTCTTTATGCCTTTCAGAAGTCCTTCCAGGAGGCTGAAGTCTGTTCAGTTGGAGCACCCACTCCTGGAGTCTTCTGGACCCTGCAAAACAATGTAATACCTCTCTCAAGTGTTCAGGGTCAGAAAGAAATGATATAAATTCAGTCTCTGCATTAAATGAATCCAAAACTGCATCATATTCAATTAAATCAAATTCTGGTGCCTCAATAAAATTTTCAAAATCATTTCCTACAAAATTTTCATCCAAATACTCATCACAAATAAAGAAATCAATTTCTGGCTCATCAATAGAAATTTCACAATTATTTTCAATCAAGGGTGTATTAAGCAATGTATCACAGCCAATCAAATCAATCTCAGATATTTCCATAAGTTTCTCACATTCAACCTCAGCATATGATATAGCAAGAGATTCATCAAAATAAATAACATCCATTTCAGGCACTTCTAAAAAATTTTCACTAGTCATATCCACAAAAGATGTATCTAAAGATTCATCATAATAAACTACATCAATTATGGGTGCCTCTAAAATTATTTCACTATTCATATTTACAATGGATGTGTCAAGTAATGCATGATGATCAATAAAATCAATGTTTAGTACCTCTATTGGATTTTCACAAACAATTTCTACACAAGGTATATCAATAAACTCATCAGAATCAATAAAATCAGTACTAGGTACCTCACTGCATTTTTCTGAACAAAGAGGAGAAATACTTACCTGAGCGTGCTGGAGAATACCTGAAGGTTCTATAATAGTAGATGTATCTGTGGTCTCCTCCTGGTCAAGTTCATGCTCCTCTTCAGCCTCAGGTTCTGGTGGACATTCAATTGGTGATCCTTGGGTGCTTGCTTCCACCATGCAAGTCCCTACACTTTCTGGTTCGTTCTCTAAATCTTGTGGTGGTCCCTGGGGCTTAGTGCAATCCCCTACACCTATGGAATCATCTCCTCTACATGCTTCTCCTGTAATATCTGCAACAACAACATTAAAAAAATTAGGACCATCAATAATGCTATCATCACAAAATAAAAGACTAGAATGGTCCTGTGGAGCTTCAGTTTCTTCTTCTTGAGCTGAAAAATTTGGCAATGGATTTTGAGTAGGAGTCTCCGAAGGGATGCATGCTGTAGGTGCCCAGACTTTAATGTATTCTTCTTCTTCTTCTTCTAAAATTGCAAGATTAATAGAAGAAGGACTTTGCCATGCACTAGGGTCACCTTGAACTGATATAAAACCAACTCCGGGGCTCTCAGAATTAAAAGCAGCTTGAGAAGCTAATTGTTCTGATATTTGGGCTTTTATCTGATTCAATTTATCTTGTATGTTTTGAAACCGTTGTTGTTGTTGTTCTTGTTGTTGTTGGATTTGTTGGCACATCTCCATCATCCTTTGGTGTAGAGCCTCATCCCAATCAGGATAATCAAAACCTCCTTGGTTAGTGTGGAACCCCTATTGGTCTTGAAATGGAAAATAGGACTGCTGAAGTCCAGGAGGAGGCTGTGCATGCTGAAATGGAAACTGTTGGGGCTGCTCAAATGGATGAAATGACTGATTAAATTGCTGAATATTTGGTTCACAAGTTGGTGGAGATGGCTGAAAACTGTAGCCCTGAAAATCTTGAATCTGAGGTTGAAATTGTGGTGGTGAACACTGAAATTGAGTGGGCTGAAAATTCTGGTTGCAAGGGTCAAATTGCTGTGGAAATTGTAATGGTTGCTGGAAATTCAAATTATCTGAAAACCCTTGATGAATTCCTTGAAAAAATGATTGATCTTGTTGATACGGTAGCTGAAAGTTAGGTTGAAATTGCTGAATTTGGGGCTGAAAACTTTGCAATAGTGGCTGCCCATTCTGAAAATTCTGGAAAATTGGTTGAATTGGCTGAAAATCCGGTTGAAATTGTTGTGGTGGCTGCAAAAACTGATTTGGTTGCTGGAAATTAGAATAGGGCTGTTGGAATTCTTGCTGGGTCTGCTGAAAGTGTGGACACGGCTGCTGATAAGTGGATGAAAACATTTTGAACATGCAGCCCTGTCACAAAACAATCAAGAAAAAATGGCAGCAACCGTATATAAAAGATAAAGCAATCAGAACAAAATCAATAGATAGAATTATCAAGCACCACTACATTCCCCGGCAACGGCGCCAAATTTGACAACCGCTTTTGTCGTGTTACGGTTTCAAATACAATTTAAGTACCGAATTCCTCTAAACTAATGTAGCATAGAGTAACTCGAGTCGTCTCCCAACGAATGTAGTTAATGCATGATAATTCTCATGATTGAATCTTATTGCTTTTGGGTTTTGGATATGAAATTGGGTTTTGAATTTGAGAGCTATGACTACGACATGAATAACAGAGCAAATATGAAAACTAATTCTAATTAAGAAAAGACAAGACAGGTAAGGAACTCTAATTTACCCTAACTACACTTGCAGAAAAGAAAATAGAAACATAAGGTAAAGCATTTAAGGAACTGAGCATAAATGAAACCTAACCTAATTTCATCAAACTGAAAGACAACTACAAGAGAACATAAAGCAATCAACTAACGAAACCTTCACTAATCTAGTTGCATTCAATTAAAGGCAAAAACTTGAAGACATTGAAAGGGATAAGGCGATAAATGATTAAGCAAACGAAATTACAAGAATTTAAACATAACTATTGGAACAAGCATTTTGTCAAACAACTTGCGAGCATGTATCAAAATAAACAAGAGTACGTGCACTTTGAATTTGGGGGAAGATCCATCAATACAATCATTCAAAAACCAAACACCTAACATTTAACAATCAACACAAACAACTCAAACATCAGGCAACACTTAAATTGCAAGAATTGCTAATGGAAGGGCTGCCGAATCTGTGATGAACTGCTGGAAATGGAAGCTTTGCTTGGACTAGATCTGCTGGAAGGTGCTATGAAATCTGCTGGATCTATTGGAGATGCTGAGAAGAGAACTACTGAAGTTGAATTGTTGTGATCGGAAAGAATAAAACTGTTGGAATTGGTAAACTACTGCTCGGAAGAAAATCTACTGAATTGGATGAACTGCTGAAGAAAATAAACATGTGAAACATTAAACTGCAGAAGAAGAAAAACCACGAAACATTAACTGCTGAAGAAAAGCTGTAAAAAGTTGATCGCCGGCTGCGGTGGAAGTGGATGATCGTTTTCTCTCCGAACCCCGAAAGAGAAAATTGCGGTGAAGGAAATGGATGTCGTCAGCTAGGGGTCGGAACCCCCTTGCCCTAGCTTTGCGATCGGCGGCGTGCGGTGAAGGAAATGGATGGCGTCTCTCCGAACCCCGAAAGAGAAGCTGCTGTGAAGATGGATGGCTGCGACGGCTACGTTTGGCTGAAGCTCGGAACCCCCAAAGCCTAGTTGTGGTCGCCGGTGATGAAAATGGAAGAAAGAAGGTGGTTGATCGAAGGTCGCCAGTTAGGGTTCGAACCCCGCAGCCCTAGCTGTGCGATCCTTGAGAAGAAAAGATGGTGGTGGAGCGGATGAAGTGAATCGGGAACCCCCACGACTCGGTTGATCGGAGCTCCGGCCGGCTAGGGTTCGGAACCCCCTTGCCCTAGCCTTCGGCGGCGATGAAGCGGTGGAGACGAAGAATCACCGCGAGCCATGCGTGTGGAGTCGATGAAGTGCCCTAGCTCTGCGTGTATCCCTTTTGTTTGGCTGCGCGTGGATTCAGTTGGCCCAGCCAACTTCAGCGGTTCGGTCAGCCAATTTGATTCAGCCTTTTGGTTCAGCCAGTACATCCAGCTCAGTCCAGTTCCAGCCAAGCTCCAGCTCTGGTCCAGTCAAGCCAAGCAGCTAGGTTTGGTCAGCCTTGGGTTGAATCAGCTTCAGCAAATGGGTTCAATTTCAGATTCGGCCCTGGTTCAGTCAGCTTCAGCCCTGAGTTCAATCCAGCTTGGGTTCAATCAGCACTTGGTTCAGTCAAACAGCTCAGCCAAGCCAGCTTCAGTTGGTTCAGCCAACCCAATATTTAATCCATTAGCAACGGACGGCTGAGATCGATTTGGCTTCATCCAACGGTCAGATCTTTTCAGATCTGAACCAAACTTCACAGATCCAAACAATGGTTCTGATCTACCTGTCCCCAGCTCGGATTAATCAGATCAGTGGCGGATGGTCCAGATCTAGCTGATCTTTGAATGGAGGGTCCAGAACATCTTGAGCTCGATCCAACGGTCAGATGACTTCTGATTTTGCTGAAATTTTCAGATCTTAATCTATGGTCATGATTGACTCTATCTTGAACTCGGATCGACCAGAAGTTGACCGATGGCTCAAATCTAGCCGTTCTCTGGAATGGACGGCTCCTATTAATCCGATGCTTGATCCTTTTGATCTGGATCCAATGCTGACTCAAGTCTGACCCGATTTGATCTAGGTCCATGATCAATTGAAGCCTACAAAATGATATTCAAATTTAGTGCCAAAAATATCCCAAATATACAAAGATTAGAATTAAAGCCAAAATGAAGGGAATACATGAAACCTAATAAAATTGCAAACTTAAGCATATAAAATATGGATCAAACATGGATTTAAGAGCCTAAAATAATCAACAAAA
>JAGFNQ010001831.1:400489-433714 GCA_024364735.1 Boesenbergia rotunda | reverse complement strand
TTTTTTTTTCTATCTCTTTTTTTCACATAGAGAGATTTTTTTTTTCTTTTTTTTTTTTTTTTTTTTTTTTTTCTCTTTTTTTTTTTTTTTTTTTAATTTAATTTTTTTTTTTTTTTTTTCACACAAGCATTCGTCCATATACACTTGTCTCCCCCCCCCCCCACACTTAAAATTTGACCGTCTCGGGCAAGATAGTAAAGCATGATAACATCTAAAACTCACAATAATAGAGGCTGATAATAGAGAAATAAAAATGTAACTCATCATGCAATCACCTTATGCTCTCATCGCATGCTCCAAGGAAGAATAAAATAATAAAGATATGGCAGTGAAAATGTAATGACAATGAAAAGATCTGATAAAGTGGAGACAATGAAATATGAAAACAATAGGTGAAATGCCCAGTAGTGACAATAACAAAGGAGAGGAAACCTAAAAGTTCAACAAGAAAGATTGCCTCCATCATATTCATGTAAGCTTATGCTATTGTAATTTCAAAAAGAATCAAAGCAAGTTCTAGAGTGTTAAGTATCACAAATGCTATCACACATAAGAGGATTAAGGATAGGCATGGCAATATCCTCACTAGGTGAACAATAAAACTGTCATGCTTAATCTAACAAGATAGAGTCTATCACCACAACAAATGACTAAATGCAATTAATATCCCCAAGCATACCAAGGAAACCAAAACTCAATAATCAGACTTAACTATCTTTTATGATTCTCAAAGCATAATAAAGGAACATGTAAGGAGATACAACTCGAAATCAAACAAGATTTATTCAAAGCCAAACAAAATGCAAAATGAGGAAACAAAGTATAAATGCAAAGTATAAAAGTAAACAAACATGCTAGTATAACATAAAGAAAAACAAGAAAAGTAAAGTAAAGGAACAAACTCCCCTTTATTCTGGTGGACGGAGCCTATCCAGAAGTAGCCTCCATCGTGGTAGTGGAGGAGTCTGGGTGGCTGGGAGAATTAGGACTCCCCCACACTTGAACTTTTCAGAAAAATACTCCGGTGGCCGAAGGCGATTTAGGTTCAAGATCCATGGAAGGAATGGAGTTCTTCGAATTAGAGTAAAATCATCTCCTCCTTCTTTCTGCCTTTTAGAAGTCCTTCCAGGAGGTTGAAGTCTGTTCAGTTGGAGCACCCACTCCTGGAGTCTTCTGGACCCTGCAAAACAATGTAATACCTCTCTCAAGCGTTCAGGGTCAGAAAGAAATGATATAAATTCAGTCTCTGCATGAAATGTATTCAAAACTGCATCATGTCCAATTAAATCAAATTCTGGTATCTCAATGAATTTTTCATAATCATTTCCTACAAAATTTGCATCCAGAGACTCATCACAAACCAAGAACTCAAATTCTGGCACTTCAATAGAAATATCACAATTATTTTCCATCAAGGATGTTTCAAGCAAAGTGTCACAGCTAATGAAATCAATATCAGATATCTCCATAAGTTTTTCACATTCAACCTCAGCATATGATATGGCAAGAGACTCATCAAAGTAAATAACATCAATTTCAGGCACTTCTAAAAAATTTTCACTAGTCATATCCACAAAAGATGTATCAAGAGATTCATCATAACAAACTACATCAATTATGGGTGCCTCTAAAATTATTTCGCTATCCATATTTACAAAAGATGTATCAAGTAATACATTATGACCAAGGAAATCAATTTGTGGTACCTCTATTGGATTTTCACAAACAATTTCTACACAAGGTATATCAATAAATTCATCAGAATCAATAAAATCAGTACTAGGTACCTCGCTGAATTTTTCTGAACAAAGAGGAGAAATACTTACCTGAGCGTGCTGGAGAATACCTGGAGGTTCTATAATAGTAGATGTATCTGTGGCCTCCTCCTGGTCATGTTCAAGTACATGCTCCTCTTCAGCCTCAGGCTCTGGTGGACAATCAATTGGTGATCCTTGGGTGCTTGCTTCCACCATGCAAGTCCCTACACTTTCTGGTTCATCTTCTGAATCTTCTAATGTACCAGTAAACTGTGGTGGTCCTTGGGGCTTAGTGCAATCCCCTACACCTATGGAATCATCTCCTATGTATGTCTCTCCTGTAATATCTGCAACAACAGTATCAGAAAAATTAGGACCACTAATAACACTATCATCACAAAATAAAAGTCTAGAATGGTCCTGTGGAGCTTCAATTTCTTCTTCTGGAGCTGAAAAATTTGGCAATGGATTTTGAGTAGGAATCTCCGGAGGGATGCATGCTGTAGGTGCCCAGATTTTAATGTATTCTTCTTCTTCTACTACTACTAAATTTGCAAGATTAATTGAAGAAGGACTTTGCCATGCACTAGGGTCACCTTGAACTGATATAAAACCAACTCCGGGGCTCTCAGAATTAAAAGCAGCTTGAGAAGCTAATTGTTCTGATATTTGGGCTTTTATCTGATTCAATTTATCTTGTATGTTTTGAAACCGTTGTTGTTGTTGTTGTTGTTGTTGTTGAATTTGTTGCAAAATTTCCATCATCCTTTGGTGTAGAGCCTCATCCCAATCAGGATCATCAAAGCCTCCTTGATTAAACTGCTGAAATGGGAGGGGCTGAAAATTCTGAGTGTCTTGCTGAAAATTTTGTCCTTGAAACTGGAAATCTTGCTGAAAATGTTGATATTGTGGTTGAAAGGATGGTTGAACTTGCTGAGAATGGTAGCCCTGGAAATCTTGGATCTGAGGTTGAAATTGTGGTTGTGAACACTGAAATTGAGTGGGCTGGAAATTCTGGTTGCAAGGGTCAAATTGCTGTGGAAATTGTAATGGTTGCTGGAAAAAATGATTTGGTTGCTGAAAATTGGGCTGAAATTGCTGTAGTGGTTGATTGAAAGATTGGTTCTGCTGAAATTGTGGACACGGCTGCTGATAAGTGGATGGAAACATTCTGAACTGGCAGTCCTGTCACAAAACAAACAAGAAAAAATGGCAGTACCCGTATACAAAAGAATAAGCAATCAGAACAAAATCAAAAGATAGAATTATCAAGCACCACTACATTCCCCGGCAACGGCGCCAAATTTGATAACCGTATTTTTGTCGCGTTACGATTTCAAATACAATTTAAGTACCGAATTCCTCTAAACTAATGTAGCATAGAGTAACTCGGGTCGTCTCCCAACGAATGTAGTTAATGCATGATAATTCTAAGAATTGAATCTTATTGCTTTTGGGTTTTTGGATATGAAACTGGGGTTTGATTTGAACATTAATACTACGAACAGAAATAGAAAAACAAATATGAAATCTAGTTCTACTGAAGTGAAAGACAGTGCAGGTAAGGAAATCTACTTTACCCTAACTACATTTGCGGTAAAGAACGGACAACTTGAAATAAAGCATTTAACGAAACTAAACTTAAGGCAAAACTACAGCATTGAAGAAATCTAATCTAACCTAACTTAATTTGCATGTAAATGACGACATGAAATTTAAAGCTATGGAAAGAACAACACAAAGCAAAAATTAAACTATTAAGAATCATTGCAATCGAAATTAACAGATCTAAGAAGTATTTAATCAAACACAAGTTAGGCATGATTGAATTTGATTCAAGAACGTGCCAATTGCTACAGGAAAGTTCTATCGAATACCAACATCCAACAAACTATCTATCATAGCCATTCAAACACAATTAAGGTCAAGCAACAACAACAATTAAAGGAAGAACTTCTGGAAATTGGATAGACTGTAAGAAATTGAATTGCTGTGGAGCATTGTTGCTGGCTGCCGGAAGGAATTTGCTGAAGACGAGGCTGCGGCTCGGAATGAAATCTGTTGGCTGGAAATTGAAAAGTTGCTGGAGTTGAAGTGAAGGAGAACTGTGCCGAAGAAAAAAAACTGCGATGCTGGAAATCTACTGGAATTGGAAAACTGTGAGAACTTGGACGAATTGCTGTAAAGAAAAACAGAAACAAGAAATGCAGTAGAAATTTGATCGCCGGCTTCGGGTGAAGGATGGATGATCGTTTTCTCTCCGAACCCCGAAAGAGAAAGCTGCGGTGGAGAAGGATGGCTGCGACGGCTACGTTCGGCTGGCTCGGAACCCCCAAAGCCTAGTTGTGGTCGCCGGTGATGAAAATGGAAGAAAGACTGTGAAGGAAGGCGGATGGAGTCGACTAGAGCTCGGAACCCCCAAAGCCCTAGCTTCGTCCGGTGGCGTGCGGTGAAGGAAGATGGATGGCGTCTCTCCGAACCCCGAAAGAGAACCTTTACTCTCTTCTCTCCGAACCCCGAAAGAGAAGAGGTGGACGTGGATCGTTGAGACGAGAGCCCCTCGTCTCGGTTGATCGGAGCTCCGGCCGACTAGGGTTCGGAACCCCCTTGCCCTAGCCTTGCGGCGACGATGAAGAAAGAAGGAGGAGAAGGATCGCCGCTGGCCTGCGTGTGGAGTCGATCCCCTAGCTTCTCCGCGTCTGCCCCTTTTTGATCTGCGCGTGAGTTCGGTCAGCCAAGCCAACTCGTGTTTGATTCGGCCAAGGGTTCAGTCAACAGAGCTTGAGTTCAATCAAGCCAAGCAGTTCGGTTCAGTCAGCAGCCAAGCTTCAGCTCTGGTCCAGCTCTGGTTCAGTCTAGTTCGAATTCGGTCCAGTCAGTGGTTCAGTCCTGGGTTCGGTTCAGTCAAGCCAAGCCAGTTGAGTCCAATCAATGGTTCAGTCCAGTCAGTTCACTTGATTCAGTCCAATCCAGCTCTTGGTTCAGTCCAGACTTGGTTTAGCCAACAGACCAGCCCTGGGTGCAATCAAGCAATGGGTTCAGTCCAACAGTTGGGTCAGTCAGCCAAGTCAGCTTAGAAGGAGATTAACAACGAACGGCTGAGATCAATTTGGCTTCATCCAACGGTTAGATCTCTTCCGATCTGAACCAAACTTCACAGATCTCAATCAATGGTCCTGATCTACCTGTTCCCATCTCGGATTAACCAGATCAGTGGCGGATGGTCCAGATCTTCCCTTTTCTTGAACGGATGGTCTAGAACATCTTGAGCTCGATCCAATGGTCAGATCACTTCTGATTTGGCTGAAATTTTCAGATCTTGATCTCTGGTCATGATTGATTCTATCTTGAACTCGGATCGACCAGAAGTTGACCGATGGCTCAGATCTAGCCGTTCTCTGGAATGGACGGCTCCTATTAATCCGATGCTTGATCCCTTTAATCTGGATCCAATCCTGACTCAAGTCTGACCTAATTTCATCTAGGTCCATGAACAATTGAAGCCTACAAAATAATATTCAAATTTAGTGCCAAAAATATCCCAAATATACAAAGATTAGAATTAAAAGCCAAAATGAAGGGAATACATGAAACCTAATACAAATGCAAACTTAAGCATATAAAATGTGGATCAAACATGGATTTTAGAGCCTAAAATAATCAGCAAAAATGGTGGTTATCAGGCGACCGATCAGGGAGCACACAGTGAGGTTGGGAACCTACTGTGTTGCTCCTGATCGATCTGGTGACCGATCAGGGAGTATGCGTTTCACCCATTGACTGGCTCCTGATCGGTCTGGTGACCGATCAGGGAGCAAGCAGTGAGGTTGAGTTCTCTTGCTGAACTGCTCCTGATCGGTCTGGTGACCGATCAGGATCACTGTGCAGATCGTTCCGGAGAACGATCAAGTGTCGCAGGTTCCTCTCTAAGATCGATCAGGACGGAGCCTGATCGGTCTGGTAAGGTTCTGATCGGTCTGGTGACCGATCAAGAGTCTTCCTGATCGGTCCGGTGACCTATCAGAGCGCTTAGCCTGCGAGACTCAGAAATTGCCCAATATAAAGGTGGATCGGTCTGGTGATCGGTCCAGGGGAATCTCAAAGAAATCGCGATTTCTGATTGAGCGTTGGGGATCGATCAGGACGCAGCCTGATCGGTCTGGAACCAGCCTGATCGGTCTGGTGACCGATCAGGAGGCTCTCTGATCAGTCTGGTGACCGATCACTTTAATTCAAATTGCATTGTCAGACGCTCTGATCGCGTCTGAACACAACCGATTCGCTGCCACTTCTCTCTGATATTTGATATGCTGCTTGATTTACTGCTCTAATACTCTGATTGAGTTTCAGGTGACAGGGGAGGATTCAAACTCTCAAGGAGAAGTCAAAGAGAGCTTTCCTTGGAGCAGGTTTGTCACTTTCTCCACACAGGTTGCAACGGCTGGATGCAGGACTGAAGCTGCTGACTGAAGCTTGGCTGAGGGAGCTCAGGAAGTTCAGTTAGGGTTCAGTGTAGCTGGCGCGTTGGCAGTGAGGCAGCGGTAGGCTGCTGGAGATGAGATCACCTGTCGCTTGGCGGAGAAACAAAAAGGAACGAGAGAAGTTGAGTTGAAGAGAACGACTTGAGTTTTAGTACTTCTGAGTTCCTGCGTGACAAGCTTGCAGTTCCTGAGTTCTTCAATCATTCTGAGCAAGCTGTTGAGAAGCAAACATCATACTTGAGCGCTTGAAGGAGAAGACAAGAGGCTTGGAGTCCGACAGTGGGAAGACACGAAGAGGGTTCTTGCGTGAGATCGCCACTGGGTGGAGCTCAGGGAAGCTTGCTGTGTCTTTGTCCTTGCTAAGTGTTTGAGTAAGATCCTTCTTGTTGTTTCTTTGTGCTCATTCTATATCATTGTTTGAAACACACTGTGGGGAGGTTTCTCCACCGAGAAGGAGGTTGCTTCATATCCGGTTTCACCGGGGCTTGATCTGCCGACGATCAATGGATCGCCCACCTTAAGGGCACGCCAAGGAGTAGGGGCAAGTTATCCCCGAACCTTGTAAAATCTCCTTGTTAGCGATCTTGCTAATCTTGCTAATTAGGTTTTGGTTTAAGTTTCTGCAAGTTTTATTTTCATACTTCCGCTGTGCTACTGATAGTTCAAGTGCAGAAATTTGATAACTCCTCAAAGAAGGAGTAATTGGCTATATTCACCCCCCTCTCTAGCCATCTCGTTCCCAACAAAAAGTCCTAGCTTGGAGGGCTAGTTGTGAGAAAGTCCTAACTTGGAGGGCTAGGTGTGTGAAAAGTCCTAGCTTAGAGGGCTAGGTGTGAGAAAGTCCTAGCTTGGAAGGCTAGGTGTAGAAAAATCCTAACTTGGAGGGTTAGGTGTAGAATGTCTTGGGATAGGATCCATGTATGCATTGCATATGCATTTATTTAGCATTGTTTTTGCTATTGACTACTATTTTGCTTTCCCTAACTTAAACGTATTGCCAAACATCAAAAAGGGAGAGATTGTTGAGCTAATCTGTGGTCCGGAGTGACCAAGTGTTTTGATGTTTGGGCAAAGGGTTTAAGTTAGGTTTACCCTTGTTATCTCATATGTGTATGTTGAGTGTGCAGGTTGTACAGGTTACACATATGGACTTGACTAGATGGCCTCGGTAGGGTGAAGGATGGCATGGAGACAAGATGGAGGCTTGTGTACACCCGAGGGACCTTGGAGAGTAGGGACTATGAGCTGATGAGCGCGGACTTTGAGGGATGCGTGAAGGATGACATGGAGGTAAGCTGGAGGCTTGCGTGCATCCGAGTGACGGGAGCCGAAGATGAAGAGGGCGCGAAGGCAATAGTTGAGGCTGTGGACGAGGAGTCAGTCGAGTCATGGGGGTACGAGTGCTGTGTGATTGTACTCGGGAAATCCTAGAGGTTGAGTGCGGAGTGAAATGTACTCAAGAAGGGTAACCTTAGGTGGGTGAGTAGACCAGTCGACTGGCCTGGGGGCAGTCGACTGATGGAACTCACAGAAGGGTTTCAGCTTGGGACTAGTCGACTGCTCTTGGAGCAGTCGACTGCTAGGTGGCTGATGAGTTGGCTGAGAATTCGAATGTTGGGGTGCAACAGTCGAATTCCAGTGGCACCAGTCGATTGCCCTAGGAGCAGTCAACTGGTAGCGAGGGTTTCAGCCCGAGTCCTATTTAAAGAGGACTTCGTGGTGGCTGAGATTTTTGATGAATCTTGTCTTGGTTAAAGGCAAGATAGTAGTCTTTGTGCTCAGGTCTTCTAAAGGTGTTGTGGTGAGGTTTCTCAATCCAGAAGGAGCGATAGAGCTAGTTGGAGGTTATCCGGGGATTGATCCACCGACGGATTCTTGGATTAGTCACCCGTCCGGGGTGGATACCAAGTAAATCGGTTTGTTAGCATTGTTCTCTCTTGATTAGTTTATTTTTATTTGTATTTCTGCTGCGCTAACAATCTTGTAGAGAAAACGACGAACAAATCGCTATTCACCCCCCCCCCTCTAGCGGAAGTTTTCGATCTATCACTCTCCGCTGTTGGAACTTGGATGGCTATAGAGGGGGGTGAATGTAGCCAGCCACTCGAAATTACTCCCCTCTTGAGCTTTTCTTTCTTCTATCAGATTAGCAGCGGAAACAAAACAGCAGAAAGAAATACAGAGAAGGAAGAACAAACCAAACAAACGCTAACACCGCGATGTACAAGGTTCGGGGATAACTTGCCCCTACTCCTTGGCGTGCCCGTGAGGTGGGTGATCCCTTGATCGTCGGCAGATCAAGCCCCGGTGACTCGGATAAAACAGCGACTCCTTCTCAGTGGAGAAACCTCTCCATAAGCGTCTCAATAGGATACAAGATAAGCTCACGAGACTAAGAAGGATCGCTCGCAAAGATGTAACAATAACGCTCAAGCACAAAGTAACACACAAAGAGCTCAACCCCACAGCAAAAACTTCATTCGTTTTTCTGTCTATCCTTGTTGCCGCTCCTCTGCATCAGCTTCAACTTAAGCTCTGCTCACCATCGCAAGCTTCATCAGCATCCACTGAGCCAGCCTGAACCCACTGACCTCCCTAAGCACTCATTCCACTAAAGACCTCCTCTCCAGCTGAGCCTCCGTCAGTTGCCAGCTGCGCCAGTTGCCCGTTGAAATCTGCGATGGAAAATAGCTAAACCTGCTCACAGGAAAGCCTCCCATTGACCCTCCTTGAGTGTTTGAATCATCCTTGTAAAACCTACACACTTCAACAGAAGCTTAGCAAAACATATCAAATGAAATCAGCAATGTATCAGAGAATCGGCAGAGAAAATAGACGCGATCAGAGCGTCTGACAGCGTATTTGAATTAAAGTTCAGCTTCTGATCGGTCCCCAGACCGATCAGAAAGAACCCTGATCGGTCACCAGACCTATCCAACAGTCTGCTGCACACACCTGATCGGTCCCCAGATCTATCCAGAAGTCTGCTGCACACACCTGATCGGTCCCCAGACCGATCAAGATGTGGCCTGATCGGTCACCAGACCGATCAGGGTGTGGCCTGATCGATCTGGGGACCGATCAGGACACCTCCTGACCGATCAGGCTCCAGCCTGATTGGTCGTAGTGAGGAGCTCGCGACATTTGATCGTTCACCAGAACGATTTGAATAGTATTCCTGATCGGTCACCAGACCAATCAGGAGCCGATCAGTAGGCTTTCAATCTCATTGTATGATCCCTGATCGGTCACCAGACCGATCAGACATAGTTGGATCGGTCACCAGACCGATCCACGAGGGAATTTCGTGCCAACTTCCCTGATCGGTCACTAGACCGATCCAGGCAAGGTCAAATTTCCTTTAAGTCACGAGAACAAACTTCCAGCCCTTCTCTGACTCGTTCTTAGTCCCCCGGACCAAGACTCCATGCCCAGTTTCACTCACCGGGACTTCAACCTAGCCCTCCAACTAGGACTTTTTCACACCTAACCCTCCAAGCTAGGACTTTTCACACCTAACCCTCCAAGTTAGGACTTTTCACACCTAGCCCTCCGAGCAAGGACTTTTCACACCTAACCCTCCAAGTTAGGACTTTTCACACCTAGTCCTCCAAGCTAGGACTTTTCACACCTAGCCCTCCGAGCTAGGACTTTTCACATCTAACCCTCCAAGTTACGACTTTTCACACCTAGCCCTCCAAGCTAGGACTTTTCACACCTAGCCCTTCAAGCTAGGACTTTTTCACACCTAACCCTCCAAGCTAGGACTTTTCACACCTAACCCTCCAAGTTAGGACTTTTCACACCTAGCCCTCCGAGCTAGGACTTTTCACACCAAACCCTCCAAGATAGGACTTTTCACACCTAGCCCTCCAAGCTAGGACTTTTCACACCTAGCCCTCCAAGCTAGGACTTTTCACATCACCTAGTCCCACTAGGTGTTTTTAGTCCCACTAGGTCTTTTCCACTGCCAGCATCCGATCTCCCGATCCACCTGGACTTAATCCGAATTCAATCAGACTTAAATCAAACTTAAATCGGTGTCAACACCAAAACAACAATCAGGGTCAGACTGCATCAACAATCTCCCCCTTTTTGTTGTTTGACAACCCGATTTAAGTTTAGGCATTAATAATCAATTGAAGACAGTTCAATTATCGTAAGGGAATTAAGGTCCTCCCCCTACAATAACTCTAAACTTAATCAACCATTTTCTCCCCCGTTGTCAAACATCGAAAAGGGTATGGTTATTAAGTTTAAACATACCTCCCCCTCAAACACGAGTCTCTCCCCAAACCTAAAATAATTAAAGGTAAACTTTTGAATTGCATAGAAAGACATATACCATAAATGTATCATGGCAACAATGTATATGCATCATACGGTAATAAGTGTGAATTGCACATGAAAACATATACAGAAATATATCATGGTCAAACATGTATATGTTTCATATGACAAGTAAGGAATGCAGCTGTATCGGACACATAATCCTGATTGGTCTCCGTGACCGATCAGGTTCGTTGATTATTTGATATAGAAATATTTCTTGTTAGTCTGGAGAGCGATCAGATTTCAGAAAAATTTCTGAAACTCTGATACGTTCCTGATCAGACTGCATTAACAATTGGCATTCCACAACAGGGATGTAGACTCTATTGATATTCGTCATTTCAAAAAAATTTTGAAACACGACATTAAGAACAAGAGTCATGACTCAACAAACCCTTTCTTATGAATTTGAATATTTCAACAAAGGTTTGTATCAAATTAATATTAGGTTTTGTTCCAACTATAATTGATTTGTATCAGATGTGTTTGTATCAAAATGATAAACAATTTGATACAATTTGATGAAAAGAGGTTGGTTTAAGGAGGTTTTGGATCACTTTGGAATGATTTGGGAGTTCCTTGATCAGAATTGGTCTGATCGGTCACCAGACCGATCAGAAGGACCCCTGATCGGTCGGTGGACCGATCAGTCTGATACAGAATGGTTTCTAAAACTGATCAGCTTCAGAAACGGGTTTGTTTCAACTCTAAACCCTAATACAATCAGATTTAACTCCTAACAGTGTCCCATTAAACAACATTCATGTTTCTTTAACCAGAATAAACATCATGATTAGTGTCCCTTAACTTAGGTTTATTCCCATCAAGTTTCAAGACCTTAAACCAAACAAACACAGCTTTGTATCCAAGCATGATCAGTGGGAAAAACAAACCAGTCATGGAATTTGAGTACTAACTTTTGAACCATCAAAGACTAGGTTGACATGCTGTTCTTAACCAAAGTTATACAAGAAAATTTTGGCTTGCTTGAATCAAATTAACACCAATATATGATTAAATTCCAAAACATGCTTTGCATCAAGTTAGTATCAAGCTATGATCAATTTCTAAATTCTGATCAGTTTAATGTATGTTTATAACATGCTCACTCCAACTACTCAACCCCCATAATCCTCATTCCCAGTTACTAGAAACAAATCATAACTATTTTCTTTCCAAGTAAACTAAAAGTTAAGCATGACATACATAGCACAGGAAATACAGTTGATGTAAATGCATCCAATCCTTAGCTATACTCTTCATGATCTCAAACAGAAATTTTCCAATCATGGATACTAGAAGTAATGAACATGTATTGCTATTTGAACTAGACAATTTCTTCTTTGTTTTGAAAGCAAACTTGATCATGGAAGAATTTTAATACTAAAGTAAATTGTACTTAAACATGATTAAGTACTTTGGCACATGAATTCCATAAAAATCACTAGCCAAGGGATTACATTGTTATAAGAATTAAAGCAATGAAAATCAAATTATCTAATTTGAATTCTCCAAAGCTAATCATGTGGATAACAATTTTCCCTGACCATAGATTTGGAGCACCCGTTATCAACAACCTATGTTGATAGATGCTCCCCCTTAAGCAATGCTTATGCAATTCTAAAGATAGAGGTTCTAAGTACCCAAATTTTGGGACCTAATGAACTTTCAATGAAAGACTTTGGCACCCATGCCTTAGTCATTTTCTTTTTGGCTTTTTGAACCTTAGATTTTTTTGATGATCCAAAATGTGTTCTAGACATTAGTGACATGATACTAGGTTCTTTAGGTCGGTAACCTATACCGGCCTTGTTGTAAACCGCCCTTTGGGAGTTTAGTATCATGTTTAAGGTTTTGGAGCTAGTTGAGAATTTCTCAAGAACATTCTTGAGATTTTTAACTTCGCTCTTTAAGTCCTTATTTTCATTTTCAAGGATCTTAACATGCAAGTCATCAATTACCTCATCCTTAGAGGTTTTTAAATATTCTACTTCCAATTTCAAAGATTTGATCTTGTTCTTAGACTTTTTGAGCATGTTTGTCAAGCAAACTATTGTTCTATAGCACTTATCTAGCTCGGGAGAGATTACCTTTTCATCATCCGAAGATGATGAAGGCGCGGTTGAGGAGCTTGATTCGTCTCCACTCTCCTTGGATGACTCTTCTAAGGCCACTAGAGCCACATGACAGTAGGTCTTCTCCTCCTCCATTTTCTACTTTTTGTCACCTGCCACTAAAGCCAACCCTTTCTCCTTTGGGCTTTGGTTAGATATCTCATGTAGTTCCATTTCTCAAAATAGATCTTCTAACTTAACAAAAGAAAGATCCTTGGAAACCTTGTAGGCATCCACCATGGATGCCCACAAGGCATTCCTAGGAAATGATTTAAGAACATACCTTACAAGATCTCGGTTTTCCACCTTTTTATTGATGGAGTGCAAGCCGTTGAGGATCTCTTTGAATCTTCCATGGAGTTCACTTACCTTTTCATTTTCTTCCATGAAAAGGTTTTGAAGTTGGGTGAGAAGGAGGTCCTTTTTGGCTGTTCGAGTTTCATGAGTTCCTTCATGGAGCTCAATGATCTTGCTGTTAGTGATATGAGAGAAGTGTCCTAAGGGAATCGCCTTATGATTGTAATCATTTATTTTAATAAATGAATATTCACTATTTGAGTATACATGTTTGTGTATTTGATTGAGATCTTAAACTCATTTACTGAATGTCTGCAATACAATTCACAGCATGAGAGAATTTGTGATGAATTCACAACTAGTGATTATCTCTACATGTGCAATTGTGAAGTATTGAAATTGTCCCTAGTCGATGAATTGATAAATACGGACACTATCAATTCTGTTGAGACTAGCATGGGTTATTCTCTAATCAGCTGATTCTCACTGGCTGGTGACATTGAGATGTCCGGAGATAAACATGAATTCTAGTTAAGGGAACTAGTTCATTGGAGTGATTGGCTGTAAAACTTCATATGGTAGTCTACATATAGATATGTCAGTGAAGTTCTTACTGCAGTTTAAGTGCGATGTTCCTTTGACTTGCGGTGTTCAAGTCATCTTGGTCATGGAGACTTATACTTTGACATCTTAAGCAAGCATCTCCAAGGAGGTATGGACCCAGGATGATTGGGTAGCCGAGGCCTATCGTCGGATTGTTACTCGAAGCCTCTGGCCAGAGAATGACATGTTCAGAGTATGAATCTCTTAAATACATGAGAGTAATTAGAATCCGTAGGACGAGAAAACGTTACTTGGGCTAGGTGTGACGTAGTCAGCCTAGTGGGGACTGACACACATAGACCATGTCCTGAACCAAGTAGGTATAAGATGGTGAAGGGAATGGGGCACGATTCATTATAGCTGCTGAAGGGTTTCAGAATTGTTTCTGAGATCAACCGTTGATCTTTCGATTAATTGGGGATCATGATGTACTACTAGGTGCCACTCATAATCGTTCTATAATTGATTAATTATAGACGGCCAACATAAATCGAAAGCCTATTTAGTCACACGCACTACGAGTAATCCGAGGGATTTAAAACGAGTTGAAAATTAGATTTTCCAATCAAGAGAGGTTAGGTTTGGTTGAGCTAAACGATAAGTCGAATCTGAATTTTTCAGAGACGCATCGAAAGCGTAAAATGGCTAAGTCTTTTGAAGACTTAATAGATGAATTAAATAAGTTTAATTCATTGGGGCGTGGCTTGGATGGGCCAGCCAAAGAGGGCCTCCATCCTCTTTGCTTCGCCGGCCACAACAAAGGGAGAGAACCAAGTTTTTGGATCAATTTATAAAATAAACCAAGTGTGGTTTATTTTATAATAAACCAAGGTTTGGTTTATTTCTTCATGGAAATTAAAATAAACCATGGATTGATTTATTTTATAAAATCAATCATGGATTGATTTACCATGATAAGGAAATTTATTCCATAGGAGAGAAGAGACTTGATTGATTTTTATCATGAATTAAAATATGATTTTAACCATGATATAAAATCAAACTTGGCATGATGGAATAAGTTATTCCATATTTGAGAGGCTTGATGGTTGAGAGGCTACTATATAAAGGATCCAAGGCAAGGCTTGAAAAATAATCGAAGAGATGAAGGCATAGGCTCTCTCCCTCTCTTTCTCTCCTTCTCTTCTCCCCTTCTTGTCGTGCGCCAACCAGCCCCAAGAAGGAGCACTAGCCAGCCGCCCCTGCCCTTTCCCTGCCGACCACCACCTGCTGCCGGAGAAGGAAGCTCCGGCCATCTCTTGGCCGGAAGAAGGTGCTGTCGGAATTAGAGTTTGCCGCAAGGATCTTTTTGCCACAAGCCTCTTCTTTTGCTTCGCCGAAATTTTGATTCCGGCCATCCTTTTGTGGTTAGTCTCTGACTTCTCTCTTGGTTTTCTCGTCGCGTTCTCGGAGAATCTAGTAGTTCTCGAGAACATGAAACTCGTGGCTTTGCGAAGTCATCCCGAAGATACTCGGCGTGGACGCGAATAGAGGCGGAGCTTCCAAGGGATGCTTATGGTTGGATCTCGTCCTTTCCTTCGAGTTACGCGAGCTAATACGTAAATTAATTTACGTTTCTGTAAAATTTTAAATATATGATCATGTCTACACAAGATAAAATTGCATGCTTAGATGTGTGGTTAAATAATTTGAGAAATTATTTATGCTAAACCTTCCGCTGCACGTAATTATTTTTTAAAAATTACGAACCTGCATCCATGTCAACATGCACCTGATCCCAACAGTGGTATCAGAGCGAAGTTTGTGTTCGACATAATCATATAATTGTTTTTGCGGAAAGCTTTGTCATGATCTCAATTTTGGAAAATTTTCAATTATATAAACTTTCCAATTATGGTAAATTTTTTATTTAGGAATTTCAAAGTTTGGAAATCCTCATGAAATTTCACAAACTTTTGAAATATCTCTGTTTCTGAAATTTTATGATAATTCTGAAAACTTTCCATTTTTGGAAACTTTCCAATTTTAGAAATTTCCCATTTTGGAAATACGTAAGTTTTCTTTGTACCAGAAACTTACAATTATTTTGAAAACCTTTTATTTTCCGAAACTTTCCATTTATGGAAAGCTCGCAATTTTGGGCACTTTCTTTCAAGAAAGTCTAGACAAATTATGGGAATATTAATTGGCATTTAAATTCATTGGAAATTAAATTATTTACAAAATTCTTTATTTTGGATTGAGCCTCAGGGAGCCGTCCAATTTAAAGTTAGTTGTTATAATTAAATTTCCTAAATTGGATTTAAGCTATCAAATGTTTAATTTGGATTAAGCCTCGGGGAGCCGTCCAAATTAAGTTATTGATATTAATTTTCCATAAATAAAATATGTGATCAAATCTTGAAAATTTTTCAGGTGATTCTCAAACGATAATTTCTTTATTTGATTTATGAGGTGATGCTCTTACATATTATTGTCTCCAAAATTAATTAGGAAAATTATTTCCTATAGAGTATATTTCCTTAAATAAGATTTTCATGAAAATAATATGTGGTTGAATTAAGGGAATCTGTCTCTTAATTTAATAAGATTTGATTTAGAGAAATCAAAGTCTTAAACATATTAATTCCGAAATTTATTATGATAATTTAGAAAATTGTTTCCCAAAAACAATTCCTTGAATAAAGTATGAAGTTAGAATTAGGAAATCCGGTTCCTAATTCAATTAATGAGACTTGATAAATTAAGTCACATACATACTTTATTAAGGAAATCGTTAGAACATGACATAATTATATGTCATGAATGTGCATAAAAGAAAAATGATGAGACCCAAAACCCCTTACAAAATATTAAGGCCAACACCTTCCATTAATATGGTTAGAACTGGAGTTTTGTTTCTCGTTTGGGTTGATGGACACATCCATGCCCGGCTTGAACCTCAACATGTTCAACCTATGGAATTAGTTTATGATTAATATAGTTAGAGTCAGAGGTCAATCCTTAGTTTTGGTTGTTGGACACATCTAAGCCTGACTAAACGGTTGAATGAGCTCCAACCATGTTAAAACTATTTCTTGATTAATGGGTCAACCTTAAGCTTGGAGCATCGATTTGTTGTGTCACAGCCAAGGTCGATGTAAAGAGAGGTGCAGTTGGGTGCTATGTATATTGTTGCATACTTGTTAATGAGTTAACAACCCAATGATTTATGCAAACATTCAATTAGTTGATAGCATAATGTGATAATTACATATGTATAATATGTAATCGGTATAATTACCTACCTTCATAGCTAAGAATAACTTGATGGACTCTAGCCATGATTTTTCTTATCTATGGTTGGATATCAACCTATTTAGAGATGTTCCTACGATCTCCCGAATTGATAAAAAGGGTTATTCAATTCGAAAACTAAATAAGATTTAATTAATGTATATTGATGCATTCTTTATCATTCTTATCACATAAGCTCAATTTGTATTTCTAGGATAATCACCTAATCATGTCTTCTCTGAACTTGCGTTCCATTTTGGACATCAATAAGCTGACTGGGCCAAACTTCATGGACTGGCTTCAAAACCTGAGGATAGTCCTCAAGGCAGAAAAACTTGCTTATGTCCTTGAAGAACAACTTCCCAACCACCCTCCTGAAGATGCAACTCCAGACCAGTTAGTGGTATATCAGAAACATGTGGCCGATTCTGAACTTGCGAGTTGCATCATGCTGGCCACTATGGTACCTGAGCTACAAAAGCAGCATGAGCATATGGATGCTCATACCATCGCCTTCCATCTTCATGAGCTGTTTGACGAGCAGGCGAGATCCGAAAGGTTTGAGGTCTCCAAACTCCTCTTCACCTCTAAGATGCAGGAAGGCACTTCTGTCTCACAGTTTGTGTTAAGATGTTGGGGTACATTGAGCGACTAGGCACACTCGGATTTGCAATGGATCATGAACTAAGTATTGACTTAATTCTGCATTGTTTGCCCAAGAGTTACTCACAGTTTGTGATGAACTATCGGATGAATAAACTGGAGACTACCATTCCTGAGTTGCTTAACCTGCTGAAGACTGTAGAGCCTTCTGTAAAGCAGGATCAAAAGACGATACTGTTAGTTGATTCCTCAAAGAAAGGCTCTAAGAGGAAGCCCAAAGAACAAAATAAGGGAAGGAAGCAAAAGGCCAAATAGATTGAAAAGACACTTTCCATCACTGCGACAAGGAGGGCCACTGGCGAAGAAACTGCAAGGTTTATCTTGAGTCCTTGAAGAAAAAGGCATCTGATGCCCCATCCTCTTCAGGTATCTTCGTTATTGAATGTCACTCTATTTCCTCGTACACCTGGGTACTTGATACTGGGTGTAGCTCACATATATGTAATGACATACAGGGGCTAAGGAATAGAAGAAGACTCGTCAAGGGAGAAGCGAATTTGCGAGTTGGAAATGGAGCAAAGATTGCTGCTGTTGCCATCGGAACATATTTGCTAAAACTCCCTACTGGACTTGTCTTAGAATTGGATAATTGTTATTTTGTTCCTTCATTAATAAAGAACATTATATCTATTTCATGCTTGAATGAAATGAGTTATCATTTAATTTTTAGTAATAATTGTTATTACATAACTTTAAATGGTGTTCTTTATGGGACCGGAACTTTATGCAATGGTATCTACACGTTAGATTTATCTGGTGACGTTTTCAATATCGAAGTTAGCAATAAACGTGCTCGAATAGATAATCAAATAGACTCCTATATGTGGCATTGTCGTCTTGGCCATGTAAGTAAGAAACGCATGACCAAATTACACCGATGTGGAATTCTGGAATCATTTGAACCCGGTTCATTTGATACATGCGAATCATGCTTAAAAGGCAAGATGACCAAATTACCCTTTTCGGAAAAGGTAAACCAGTGGGAGAATTGCTTGGTCTAATACATACTGATGTATGTGGACCAATGTCAACTCTTGCACAAGGAGGTTATAGCTACTTCATTACCTTTATCGATGATCACTCACGATTCGGGTATGTGTTCTTAATGAAACACAAATCTGAAGCTTTTGAGAAATTCAAAAGGTTCAGAAGTGAAGTAGAGAAACAGCTTGGCAAAAGTATTAAGATACTTCGATCCGATCGGGGTGGTGAATACTTAAGTCAAGAGTTTCAAGATTATCTTAGGGACAATGGGATATTGTCTCAATGGACTCCGCCATATACACCACAGCATAATGGTGTATCTGAGAGGCGTAACTGAACCTTGATGGACATGGTTAGATCTATGATGAATCATGCAACTCTTCCAAAATCCTTTTGGGGCTATGCGCTTAAGACAGCTGTTTACTTACTAAATAGAGTCCCGACCAAGGTAGTCTCTACTACTCCATATGAGACGTGGAATAGTAAGAAACCTCATTTATCTCACCTAAAGATATGGGGTTGTCCTGCTTATGTAAAGCGGACTGTATCAGACAAATTGGATGCTAAGTCTGATAAATGTCTATTTATTGGATACCCTAAGGAAACGAAAGGTTACCAATTCTATCATCCCTTGGAACAAAAGGTGTTTGTTTCAAGGCATGCTGTATTTCTAGAAAAATAATTTCTTTTACAAGAAAACAGTGGGAGTAGCATTGAACTTGAAGAAGTTCAAGAAACTCCAATAGACATTACAGAGACACCTAGTCTAGACCCACAACCAATAACTCATAATGATGAGCTATCAGTTGAACCTAAAACAACACCACTTCTTCGTAGGTCTGATAGGACACGCAATATTCCAGAGAGATATGGATTTCTCATAAGTGAATCGAATGACGTGTTACTCATTAACGATGACGAACCTATCAGGTATGAAGATGTTCTGAAAAATTCAGAAAGGGATAAATGGCTTGAAGCTATGAAGTCGGAAATGGATTCCATGTACAAAAATCAAGTACTGGACTTGGTTAACCCACCTGAAGGGATTATGCCCATAGGGTGCAAGTGGGTTTTCAAGAAGAAAACCGACATGGAAGGTAATGTTGTTACCTTTAAGGCTAGATTAGTGGCAAAAGGATATCGTCAGAAACAAGGAATTGATTATGACGAAACCTATTCGCCAGTAGCTATGCTTAAATCCATTCGGATACTCCTGGCCATAGCAGCTCATTATGATTATGAGATATGGCAAATGGATGTGAAAATAGCTTTCCTTAATGGAAACCTGCTTGAGGATGTATACATGATACAACCTGAAGGTTTCACATCGGTTAATAAAACCAAAGTATGCAAGCTTCGACGATCCATATATGGACTAAAGCAAGCATCCAGGAGCTGGAACATCCGTTTTGATGAGACAATCAAAGAGTTTGATTTCTCACAAAATCCTGACGAACCTTGTGTGTACAAGAAGGTTAGTGGGAGTGCAGTCGTATTCCTAGTGTTATATGTCGATGACATATTACTTATAGGAAACGATATATCAGTCTTACAGTCAGTTAAAATTTGGTTGTCCAAAACTTTCTCCATGAAAGACCTGGGAGAAGCAACCTATATCCTTGGGATTAGAATCTATAGAGATAGATCAAAACGATTGCTTGGTCTTTCGCAGTCTACATATATAGACCGAGTGCGAGAAAGGTTTAGCATGTCGGAATCCAAGAAAGGTTACCTTCCCATCAGGCATGGGATCAATCTTTCGAAGTCTATGTGTCCGCGCACAGAAAACGAGAGGATTTGCATGAATAAGATTCCTTATGCATCCGCGATAGGATCTATCATGTATGCTATGTTATGTACTAGGCCTGATGTATCGTATGCTCTAAACGTCACAAGCAGATACCAGTCTAATCCAAGAATGGATCATTGGGCGGCTGTCAAGACAATCCTCAAGTACTTAAGAAGCACTAAGGATGTGTTCCTAATATATGGAGAAGGTGATATGGTAATACATGGGTATACAGATGCCAGTTTCCAGACAGATAAGGATGACTCCAAATCTCAGTCCGGATACGTATTTATTTTTGAATGGAGGCGCAATAAGTTGGAAGAGTTCCAAGCAAGATACCGTAGCGGATTCTACCACGGAAGCGGAATATATTGCAGCTTCGGAAGCAGCAAAGGAAGCAGTCTGGATCAAGAAGTTTGTCTCAGAACTTGGTGTGGTTCCAACCATTGATGAAGCAATACCGGTTNATTCTAATTTCTAATTCTTTCATACTAAAAGGAATTGTTTTGGGAAACAATTTCCTAAATTGTCATAATCAATTTCGGAAATAATATGTTTAAGACTTTGATTTCTCTAAATCAAATCTTATTAAATTAAGAGGCAATTCCCTTAATTCAACGACATATTATTTTCATGAAAATCTCATTTAAGAAAACTCTATAGGAAACCATTTCCTAATTAATTTTGGAGACAACAATATGTAAGAGCATCACCTCTTAAATCATATTTTATTCATGGATTTAATTAATTACAACAAATCGTTTTCTAAGGGTGGCTCCCCGAGGCTCAGATACCCAAAGAAAAATAATTTGTTGTAAATCCAATTGGACGGCTCCCCGAGGCTCAATCCAAATCAAACATGACAATTTCAATTAAAAATTGGGAAATTAAATTACAACAACTAGCTTTAAATTGGACGGCTCCCCGAGGCTCAATCCAAAATAAAGAATTTTGTTGTCAATTTAAAGACCAATTCAAATTTAATTGTCAATTAACTGTCCATGAATTTGTCTAGACTTTCTTAAAAGAAAGTGCCCAAAATTGCGAGATTTCATAAATTGGTTTTCAGAATAATTGTAAGTTTCTGTTACAAAGAAAACTTACATATTTCCAAAATTGGAAAATTTCTAAATTAGAAAAATTTCCAAAATTGGAAAGTTTCCAAAGATGGGAAGTTTTCACAATTATTATAAAATTTCAGAAACTAGAAAATTTCAAAAGTTTGCGAAATTTCATGAGGATTTCCAAAGTTTAAAATTCCTAAATCTAAAATTTATTATAATTGGAAAGTTTCCATAATTGAAAATTTTTCCAAAATTAAGATCGTGACAAAGTGTTCCGCAAAACAATTATATGATTATGTCGAACACTAACCGGCTCTGATACCACTGTTGGGACCGGGTGCATGTCGACAAGGATACGGGTTCGTAAAATTTTAAATTTTTACGTGCAGCGGAAGAATTAGCATAAAATAACTTCCTAAATTATTTTAACCACGTATCTAGCATGCAACCTTATGATGTGTTGACATAATCATAAATTAAAACATTGCGGAAAAGTAAACTAATTTACTAAGTACCTCTCGTAACTCGAAGTAAGGGACGAGATCCAACCGTAGCGTCCCTTGGAAGCTCCGCCTCTATTCGCGTCCACGCCGGGTTCTCTTCGGGATGACTTCGCAAAGTCACGAGTTTTGTGTCGACGAGAACTACTAGATTCTCTAAAGGCACAACTTAGAAGATCAAGAGATAAGATAGGAAACTAACCACCAAAGACACGGAATCCCTATTCCGAGAAGAAAGGAGTTGCGATCCGCTTCTTCTTCTTCTTCTTCGGCTTCTCCTTCTTCTTGATGGCTCACGGCAACTTGAAGTTGGAGGTGCGCCGGCCCTAGCTCACAAGGAGGGCGCCGGCCCTAGGATGCCCTAAGGGGCGCCGACCCTAAGGGGAAGGAGGGAGGAGGGGAAGAGAATAGAAGAGAGAGAGGGAGAGGTTAGCTCTATACCAATTGACAACTCAATTGATTGGAATTAAGGGCTTGTCTTTGGTTCCTTTATATAGTATCATCTCCCTTGCCAAGTCTCCTCTTTAACGGAATTTTACATAAGAAATTTATCCTATAAATTCTCTTATTAATTATTCCGTTTAAGTCAAGTTTTATTATAACTAACTTTATAATAAAACAAATTATTCTCTTCTTTAATTATGGAATAAATTTTATAAGAAATTTATAAATTTTTCTTTTAATGGAAAAATCAATTCATAATTGATTTTATAAAATTAAAATAAACCACTCCACGGATTATTTTAATTTTCCAAAAAAAATAAATTTCTATAAATTTATTTATATAAATTTCTTTATACAAATTTATTTATCCATAATTTATAAAACAAATCGTGCTAGATTTATTTTATTAATTAAACCAATTAAATTGGTTTTCTTCCCCTTTAATGGCCGGCCACAACAAAGAGGTTTGGCACCCTCTTTGGCCGGCCAAACCAACCCGAACCGATCGCGAATTAAACTCATTTAATTCGCCCAATAAGCCTTCAAAAGACTTAGCCATTTTTAGCTTTCATTGCGCCTCTGACAAATTCAGATTCGACTTATTTCTCTTGATCGGAAAATCCAATTTTCAACTCGTTTTAAATCCCTCGGATTACTCGTAGTACGTGTGACTAAATAGGCTTTCGATTTATGTTGGCCGTCTATAATCAACAAATTATAGAACGATCATGAGTGACACCTAGTAGTACATCATGACCCCCAATTAATCGAAAGATCAACGGTTTGACCTCAGAAGAAATTATTCTGAAACCCTTCAGCAGCTCTAATGAATCGTGCCCCATTCCCTTCACCACCTTATACCTACTTGGTTCAGGACACGGTCTATATGTGTCAGTCCCCACTAGGCTGACTACGTCACACCTAGCCCAAGTACTAGTGTCTTTCTCGTCCTTTGGATTTCTAATTACTCTCATGTATTTAAGAGACTCGCACTCTAAACATGATCTACTCTGGCCAGAGGTTTTGAGTAACAATCCAACGATAGGCCTGGGTATACATCTCCTCGCAAGGAGTGGTGAATCCTTTGTAGGTTGTTCAAACATCTTCGAGCACTTCGGCTTATACCCAATCATCCTGGGTCCACACCTCCTTGGAGATGCTTGTTTAAGATGTTAAAGTATAAGTCTCCATGACCAAGATGACTTGAACACCGCAAGTCAAAGGAACATTGCACTTAAGCTGCAGTAAGAACTTCATTGACATATCTACATGTAGATTCCCATATGAAGTCTTACAGCTAGTCACTCCAATGAACTAGTTCCCTTAACTAGCATCCATGTTTATCTCCGGACATCCCAATGTCACCAGCCAGTGAGAATCAGCTGATTAGAGAATAACCCATGCTAGTCTCAACAGAATTGATAGTGTCCGTTTTTATCAATTCATCGACTAGGGATAATTTCAATACTTCACAATTGCACATTAGAGATAATCACTAGTTGTGATCTCATCACAAATTCTCTTATGTTGTGATTTGTATTGCGGACATTCAGTAGATGAGTTTAAGATCCCAATCAAATACACAAAACATGTATACTCAAATAGTGAATTATCATTTATTAATATAAATGTTTACATCATAAGGCGATTGCCTTAGGACACTTCTCTCATATCACTAACAGGATATAGGGTGCAGCCGATTAGGTAGATTTATCTATCTCTGTCGCTAGGAGATGACATGCTGGAGAGGACGAAAAGGGCACCCTTCATGATCGTGAATGCCCCATCGTCCTACAACGCCATCCTGGGGCGTCCGGCACTTAGCTTATTCCAAGCGGTGGTCTCAATCTACCACCAGAAGATCAAGTTTTCGGTGGGCGTGCAAGTTGCAGAAGTCAAAGGGGACCAGCTAGCCTGCCGACGATGCTACAGTGGGGAGGTCAGGATCGAAGCTCGCAAGAACTTGAAGACGCACGAAACGTTACAAATCGACCTGGCAAATCATCGAGAAGAAGAGGGGCATAAAGAAGAGCGCAGGGAGTCGAAACTGAAGATGTCCATATTCATCCTCAGCAATTAGGAGGAATCACAAGGATAGTAGCTGATCTTACACTAGAGTTGAAAAGTCGTCTAATCAGCTGCCTGAAGGACCATCGAGACGTGTTTGTGTGGGCTACGAAAGAGATCAAAAGAGTCCCCCCTGCCTTGATCACGCATCGGTTGCACATAACCCCGGGAGTTCGGCCGGTGAAGCAAAGGCGAAGACACTTTACACCCGAGCAGGACAAGATCATTAGAGAGGAAGTCGCCAAGCTACTGATGGTCAGACACATAAGAGAAGTTCAATTCCCAACTTGGCTGGCGGATGTTGTATTTGTCCTTAAGCCCGGGGGTAAATGACGGGTCTATATTGATTTTAGAGATTTAAATAAAGTATGCCCTAAAGACTGCTACCCCTTTGCCACAGATTGACCATCTTCACCCCGTCATCATCCTCGTGGGCTGCGCTCTGGTGACTCACCGTCCGCGTCGTCTCCTTCCGGAACACCTGCGATTGACAAGATGGCTCAATACAACTGAAAAATATGCGATTAGATGTGGTCTTTTGTTTGACATAACATCTCATTAATATGGAGATTATCAAAGTGTTATAAAAATGGATCCTTTCTCCATGAGCATAGGTATGCTTCCTCATCTTCTGACATTCCAATTCTTATTACGGTTAACTTCCTCCTCCACTAAGCTAACTTGAGTGCTAGAATGGTTGCTGCGGGGGATCCATTGACCTGCTTGCTGATGTTATCCTCTTCTTCGTGCTACTAGTGGTGTTGCAGGTTCTCTGAGCACAAGCCTTCTCGCGGTCAACTTTCAAGTCAGCTCACCGGTGCTTCATCTTTATCGCTTTTAAACGGGATCACCAAGTACATCAAATTCATTGATTGCTATGTCATGTCCACCTTGTAGCTCATCTATTCAGACCACATTAGCCCCCGGGCCTATGGTGTAGTGAAAGAGCGACTAGTCGTTATTGTTGGACCTTGGATGGCTAGAGAGGGGGGTGAATATAGCTAGACACTTATAACTTAGCCCTTTTAAGATTTTCTCTGCACTTAAGTTAGCAGCAGCGGAAACAAAACATATGCAGAGAAACAAACTTAACAAAAATGCAGAAACAGAGAATACAAACCAAAGATCGCTAACAATGATCGTTTATAAGATTCGGGGATAACTTGCCCCTACTCCTTGGCGTGCCCATAAGGTGGGCAATCCCTTGATCGTCGGCAGATCAAGTCCCGGTGAACACCGGATAGTAATAGCCTCCTTCTCGGTGGAGCAACCTCTCCACAATCGCCTCAGTAAGATGGAAGTTAAGTGCACGAGACAACAAGAAGTAAACTCTCAAAGATCTCACAGGAATGCTCAAGCACAAACTACACACAGAGAGCTCAACCCCAAAGCAAAAACTCCACTCGTTTTCCTGTCTCTTCTTGTTGTCGCTCCTCTGCATCAGCTTCAACTTAAGCTCTACTCACCATCGCAAGCTTCATCAGCATCCACTGAGCCAGCCTGAACCCACTGACCTCCCTGAGCACTCAATCCACTGAAGACCTCCTCTCCAGCTGAGCCTCCGTCAGTCGCCAGCTGCGCCAGTTGCCCGTTGAAACCTGCGATGGAAAACAGCCAAACCTGCTTACAGGAAAGCCTCCCATTGACCCTCCTTGAGTGTTTGAATCATCCCTGTAAAGCCTGCACACTTCAACAGAAGCTTAGCAAAACATATCAAATGAAATCGGCAATGTATCAGAGAATCGGCAGAGAAAACAGACGCGATCAGAGCGTCTGACAGTGAATTTGAATTAAAGTTCTGCTCCTGATCGATCCCTAGACCGATCAGGATGTGGCCTGATCGGTCACCAGACCGATCCAGCAGTCTGCTGCACACTCCTAATAGGTCCCCAGACCTATCCAGCAGTCTGCTGCACACTCCTGATCGGTCCCCAAACCAATCAGGATGTGGCCTGATCGGTCACCAGACCGATCAGGGTGTGGCCTGATCGATCTAGGGACTGATTAGGGCACTTCTTGACCAATCAGGATCCAACCTGATCGAACATAGAGAGAAGCTTGCGACATTTGATCGTTCACCAGAACGATCTGAATAGTATCCCTGATCGGTCACCAGACCAATCAGGAGTTGATCAGTAAGGTTCCCAATCTCACTGTATGCTCCCTGATCGGTCACCAGACCGATCAGACATAGCTGGATCGGTCACCAGACCGATCCACGAGGGAACTTCGTGCCAACTTCCCTGATTGGTCACCAGACCAATCCAGGCAATGTCAAATCTCCTCTAAGTCACGAGAACAAGCTTCCAGTCCTTCTCTGACTCGTTCTTAGTCCCCCGGACCAAGACTCTGTGCCCAGTTTTACTCACCGGGACTTCAACCTAGCCCTCCAAGCTAGGACCTGGCTTCACTCACCAGGGTTTCGGTCACCCGGCTTCACTCACCGGGACCCGACTTCACTCACCGGGATTTCAACCTAGCTTCACTCACTAGGATTTCAATCACCTGGCTTCACTCACCAGGACCCTGCTTCACTTACCGGGATTTCAACCTAGCTTCACTCACTAGGATTTCACTCACCTGGCTTCACTCACCAGGACCCGGCTTCACTGACCGGGATTTCAACCTAGCTTCACTCACTAGGATTTCAATCACCTGGCTTCACTCACCAGGACCCGGCATCACTCACCGGGATTTCAACCTAGCTTCACTCACTAGGATTTCACTCACCTAGCTTCACTCACTAGGACCCGGCTTCACTCACCGGGATTTCATACCTAGCCCTCCAAGCTAGGACTTTTCACACATAGCCCTCCAAGCTAGGACTTTTTCACACCTAATCCTCCAAGTTAGGACTTTTCACACCTAGCCCTCCAAGTTAGGACTTTTCACACCTAGCCCTCCAAGTTAGGACTTTTCACACCTAGCCCTCCAAGCTAGGACTTTTCACATGCCAACGTGCGATCTCCCGATACACCTGGACTTAATCTGAATCCATTCAACTAAACTTAAATCGTTGTCAACACCAAAACAACAATCGAGTCAGACTGCATCAATAGTTATCCCTGGCATCCACGATTCGATCCCCAGCTATGACGTATTTGTAGGAATTTTTCCTTCAAACGGGATGAGAACCTAGGACGTTGGGCTTCTGGACCGTCCGTCGCGAGTACTTCCCGATTTACCCTGGCGGTCGGTGGGAAACTTCTGTGAGGTCAGGCCGGTCACCTGAAGTTGGAAAAACCTCGTCATTTTTTTATTTGGACCACATTAAGTCTATTATATGCAACTGTTACGCCAAGATTCTCCTTCAATATATATATAATATATATATATATATATATATATATATATATATATATATATATATATATATATATATATATATATATATATATATATATATATATATATATGCTCCTGTCGCGAAGCGAGGTGGTGATCCTAAGGGCCGGATGGCCTTCTCCGCGGTACGAGCGGTTAGGCTGGTGCTGATCTGGCTCCGAGCTGGCTTTCGCCTGCAAAATGGTGATCGTTAGCAAACCCGCTGGGGGTTTTCTCCGGTCAGGTACTCCGACGGTCAAGTCAGTATCCGCAGGTATAATAGTGGAACTAAATTGAAATGCGGCCATAGATGAGAGAGCTCACGTGCGCATACCTGTGGGAAGTGGAGTGAAGGGTTTATATAGCCCGGGGGGGGGGGGGGGGGGGCGCTGACAACCCTTGTCCGCGATTGACAAGACTAGGGTGTGTTGCCTGTCAGCCCGTACGAGAGCACTAGGGAGCGGCGCGGCAAAACGCGGGGTGCTCGAGTGGTACGCTAGTACTGGATTGGCGAACTGGCCGCGAGAAGTGTCAGAGATGGGTAAGGTGTACAAGACCCCGCTAGTAGGGTCGTACCCTGGATATAATGATATAGGGGGTGTAGGGCGAGATAGCCCGTACCCCGAGCGCCGACCGACGTGTCCAAGTACCAAGGACCGGGTCAGGTAATGGCCAATGAGCGTAGCAGCCACGCGTCCGACTGGTAGAGTGGAGGCGTAGGGTACGCCCTGAGTCGGGGGTTTGTTGGGTGATGCATGGCTGATTTTGTTAAACATCCCGTCCTCGTGATGCTACTGGAGCGTGGGTCACTACATGTCCGACTATAGTGCACGACCTAGGTTTAGGTCGGGGAATGGTCAGGGAGCGTGGGCAGCCACGCGCCCGGCTGGAGCACACGACCTAGATCTAGGTCGGGAAACAGGTCGAAGTGATCGGATCAGGAGAGGCTGGGGGTCATCCTGACCGACCCTGCTCGTTGCTGGTTGAATAATGCCCCGGGGTCTTCCGGGCTCGAGGACCCCCCCCCCCGGGGTGACATCTCTGCCGAACCATCTGATGGGCCTTCGTGGTGCCAGGCTGGCTGGCTGAACGGGCCGGCCTACCTGTAGGCAAGGTCGGGATCATAAGCGTCCCCCTCAAGTCTAGTCGAAGGAGGCGCTGAGTCTGACTGACTAGACTATCATCTGTTGAAGCAAGCCTGGCGCGCCGGGACCACCTGGTCCCTCCTTGTGGTCCTTAGCGATCTTTTTGGTGAGTAGGGATCCTGGTGGGCCGGCGATGTCACCTCAGCTGTCTTTTCGCCTTCTACTACCCGGATCTCCGAGCAGGTTGAAATCTCATACATTAATGCTCTCAGTTGATGATTGTTCCACGTGTCTTCTCCCCATTCTTTTTCTGAGCGACGAGGCGCTCGCTGTCTGTCCAGGGAATGACGAGGTTGGGCTCGAGGCGCTTTATTTCATGGGCCCCTCTGGCCCCCATCGGACGGCTATTATTGACCGCCACCTTTGCTATGGCCTGCCATCAGGCAGTTCTTACAGCCTCCGAGGCTGTATAAATATGTTTTTACTTTTACCACCACCTTTCCACCTTTCTCATTGGTGTGCTGCGCTTTTTGTTTCCGGGTAGGGTTGCGACGGAACCCCTGGTTCCAACTTTCTGCTCCGACGACCCCTTTATTGGTTAGGTTTCCTTCCCTCTCTTGCTTCGCATGACTTCTTCATCTCGCGACCCAGCTCCCTGGTATGTCACCATGAAGTCAGTCCTTGAGCACTGCGACCTCGACGCTATTAGGGCCGAGTTCCACATTCCGTCCGACCATCATATCTTGCTGCCCTCCCCCTCCGATCAACCCGCAAAACCTCCAGCACACTACATCACCGTTTCTCGAGATCACCTGCAAGCTGGGTTACGTTTCCCAGTCCACCCCTTCATCGTCTCGGTTTGTCGCTACCTCCACTTTAATCTGTCCCAGCTAACTCCCAATTCCATCCGTCTTCTCTGCGGGTCAGCCATTATCTTTCAGTTGTATCGGATTCCCCTTCGGGCCAATATCTTTTACTATTTCTTCTGCCTGAAGAAGCAAGAGCTGGGTGAGTTCTATTTCCAAGCCCGTCCTGGTACTTCCTTCCTTTCCCATCTCCCATCTTCCAACAAGGGTTGGAGGGAGAGGTATTTTTATATTCGCCCTATCGTGCATCCGGCCTGGCCGACTGGCTTTCAGCTGAACTTTCCTCAGACACCTCCTCATCATACGGATTCTCGAAAATTCCCTCTATTCGAGCTTGCCCTCTTCGTGCTCGGAGGTTGACACTTCCTCACCGCGCCCTTATTGTGTAAGAACATTCTGTCTGCATTCGGCCTCAGCCCTGCGCCATTTCACCAGCCCGCTTCTCTTGGTAAGTATTTTTTCTCCTTCCTTATCTCTTTACTGCTACTTGACCATTGTTTGCCTGGTAGCTGTGATGATGTATCCGGCTTCCCCCGAAGAGGGTTACGGTCTGGAGCCCACGGAGATGGAGGCTCGTATATTCTAGTTGATGCAAGAGCGAGGGGTACGCGCAGCGGAACAGTGGGCTGAGCAGGAACTGCGTGTCTAGCTGTTGGCAGAGCAGGAGGCGACTCCCTCTGGCATCAGAGGATGAGGAACTGCGTGTCTAGCTCAGAGGACGAGGAACTCTCCCGGTCAGCGGATGAGGATGAGGAACTCTCCCGGTCCGTGCCTGTCTCCGTGCCTGAGGATGAGGAACTCTCCCGGTCTGACTCAGAGGATTCCCGACCTCTGAGTCGTCTGCGGAGGCGACCACGGGGTGATGGGTCCGCGCCTGACTCGGCCAACCCCGTGGAAGCTTCTTCCAGCCGGCCCAGCAAAAGGCAAAAGGGCAAGGCGCCCATGACTGACTCCCCTGCGCTGCCGCCTTCTTCTCCTTCAACGATCCAGGTGGAGTCAGTTGTTGCCCCTTCAGGGGAGGCTTCCCCGACCCGGTCGGGGGAGCCCGCGACCGAACGCATAATGCACCTTCTGCCACCTTCGCTATCTGATTTGCTTATGAGCATGACGGTGCGAGTGGTACGGCTTCCATACGATCACAGGATGTTTGGCTGTATGGCACGGTGGCAGACTGATTTCTGGCCGGCCTACGAGCGGGCAGCTCGGGTGGACCGAGCGTCTGGGCGGACGATTTCATGGCTACGACCACTCAGGTATATGCTTATGGGTTGTTGTGTGCCTTGCACTTTCTTCGGTTAAGATGCTACCGGATCTTTTTCTTTCTGCAGTCTTGGGCTCAAGGCTTCAACATGTGCATATCCTTGCTGAGTCACGCCAAGGCCCGGTATTGTGTCGAGCGGCGAGCTGAGGATCTGGAAGCTCGACTTCGACATACCCAGCTGGTTTCTGGCGACGCCTCTCTAAATAGCTTGAGGGCGGAAGTTAACGACCTCCAGGACTTACTGGTGTTGATGCAGTCTGGCCCTGATTGTTGTTTTGGTGTTGACAACGATTTTAGTTTAGGTTGATGATGATGATGATTATGATTAAGTCCTGATCGAGGATTAGGCATGATTTGGAGGATTCTAGCCTGGAGGGCTAGGTGTTGAAAAGTCCTGATCTGGAGGGTTAGGTGTTGAAAAGTCCTAGCTTGGAGGGCTAGGTGTTGGAAAAGTCCTAATTCGGAAGGGTTGGGTGAAAAGTCCTAACTTGGAGGGTTAGGTGCAAATTCCCATCCTGGAGAATTAGGTGAAAAAGTCCTGGCTTGGAGGGTCAGGTGCCTAGCTTGGAGGGCTAGGTTGGATGATGTTCTAACTCGAAAGGGTTGGGTGAAAAGTCCTAGCTTGGAGGGCTAGGTGAAAAGTCCTAGCTTGGAGGGCTAGGTGCAAAGTCCTAACTTGGAGGGTTAGGTGCAAATTCTCAACTTGGAGAGTTAGATGGAAAATCCTTAGCTTGGAGGGCTAAGGTGGATGGAAACTTAGCTTGGAGGGCTGAGTTTGAGTCCCTGGATCGGTCTGGTGATCGATCAGGGATTCTGGCACGCTGCTCCTTCGTGGATTGGTCTGGTGACCGATCCAGCGATGACTGATCGGTCGGGTGACCGATCAGGGAGCACACAGTGAGGTTGGGAACATACTGTGCTGCTCCTGATCGATCTGGTGACCGATCAGGGAGTATGCGTTTCACCATTGACTGGCTCCTGATCGGTCTGGTGACCGATCAAGGAGTGAGCAGTGAGGTTGAGTTCCCTTGCTGAACTGCTCCTGATCGGTCTGATGACCGATCAGGTTTACTGTGCAGATCGTTCCGGAGAACGATCAAGCGTCGCAGGTTCCTCTCTATGATCGATCAGGACGGAGCCTGATCGGTCTGGTCAGGTTTTGATCGGTCTGGTGACCGATCAGGAGGCTGCCTGATCGGTCCGGTGACCGATCAGAAGGCTTAGCCTGTGAAACTCAGAAATAACCCAATATAAGGGTGGATCGGTCTGGTGAACGATCCACGACCTGGGATCGGTCTGGTGATCGGTCCAGGAGAATCTCAAAGAAATCGTGATTTCTGATTGAGCGTTGGGGATCGATCAGGACGGAGCCTGATCGGTCTGGAACCAACCTGATCGGTCTGGTGACCGATCAGGAGGCTCTCTGATCGGTCCGGTGACCGATCACTTTAATTCAAATTGCATTGTCAGACGCTCTGATCGCGTCTGAACACAACCGATTCGCTGCCACTTTCCTCTGATATTTGATATGCTGTTTGATTTGCTGCTCTAATACTCTGAGTAAGTTTCAGGTGACAGGGGAGGATTCAAACACTCAAGGAGAAGTCAAAGAGAGCTTTCCTTGGAGCAGGTTTGTCCCTTTCTCCACACAGGTTGCAACGGCTGGATGCAGGACTGAAGCTGCTGACTGAAGCTTGGCTGAGGGAGCTCAGGAAGTTCAGTTAGGATTCAGTGTAGCTGGCGCGTTGGCAGTGAGGCAGCTGTAGGCTGCTGGAGATGAGATCATCTGTTGCTTAGCGGAGAAACAAAAGGAACGAGAGTTGTAGTGTTCAAAAAAAAAAATTGAGTCTTGTGCTCTTCAGTTCCTGCGTTTTGTTTTTGCTCTACATTAAGCTTGCTGTTCTTGAGTTCTTCAATTATTCTGAGCAAGCTATTGAGAAGCAATCATCATACTTCAGCACTTGAAGGAGAAAACAAGAGGCTTGGAGTCCGACAGTGGGAAGACACGGAGAAGGGTTCTGCGTGAGATCGCCACTGGGTGGAGCTCAGGGAAGTTTGATGTGTTTTTGTCCTTGCTAAGTGATTGAGTAAGATCCTTCTTGTTGTTTCTTTGTGCTCATTCTAAATCATTGTTTGAAACACATTGTGGGGAGGTTTCTCCACCGAGAAGGAGGTTGCTTCATATCCGGTGATCACCGGGGCTTGATCTGCCGACGATCAAGGGATCGCCCACCTTAAGGGCACGCCAAGGAGTAGGGGCAAGTTATCCCCGAACCTTGTAAAATCTCCTTGTTAGCGATCTTGCTAATCTTGTGACGGGCCCAAACTATGTGTCACGAATGTGGGCTTCAAATTTA
>JAGFNQ010001831.1:349190-396383 GCA_024364735.1 Boesenbergia rotunda | reverse complement strand
TCCCGATTGGATCATTGCAATGCAAGATGAACTAGGTCAATTCGAGAGGAGTCAAGTTTGGGACTTAGTCCCTAGACCCAAGAAGACCTCCATTATTGGAACCAAATGGGTCTTCAAGAACAAATTGAACCATAAGGGAGAAATCATTAGAAACAAGGCACGCTTGGTAGCTAAGGGCTACAGTCAAGTTGAAGGCCTTGATTATGATGAGACTTATGCTCCCGTGGCACGATTAGAGTCCATCCGATTGATGCTAGCATTTGCAGCACATCGTGGTTTCAAATTATATCAAATGGACGTCAAATCAGCCTTTCTAAATGGTTTGATTAAAGAAGAGGTCTATGTCGAACAACCTCCGGGGTTTGAGAGTACCGAATTTCCAAACCACGTGTTCAAGCTCAAAAAGGCACTTTATGGCCTTAAACAAGCACCCCGAGCTTGGTATGAGCGGTTGTCGACATTCCTAGTTGAGAAGGGCTTCGTTAGAGGCCAAATAGACCCTACACTATTTCTACGAAGAGATGGTGACAATATATTTGTAGCCCAAGTATATGTCGATGACATAATCTGTGGCTCAAACAATAAGGGCTATTTAAATGAGTTCATTGGACACATGGAGAGTGAGTTTGAAATGAGTCTAGTGGGAGAGTTGACTTTCTTCCTTGGACTTGAAATCAAGCAAACTCGCGATGGTATCCATGTGCACCAATCAAAGTATACACATAAAATGCTTTGAAAATTCAATATGAGTGATTCGAAAGAGGTAACCACTCCGATGGCTACAAACACAAGATTAGACAATGATGAGAGTGGTATACCTGTTGATCTAACTCAATATCGAAGCATGATAGGTAGTTTGCTATACCTCACAGCCAGCCGACCAGATATACTATTTGCTGTAGGTATGTGCGCTAGGTATCAAGTCTGTGCCAAAGAATCTCACCTAATTGCTGTTAAGCGAATTTTGAGATATCTCAAGGGCACAATTAGTGTAGGTCTTTGGTATCCCCGTACCGAATCTTTTGACTTGATGGGCTATACGGATTCCGACTACGCTGGATGTAAGTTGGACTGGAAAAGTACTAGTGGGGGCTGCCAATTCTTAGGTTCGTCCTTAGTAAGTTGGTCGAGTCGGAAGCAACATTGTGTTGCTCTTTCCACTACCGAGGCAGAATATATCGCCATGGGAGAGAGTATATCGCAATTGTTGTGGATGATTCATACCTTAGAGGACTATGGATTGAGTTACAAGGGTGTGCAAGTGTTATGTGATAACATTAGCACAATTAACTTAACCAAGAATCCAGTCCATCATTCTAGGACAAAACACATTGAAGTAAGACACCACTTCATTAGGGATAATGTAGCTAGGGGGAACATCATACTCTCTCATGTAGAGTCAAAGTCAAACCTAGCTGACATTTTCACTAAACCACTTCCCGAAAATGAATTTAGTTTCCTAAGACGGGAATTGGGAATGTGTCGCGCTTCATGATTTTCGAATTGCATTCAAAACCCTTCATGATTATTTCGAAATTGTTGGGAACAATTGGGTAACTTTGGGAACATCTCACACAAACTATAAGGTTTAACAAAACGTTTTTGTTTGCTAGATACGGGGTGAGATGTTAGGTTCAACTATATTTCTCAAAATGTCATTGCATCACTTGAGAAATTAAGTTGACGAGATAATAATCACGGTGGTGACCAAGTATGGGGAAAACCATTGCATAACATATGTGTATATGACTCTATAATCATACTTGGACATTCCAATCAAGACAACTTGATTGGAACATTGAATTTGACTCAAACTTGATTGAATTTGCTTGATTAATTATTGATTGAGTTTGACTCCATTTGTATGGGTCAAAGTGTTTGTTGAACCTATAAGGACTTTTGATTCTGGTTCAGGGGTCAATTCTAATCATGAGATCATGTCCAAATTCGATAAAGTTCATCAGATCTCGTTGGAAAGTTTCAGAAACTCTGAAACTGAACATTTCAGTTCGTATCAGGGAATACCAGGAACCCTGATCGGTCACCGGACCGATCAGGCATAGGGCTGATCGGTCCCTGGACCGATCTGGCTTCTTCCTGTGGTGATCGGTCTACAGACCGATCAGAGAGTCAGCAGTGACTCTCTGAACCTTTTGACCAAGGATTCTGAGCCAGCTTGGATCGGTCTCCGGACCGATCAGGCACCCTGTGGGGATCGGTCCACAGACCGATCAGGGAGCTCAGAGGTTGTTCTCCGGACCCTACTGTTCGTATCCTGATCGGTCACCCGACCGATCCTGAGCACGTCTGATCGGTCATCCGACCGATCAGGCCCATGCCAGTCCGATCAGGATGTAGCCTGATTGGTCTGGACGCGACCAGATCGAACGGTGATCCGTTCAAACGCATTAAATTTTGGTTGGTGGACCGATCCACCAACCGATTAACTTCGCGAAATACCTTCAACTCACGAACCCTAGCGCCGAAAAACACCTTGCGCGACCCTGTGTGAGCAAGAAGGCTATCCTCGTGTTCTTCTTCCTCGCGTGAGCGTGAGTCCTGTGCGCGTTCCTCTCTCGCAGAAACACTCTGCGACCATCTCTTGCGCCGAGAGCACGTTTCCTGCGCATGGTTTCTTCCTCTCAACTTCCAAAAACGACAACGATGGCACCAAAGTAAGTTTTTGCTTTGGTTTTTCATTCCTATTAGTCTATAATGCTTGTTTATGAAGCTAATCATGTTTTTGCTCTTGTTCTTGCTGTGGTGTCTTGATCTTTCTACCTTTGCCGTGACCCTCTTTCTCACCTTATGATCGAAATTTCTTTTTGATCTAATGATTGGGTATCATCTTATATGTTCAATTCTTGTTTTGTATGATCGATCTTATCAAATTATTTGAATCCTGTGTCATGATCAATTCAAAACCCTTTAGAAAGTCGTCCAAGGGCAAGGAAGCTGCTGACGGCAGCTCAAGGGGGAAAGCTCCTTCCTCCTCTGCCCCTTCCAGAAGGCCACAGCCTTCTTCTAGCTCTCGGTTCCCCAATGCGGCCTGTGAACAGGCTTTTCAAGCAAGGACATTCAAATTATTACCCTGCAGATCCATTGATGCTCCTTTCCTAACGGAGTACTGCCCCTCTGTTATGGAGATTGTCACTTATTACAATCTGGGGTTTCTTCTTTCCCTGGAACGGACCATAAATTACGACCTCGTCTCTGAATTCTACAACAACCTCCAACAAGGTCCTCAAGGAGGATTCGAGTTCACCACTTGTGTCGGGAAGATGAACCTCGATTTTTCATATGAGATTTTAACTGAGTACTTGGGTGGTCGACGATCACCGAATCTTTATTCGATCTATCCTGAACTTCCTGATCCTCTGCTAGTACCGTTTGCAGATGTTACCCCTGACTCTATCTATCAGCACTTCTTCGGTCATCCTCGCCCTGCCGGGCTTGATGAGTTGGGTCCAGTTTTTCCTACCTTTGCAGCTCTCCGCCTTGCTCCAGCTGATTATGTCCTTTTCAAGATCATCACAAATTGCATATTGCCCATTACTTCAAAGCCGTTGGCCGAGATCCGTCCCTACCACTGCCTCATGCTCTACGGCATGCATTGCCGGATGGACTTTGATATCATGGAGAGCATTTTTCAGTCTATCCTATTCTACCGTGAGCCTAGCCGTCGCACGGTTTATATGCCTTTTGGACACCTCATCACTGATTGGCTTATGTCAGTTGGTGTTGATGTCACCAAGGGCAGGACCGTGCCCATGGTTAGGCAAGATTGTCGTTTGGGTCGACGGGCTTTTGCAAAGTCTGGTATTATCATTCGTGAGCGTGATGGGGTCTTGGTGTGGAAGGATGGACGCGGACTTGGTGAGCTGCCTGGCGGAGCACCACATTTTCAGGCACCACACGATGCTCCTCCTGCTGAAGACGAGTATGACGACGAGCCGGAGCCTGATTTGCGCTGGTAGATCTCAGAGCTGGATCAGACGGTACAGGAGTTTATTCAGATGGGGGCGACAGATCGTGAGGAGTTTAGTTTGGGCTTTCGCTCCCTAGATTCCCGACTGACCAGGATCGAGACCGAGGTCTCAGGGACCCGTGCCCTCCAGCAGACATGGTATGATGAGTGGCGCAGCCACACATTTCCAGGAGGTGCCCCTTCATCGAGTACTGCACCAGGGTCCTGTGCTCCTACCGATGCGACGATGGATGACCTTATGCATGATGACGACCCACCAGCTGATCATTGAGCTTGGATGTTTATTGTCTCCTTTCATGATGTGTGTACTTGACATGTTTGATTTTTGGGTTGTATGCCCTGTGACTTGACTATTGTGGCCCTATGCCACTCGTATTTTGCCTTGATGCATGTGCTTTGCATTTTGCTACTTGTCTGGATGTCTTATGCTTTGACTTGCCGATTTTTCTTCACATGCTTATCTGATATTAGTATATCTATTGTTGATGCCATGAGTTTTATCTGCATGTTTGCTCAATTGTCATGTTCATACTTACAATGTCATGTCTACTTGATACTTATGAATATTATGGCATGTCTTGCGAGTTTATACTCCAGATTCATATGATGCATGTGATTGCTATATCTTGCTCTATCTTTTTCACATGTGTTCGTATGGTTATCCAACAACCTATCACATCTTTGTTGATTTGGGATACCCCTAGGGTTGAGGGGGAGTTTGTTTTAATCTTAATAGTCCCTCTTGCCCCTTTTCGGTGTTCGACAAAGGGGGAGAGTGTGGATCATGTTAAGTTTAGGATGATCATGTTATAGGGGGAGGATCTGGATTTCCCTATGATTCTAAAGTTGACAAATATTGATTGAGATCCCTAAACATAGATCGGGTTGTCAAACAACAAAAAGGGGGAGATTGTTGATGCAGTCTGGCCCTGATTGTTGTTTTGGTGTTGACACCGATTTAAGTTTAGGTGGATGATTATAGATTATGATTAAGTCCTGATCGGGGATCAGGCATGGTATGGAAAATCCTAGTCTGGAAGGCTAGGTGTTGGAAAATCCTAACCTGGAGGGTTAGGTGTTGAAAATCCTAGTCTGGGAGGCTAGGTGTTTGAAAAGTCCTAGCTTAGAGGGCTAGGTGTTGGAAAAGTCCTAATTCAGAAAGGTTGGGTGAAAAGTCCTAGCCTGGAGGGCTAGGTGAAAAGTCCTAACTTGGAGGGTTAGGTGCAAATTCCCATCCTGGAGAATTAGGTGAAAAAGTCCTGGCTTGGAGGGTCAGGTGCCTAGCTTGGAGGGGTAGGTTGGATGAAGTTCTAACTCGGAAGGGTTGGGTGAAAAGTCCTAGCTTGGAGGGCTAAGTGAAAATCCTAACTTGGAGGGTTAGGTGCAAATTCCCAACTTGAAGAGTTAGATGGAAAATCCTTAGCTTGGAGGGCTAAGGTGGATGGAAACTTATCTTGGAGGGCTGAGTTTAAGTCCCTGGATCGGTCTGGTGATCGATCAGGGATTCTGGCACGCTGCTCCTTCGTGGATCGGTCTAGTGACCGATCCAGCGATGACTGATCGGTCGGGTGACCGATCAGGGAGCACACAGTGAGGTTGGGAACCTACTGTGTTGCTCCTGATCGATCTGGTGACCGATCAGGGAGTATGCGTTTCACCCATTGACTGGCTCCTGATCGGTCTGGTGACCGATCAGGGAGCGAGCAGTGAGGTTGAGTTCCCTTGCTGAACTGCTCTTGATCGGTCTGGTGACCGATCAGGATCACTGTGCAGATCGTTCTGGTGAACGATCCAGCGTAGCAGGTTCCTCACTATGATCGATCATGCTCTAGCCTGATCGGTCTGGTCATGATCTGATCGGTCTGGTGACCGATCAGGAGGCTGCCTGATCGGTCTGATGACCGATGAGGAGGTCTGGACTGCGAAGCTCAGAAATCGCCCAAGAAAGGGGTGGATCGTTCGGGTGATCGATCCACAACCTGGGATCGGTCCGGTGATCGATCCAGGAGAAGTCACAAAGAAATCGCAATTTCTGATTGAGCGTTGGGGACCGATCAGGACGGATCCTGATCGGTCTGGACCTAGCCTGATCGGTCTGGACCTAGCCTGATCGGTCTGGTGACCGATCAGGAGTCTCTCTGATCGGTCGGGTGACCGATCACTTTAATTCAAATTGCATTGTCAGACGCTCTGATCGCGTCTGACCGTATCCGATTCGCTGCTGTTTATCTCTGATATTTGATTTACTGCGTGATTTGCTGCTCTAACAGTCTGATTAAGTTACAGGTGACAGGGGAGAATTCAAACACTCAAGGAGAAGTCAAAGAGGGCTTTCCTTGGAGCAGGTTTGTCCCTTTCTCAACTCAGGTTGCAACGGCTGGAGCTGCAGGACTGAAGCCGCTGACTGAAGCTTGGCTGAGGGAGCTCAGGAAGTTTAGTAAGGGTTCAGTGTAGCTGGCGCGTTGGCAGTGAGGCAGCTGTAGGCTGTGGGAGATGAGGTCACTTGTTGCTTAGTGGAGAAACAAAAGGAACGAGAGAGTTTTTCGGTAGAGTAGAGTTCGACAATTCTTCAGCTTGTGCTCTTGAGTTCCAGTGCTTTGAGTTCTCCACATCAAGCTTGCTGTTCTTGAGGTTTCCATCATTCTGAGCAAGCGATCGAGAAGCAATCATCCTTTACTTGAGCCTTGAAGGAGGGAACAAAAAGCTTGGAGTCCGACAGTGGGAAGACACGAAGAAGGGTTCTTGCGTGAGATCGCCACTGGGTGGAGCTCAGGGAAGCTTGCTGTGTTCTTGTCCTTGCCGAGGGTTTGAGTAAGATCCTTCTTGTTGTTTCATTAAGCTTAAACACTTATCTATGATTGAAACGCTGTGGAGAGGTTTCTCCACCGAGAAGGAGGTTGCTTTATATCCGGTGATCACCGGGGCTAGATCTGCCGACGATCAAGGGATCGCCCACCTTAAGGGCACGCCAAGGAGTAGGGGCAAGTTATCCCCGAACCTTGTAAACTCTCTTGTTAGCGATCTTGGTAGCTGTCGTTGTTAGCTTTCATCTCTGTTTTTAGTTTACTGCATTGCTTTGTTTTTCCTTTGTATCTTCCGCTGTGCTACTGATATTTTAAGTGCAGAAAACTTACTAAGCTCTTCAAATAAAAAGTCTTGGCTATATTCATCCTCCCTCTCTAGCCATCTCGTTTCCAACATGGACACCAAAAATACCATCTCCTAGCTCAACTTTAACAATTGATATTGGGTTTTGAGAAATCCAAATATCCTAGGTCCATCAGTGGGTTTTGGTGAAAATCCACTGATAGACTAAAAAACTCCTATTGCAACATAATTTATAATTATTAGAAGTTTGCAACATAAAAGATTATCCTATAAATAATTAATTTAATAAATCAAGATTAAATATTATAAAAAATATTTTTAAAATGAATTTTTTTTTGAATATACGCAGGGTCTGATGTCAAATGACTTCAGGTCCTAAATAATTAATTTAATAAATCATGATTAAATATTATAAAAAATATTTTTAAAATGAAAATTTTTTGAATATACGCAGAGTCTGAAGTCAACTGATTTCATGCCCACACAGGGGCCTGAAGTCATTTGACTTCAGGCCCTCGTAGGGTCTGAAGTTAGATGACTTCAAGCCCTACGAGGGCCTGAAGTTAGATGACTTCAAACCCTCATTGGGTAACTTCAGGTCCTGCATTTGAATTTGAAATTACGTGTTTTGATAGATTTTTTATATATTAATATATTTATTAAATATTTTTAATATATTAATTTATATTAATAAAATATAAAAAATCATCTCTTTCTATTTTTTGAAATCATGTTATAAGAGATATTTTTTTAACTGAAATATTTTTCTCTTTCTTTGTCTTATCTTACGTTTTTCTTTATTAATAAAATAATATATTTTTTTAAAATAAAATATCTAAAAAAACAGATTCAGACGTCTCGAGATTCGTTACTGAGAAAGAGAAAGAGAAATAATAATTGATGAGAGGAATATAAGAGAAAATTCACTAAAATAGATGTGTTCTTTGATTAAAAATGAAATTTTGATATGTATTTTTGGTAAATATCAATTTTTAAATGTGTATTTTGATAAAAAAATTGATGTTGGTGGCAACACAGTAGGGTTGTTGTATCGGTCCACCTGGTCGTAGATGAAAAAAAATAACGACGAATTCTTGTTAAAGCCGCTAGATCTGTCAGCCAAACGGTTATGATCACGACATACCTCTCCTAAATAAAGTGCTATTTGGCGAATTACGAGGCAACACGTCAATCTCCATAATGGTTCAAACATAACCATTAAATGCAAAAATTGAATAAGTGACAATGTCTCGCAACTGCTAGATTCTGGGTTGCATTAGCAGCAACGCCGTTACGTGACTTTGCAATTAATGTCGAAGGGGTTCTCACGGCTCGAGACGAATACTGCATGTCAGTCTTTAATACGGCAGTACAACACATCAATCATGAAGATGATGCACGATCTCATATATCACGCTCATTAAATGTGATGTCTTATCTCCCTGACAACCAAGGCCCAGGTTGCTATCCGAACGAAACGTCAAAACCTGATCAGCTCCATTATGAACACCTGATCAGCTCCACATTATGAACACTAAGTTTGGTAGGCAAACGATAACACAACACACTTTAGTCAGTCAAACTATATCTCCTTCCAGTAGACTTAACAGGGAAGACTAGCGATGGGGTGGAAACTTTCATCCCCATGACTTTCATGTGGTTAAAAGTCGTGCAAAATTGTGGTCAAATTAAGACACCTTAGTTAGACATGACCCGAAGGAACACTAATAAAATTTTTAATTTACTTTACATATTTACTGAAATCGTAGATAAATAATTATCGAAATAGATACACGTAAAATAAAAAAGTTTTATTTTATTCGTCTTATCACAAAGTCATATCCAAAAAAAAAAATTAAGTCTTTGACCAATTCAAAAGATAAAATTGATTCTGTGTTGGACCGGTATTGAAAGTAAAAAAGATATCTTTTACTTCATTGATTTTGTAATATGCCGAAGTAATAAATGATATATAATTTCATAATTTATATTGATTGTTGAAGTAAATAAATTTATAATTCGTCATAATTTATATTTGTCGAAGTATTTAGTATCTTGTTACTTCACCATTTACATTTATTGACAAAGTATTTAATTTCTTGAACTTCACAATTATTAAACCTTTGTGAAGTCAATACTTTCTTCAACTTCAAAGCAATTTTAATCTGACAAAGTATTTTATTTTTTCTTGCTTCATCATCAATGTGTTATTGTAATATAATTTTAATTTAATAAAATAATTGCTAATTACCATCGTATTTAATAATGGAGTGAAGGAAAAAACATAGCTTTCACTTCATGAAAATGATATAATCATTTAATATACAATAATACCATTATATATATATATATATATATATATTATATATATATTATATATATATATATATATATATATATACCATTAATTAGATCAATAAATTATCCATTCAAAAATGACAAATACCAATAAATCCATAAATATATCCATGGATCTATAAGTATATATCCACAAATCCACAAGTATAATTCAAAAATATATCCACATAAATTTACAAGTATATTTAAAAATCTACAATGAAAAATAAAAATTTATCCCAACGTACACAATTCTTTAAAGGCAATTCGCTCGTCCTTATGCTCTGTTTACTTGGGAGAGCGAAAAGTAAAACTAAGGAAAAATTTTCGCAGTGAAAATTTTTTCATTGTTTACTTCATTAAAATTTAAAGAGTGAAGAGAAATATAATCCATCCGCGGATAGTTTTGGAGCCAAAATCGATCAACTCAAAATCGGACGGAAAGCAGCGGATGGATAAAAAATAATGCATGTACCCCTTTTCATTTACAAAATTACATCATAAACCAAAAAAAAAATAACGCATGTACCCTTTTTAACTCATAAAATTACACCATATACCAAAAAAATGACGCATGTACCCTTTTGCATTAATAAAATTACACCGCATGTACCCACCTTCCTCAATCATGGTAAACAAGCATGCAAAGGAAAGGATTTCTTTTCCTTTCCATTCTCTTCCCATGTCCCTAAGTTTGTTTAATCCATCCATCATCCACTCTTTCAGGTAAACATAGCATTAGTATCCCAACCAACCCGTCCAAGGGCTAATACGGAAGAGGTAAATTACGAGAGCTACTAGCTCGGATGCTGTGATTAATGCGTGGAGAGGACGGACACATTGACTTTGCCAAGTTTTGACTCTCAGACCTCAAGATGATAACACTCATGTACTAACTATCAATTTATCCCGTAAAGACTTACATGATCCTTTTTAGGCAACTACATATGAATAAATAAATTCATTTCATTCACTTTTGACTTCATCATATTGAGATTGATTGTAATATTGATTCATCATTATTCTTACACATATGTTTGTAAAAATAAAAATGCATTAATTAGATTCATAAAATTATTAATCCAAAAAAAATAAATATACACAAAGAAATAACAAAACTAAAATAAATATACACAGAAATAACAAAACTGAGCATATGCCATAAAAATAGAGTTAGAAAGCGTTAAATGAAAACCATCAAATCTTTTGCCAATTTTAAATATAGCAGCAACCTATCAATTGGAATATAAATAATAGAGTTAGGAAGTGTTAAATAAAAAATTATCAAAGTTTTTAAAAATTATTATTTGATATTGATTTTAAAACAATGTGTGTAATATGAATATCATACCCCTTCAAACTGCCTCCATGGAGGTTTGGAAGTTGTCATATTAATAAACGTACAACTCAGGCTCCATATATCAACTGAGAGATCATAACCACTGGTATTCATGATAATCTGCTTTGTTTTAAAATTCTATTTGAATTTGTCACGGTGATTTATTAACCGTATATAAAATTACTACTAAAAGACTAAATTTATAACATACAAACTTATCGCTTAAAAAGACTAATGTATAAATTTACCCCAGGTGCCATCTAGTAAGGATTTTCTTTGAATGATTTTATTGAAGCATATGCAACCATCTATTTCCTATAGAAATTCTAAAAAATAGAGTTTTCAGTAAAAAAACAAATATCAATTAGCATCTGATGAGAAATGTCAGTACAAACACAGTAATTGAATCATATTTGCATGCCTAGGATAGTAAATGACAGCTAGGCCTAATTTTTCATGTAGTCACTATGCTACAAGCATGCTTGTTTCATAAAGCATCCACTTGCTTCAACTTTCAAAACAAATGTATCATAGAATGAATATCAATAACCATGATTAATTTCCAATTCTATAATCTCCAAGTAACTTCATAAAGCCTTCACTTGCTTGAACTTTCTTGATCAATATCCTCACAAATGAATTTCAATTACTAAGAACATAAAGTATCCTCAGCAGATACTTTTTTTCTAGTATCTACATACCTATCTTTATCAACCGAACTTGATCTTTAAAGGCATAGATAAAGAAACAAAGAGATAGATATGATAGAGAAAGATTAAGCTATGAAGTTGACTGCTGGAATATATTCATAAGACGAATTCTACTCAATGCTATCAACTTTACTGAGGTTAAGGATTGATTCTCTTGTCATTCCACACTTGAGTACATAAATGGAATATGTTAGTAGGAGTCCTAGAGTCAATTATGTGATGATTGGCTAGTGACTTTTATATCTATTCTATTATTAATAAATACAAATTTGATTATTATACTTACTTTATATTTATATCAAATAACTAAGTATAATAATGTCCTTGGATAGTAAGTTCTTATCTACATCATATCGATTGGTTGAATCGATAGTGAGATGATGTAAAGAACACTATATTAAACCAATTAGTCAAACATTAATATTCAGGGACAATATTAATGCATGGAGACTAGCATATAAGTCAATTGATGACTTGAGCTCACAAGTCATAGATATGTGATATCAAGTTGGCACATGGGTATACATTAAAGAATGTGTACTGAATTGACCCACCATGAGAAAGATTCATAAATTGTCATATAAGTATCATAAATTTTCTCATATGACTATTAATATGAATAGTCCTTAGACCTGAAGTCACTACAGTTCCCTATATAAGGAGTTATGTACTTTGGTATTGTCAAATGTTATCCGTAACATGATGGACTATAAAGGCGATCACTTGATATGTAATGAATTATATGGAGGATGTAAGTGGTGCAGATAAGATTTGTCCCTCCCATATGACGGAAGTGATACATGTGGGCCCCTTGATCGAGTAGGAATATTAAAACGCATGATCATGCTCAAATGAGTCAATATGAGATATTGAGCTTATTTATTTGAGTGAGTCTACTTGGGGATCAAGAAACACAAAGATTAATATCGAGGATGATACATTCTATGCCTCATTGGTTAATCTAGATATCGAGGATAGTAGGACAATGTCATACATTGTCATAGTCACAGAGGTTAAGTCGGATCTCGACTTTTTTGTCACTTGGGTAGCAACGATGTATTGCTAGATGTCGCTCATTACTTATATGTCTAAAGCGGTTTAGACACATTGCCAACGTTGCAAGAACCTATTGGGTCACACACTAATGACACGATGTTTTGGAGATTAATTGATCTTAGTTTGACTAAGATTTGATCCAAATTAAATTAATTAAGTTAAACTCAAGTGAATCTAATTGGATTATAGAATTGAGTCTAATTTGAGTTAAACTCATTTAGATTAGACTCAATTATATTTGAATGAGATATTAATTCATTAAAATATTTAATGAATTAATAATAGAGGAAGATGAATGATTTTCTCTTCATTGGATGAAGAAAAGGTGAATAGTCAAAAAATATGAAACATGTATTTCATTGATTTTATTTGCTTTAATGTGGGGAAACTAAAGAGACAAAAAATTTTCATATTCATGAGATGAATATAAAAGAATTCTTTTGCATTTTGGATGAGACTTAGTCATTTTTTCTTCCTCTCTTCCTCCTCTTCTCCCTCTTTGGTCGAAACCCATCTTTGGGGTTCTTGGTGGTTTTGTGAACTACTTCAAGTTGCTAGCACAACTAAGGTAGTTCTTCTCCGAAGTTGAAATATCGTGTTCGTGTGGATACACATAGAGGCACAGACACTTGAACGTACAAGAGATCCGACGTACCTTGGACGGGCGGGATAAGCGAAGGGCACACTCCAAAATTATACACTTTAGATAGATCTATTAGATAGATGAACTTCGTACGAGTTTTCTTTAGCATGGATCGCTCGAGGGGTCCTTTTTTCACTGCGAATTTTATTATCATATCGTATAGGATACCCTACAAAATAGTGCTGTTGAGTCTTAAGTAGTCATGCCAAGGAAATTTGTCATAAGTTAGTAACATACTAGTAACAGAAGGTCTATGATTCATGACTTTTCTTAGCTTATAATCATAGTAGTAGGTGCATGCCAATTTTACGAAATATACAAGATTGTAGCAAGAAAATTACATGTTCAGCCATGTCAAAATCAACAAGTTTGATTTAACCTTTAGGATCTACCTATATGTTTGCCCCTTTAATATCTCTGCAAAAATTGTCTAAATTTTCAATAAATATAGAGAGAGGAAAACAAACAACGTTTCTTATCAGCAATACACATGATGAGAAACATAAGTGGCCAAGTACCTATGTACAGTCCTTCTCCCACGTAAGTAGACAAGTCCAAAAAGTATTTGAGTTGTGTAGCTACGAATCAATGCTTCCATAAAAGCACCATATTCTTGAAGTATCTTATGCATAGAACCCCCAGAGACATACTCAAGAAAGACAGATAGTGTGTCTTCAATCTGTAAAATAGATGTTGATTACTTGTGTAATAACAACTATTTAGAGTAAAATTAGCCAAAATTGAGCAAGTTTTAAAAACATGTATGTCCATCAACAACTTGCATATAGAAGTTGTTTCATATCAACAAAACAAAAAGGATTTCTAAACCAAACAATGACCAGGTTATTAACAAAGAACGAGGTAAAGGTACGTATATAAACCAAGAACTCTGAGCACATTCCTTCTAACTAAATACACACAAAAAGATAACTGAAATCACTCCATAAAAAGCACCTGGGATGGGAAATTAGTAGTAGACCCAAGATGACTAACTAAATTTCAATGCAGATGTTTTCATCCTCCATTCTTATCTTCGGCCCAATCTTTGAGCAACTCCCTGATCAGAACAGAGGTAAGAAACTAGATTGACATTCAGGAGACATCAATGCAAGAGTCCCCGAATCGAAGCCCTATAAAAGGTCAAAAAATTGGAATACTAGAATCTTAACTTGACAAAATTGTATTCGATCTAAATTGCGTAAATCTAAAAGGGAAGATACTGGTTGCCGCTGTGGCTGACCCAGGCTTAGGTCAATGTGTTGCCGACGAGGGAAGGGAAGGTGAAGTAGTGGAAGCCCCAGGCGATGAGGCGGAAGTCTTGGATGGGGACACCGAGTGTGGTGAGGACGATGTAGACGCCGCAGCCGTTGTCGACGGGTAGGGATCGCGCGGCGAATGCATCGACAATGATGGTGGTGGCATCGGAGGTCTCCGTCGACGAGCAAGAGGAGGAAGAGGAATGCCGCCGAGCAAGAGGAAGAAGAGGAATAGGAGTCGCGCACGGTTGAGCAAGTTGGGAAAAACAAAGGGTAAGGTTAAAATAAAATGGATTAAAAAACAGGTTTAACTTATAACATATACGATATAAATCAGTTCAATCTTATTACTTTAGCATTCAACAATTATAAATTATTTTTTATAATTTATTACTCCATCGAGTAAATATTGAAGTTAAATGTTAATTAAAGGCGAAGTCCGCTTTTTTAAATTGATGAAATTTAAAATAATATTTACTTTATCAATTTTTTAATTGAAATTTATTATCATATATTACTTTATAATTAATAATCACCGAAGTAATCAGTGGCAAAGTCTATTATCAAAATTTTATTAGTGGGAATCAGACCCGGCCTAAATGAGACTCAAATTTGATTGAACTTGTCAGAGCACTCATCCCAAGGAATAAAGTTTGCCTAGAGAAGACTTGGCCTTAGTCGTTGACATTATCCTTGTCTCGGTCTCAGATCCTGATATCATCCCTGTCTCGCCTCATATCCCGACATCCACTTTGTATCAGAATCAAATTTTGACATCGTCCCTATCTCTGCTTTAGATTTTGACATCATGTCTGTCTTGGCCTCATATCCCAACATCCTCCCAACCAATCCTAGGACCCAACATCATCCTTATCTCGATCTTAGATTCTGACATTCTCCTTATCTTAACCTCAGATCTTAACATCGTCCTTCCCTTGGCCTCAGATCGTGACATCTTCCCTGCCTCATCGTCAAATCCCGACATCCTCCCAATCTCGGCTACATCCTTCCTGCCTCGATTGTCGACTTGGTCTATCCTAAATGTTACTCAACATCAACCTCATTTCCTTATCTGTTCTTAGCTTGGGCCCACACCCTACGTGACCCACTGAAAATGCATGAGGAATATGTGGTTAAGGAGGGAGCATAACCGCCTCATAATGAGACTATTTCTCTTGGGAGATGTGGACAATGATTACGAATATTCCAGAACATATGACATCAAATGAATGGAGAAGTAATTAAGTTTGTTGGTGCAGACAGCACCCAAGTCGAACCTGTGTTTTGATAAATGGCAAATGGTTCAAAAGTTAAGATGTTATGTTTATCTAACATATTACTTGAGTGTGCAGATTGAAGTCCTAGCGAAGGACTGCTAGGCACCTAGCGAAGGACTGCTAGGCATCGGAACCTAAGACCCAGCGAAGGGCTGCTGGGTACCTAGCGAAGGGCTGCTAGGAGTCGAAGACCTAGCGAAGGATTGTTAGGCATCTGGCGAAGGACTGCCAGGATACAAAGCCCTAGCGAAGGACAGCTGGGCACCTGGCGAAGGAATGCCAGGATACGAAGCCCTAGCGAAGGACTGCTAGACACATGGCGAAGGAATGCCAGGATACAAAGACCTGGCGAAGGACAGCTGGGCACCTGGCGAAGGACTGCTGGGCAAAAGTTCAACCGGAGGAGACGGTTGGCGACAGGTAAATTCTCCTGAGAGGAGTAGGTGAGGATGCGTTCCCCGTCGAGGGAACAATAGGCGTCGGTTCGACCTAGGGTTCCATTTTGGAGACCCAAAGTCAGAACCAAGACAGCTAGGGCTGTATAAACCTAATATTTTATTGCTTTGTGTTGTTTTGGACTAACCTTGGATGCAGGACCGAAGGAATGTGTTTTCTGCAGCTCAGAACGCCCCAAAGGAGAGGGACAAGAAGCTAGGCAGGGCGCCTCTAGTGTCCCGGGCGCCCCCAAGGTCAAGGCAAAACAACTTAAGCAAGAAAACGCTTCGGAAGCTTATGCTCCTGGGCGCCCCCATGTTCCCGGGCGCCCCCGTGCTCCCGGGCGCCCCGGATGCTTAGGGCGCCCTGGGTTCAAGCCAACGAAGTGAACCGGCCGAGAAGCCAGCAAACCAAGTCAACCGGGGTGCCCCCAACGTCCCGGGCGCCCGGATAAGGTCTGACCGAGATTGTTGCGGATCGGAGGCCACGTAGAGGGCGCCCCCAACGTCCAGGGCGCCCCCAGGACTGCTATAAATAGTCCTCGACCCCCAAGGTTTCTCAACACAGTTTTCCAACGCCAATACGCTCTTCAACTCAAGCGCTCTACTCCGGAAACCTTCCATCTCGAGATTCTAGCGCCAACAACGACCCTACGCACCAAAGAACGATCTACACCGGGCGTCGGTAACGAAGAGTTACTTTTTAATTGTACTTTTACTGCACTACTACTGTATATCTTCTTGTAATTATTTGCGCGATTATAGTATTACCCGCAATAAACGGTCAACGACCGTGGGCCTTGGAGTAGGAGCCGACCGCGACTCCGAACCAAGTAAAACCGCTTGTGTTTGCATTGTGTTTTAATTTTCCGCTACCTATTCTCTTAGTTTTATCCGAAAAACGATTTACGATATTCACCCCCCCTCTATCGTTATTCTCGATCGAACAAGTGGTATCAGAGCGGGGAAGCTCAAATTTGGTGCAACCACCTATTTGAGAGTTTTTTTTCGGATTTCTTTTTAATTTTTTTTTTGAATTTTCATGGTTAATCGAGGTTGGTGCAACACCCCTCGATAAATATTGTTTCTCTCTTCCTGTACTACTAATTCAAGACCAAGTCTTGGGATATTTCTTTCCTTTTACTCTTAGTTTCAGATAAATGGCCATGCAAGAAGGATTCAGCACAGTCAGATCGCCGCTCTTCAGTGGGGAGGACTTCTCCTACTGGAAGAGCAGAATAGAGGTCCACCTGAAAACTCAGGTGGACATGTGGATAATCATCCAGTCTGGACTGGAGATTCCAAAGAATGCTGAAGGAGTGCCACAGTCTTACGCTGAGTGGGACACCGCTCTGAAAAGAAAAATCGAAGCTGATGCAAAAGCGACCCAAACACTCCAATGCGGCCTAACCAAAGAGGAGCTGAACTGGGTGGGTCCATTCAACAGCGCCAAAGAACTCTGGGGTAAGCTGATCGAACTACACGAAGGAACTTCAGATACTCGAATCAGCAAGAGAGATCTCCTCCTGATCAAGTTGTACACGATCAAAATGAACGACAACGAAACAGCAGCCCAGCTCCACGCCAGAATTCAGGAGTTAATGAACGGACTACATACAATCGGTCACAAGGTAGAAAACCGTGACCTGATAAGGTACGCTCTTAATGCTTTCCCAAGAAACACCTTGTGGGCATCTATGGTAGATGCATATAAGGTTTCAAGGGACCTTTCAAAAATTAAATTAGATGAACTATTTTCAGAACTTGAATTGCATGAACAGACTAACTACAATCTGGCCGAGAAAGGCATTGCCTTTGTTGCAGGTAAAGCTGGAAAGACAATCAAGAAGAAGCCTCAACCTGCACCCGAGTCTGATTCAGACTCAGACTCCGAAGACAGCGAGGGAAATCGGCCTAAGTTGGTTCAGTCAGCCCAGGACTACTACAAAGAGCTAGAAAACCAGACCAACAGAAGAAAAGCCAATCGAAGAAAGGAAGAACCAGCTGAACCTTCAAATGAAAAGAACAAACCCAACGTGACCTGTTACGAGTGCAAGAAGAAGGGTCACTATAAGACTGAATGCCCCAACCTGAAGGAAACAAAGAAGACGAGAAAGAAGAAGGCACTTCAGGCAACGTGGGACGAGTCCTCCTCCTCCGAAGAAGAAGAGGTCCCTCAGTCGAACCTGCTCGCACTAACCGCCTCAGAAGAAATCGAGACCGAGTCAGAGTCGGAGTCGGACGACGGCAAACTTACATTCTCAGAGGATGGAGAAATAACTGTAAGTGGTTTGACTAGAAATCAGTTAAATGAATTAATTTCATATCTTTCTCGAGACTTGGTGAAAGCTAAACTCCGAGTCGAATCTCTCCGACAGGAAGTAAAATTCCTGAAAGAGAGAGCTGACTCTAGATCCTTGATTGAGAAGGTTCAGGAAGGAACCTCTACTCAAGTTGAAAAACTTGAGAAAGAGAACTCCTCCATGAAAACTCAAGTCAAGGACCTTAGATCAGCCTTAGTGTTGGTGCAGGAAGCACCATATCGAACCTGGTTTTGATATTGGCAAAGGATTCAAAGTTAAGTTTATTTGTGATCTAACGTTGTTCACTGAGTGTGCAGAAAAAGCCCTAGCGAAGGACTGCTAGGCACCTGGTGAAGGACTGCCAGTATCCAAGCCCTAGTAAAGGACTGCTAGGCACCTGGCGAAGGACTGCCAGTATCCAAGCCCTAGCGAAGGACTGCTAGGCACCTGGCGAAGGACTGCCAGTATCCAAGCCCTAGCGAAGGACTGCTAGGCACCTGGCGAAGGACTGCCAGTATCCAAGCCCTAGCGAAGGACTGCCAGGCAACTGGCGAAGGACTGCCAGCATCCAAGCCCTAGCGAAGGACTACCAGGCAACTGGCGAAGGACTGCCAGCATCCAAGCCCTAGCGAAGGATTGCTAGGCAACTGGCAAAGGACTGCCAGCATCCAAGCCCTAGCGAAGGACTGCTAGGCAACCGGCGAAGGACTGCCAGCATCCAAGCCCTAGCGAAGGACTGCTAGGCAACTGGCGAAGGACTGCCAGCATCCAAGACCTAGCGAAGGACTGCTAGGCTCCAGGCGAAGGACAGCCTGGGACTAAAGCCCTAGCGAAGGAATGCTAGGCACCGGGTGAAGGACAGCCTGGTATCCAAGACCTGACAAAGGACCGTCAGGCAAAAGTCCAACCAAAGGAGCGGTTGGCATCATGTACATTCTCCCGAGAGGAGTAGGTGAGGACGCGTTCCCCGTCGAGGGAACAGTAGGCGTCGGTTCGACCTAGGGCTCCATTTTGGAGACCAAAGTCAGAACCAAGACAGCTAAGGCTGTATAAATTAATGCTTTATTTTGTTTTCGGACTAACCCTGGATGCAGGACCAAAGGAACGTGTGTCTGCAGCTCAGAGAGCCTCAAAGGAGTGAGGCAGCAGCTGAGTAGGGTGCCCTGAGTGTCTAGGGCGCCTCCACGGTGAACAAGAAACAAGTAAGGCAAAAAGGGGTTCGGCTAACCACTGGCCAGGGCGCCCTCTGCATCCAGGGCGCCCTCAGCAGCCAGGGCGCCCTGAGCGCCCAGGGCGCCCTCAGGTGCCAAGGCGCTTCGCGCCTTTGCCAGCAAGGCCAATCAACTCTATCCAGCCGAGAAGACCGCGTCAATGAAGGCGCCCTCAGCGACCAGGGCGCCCAGAGGTCAAAACTCATCCCTATTTAGGTGGGATAAAGCTTGACAGAGCGAAGTGCGGATCGGCTGACACGTGGCAGGGCGCCCCCGACGTCCAGGGCGCCCTAGGTGCTATAAATAGCACCCCTCGACCCCAAGCTTCAACAACAACTTCGAAACAACGACTCTACGCTCTTCTGCTCTCGCGCTACGCCCCGGAATCCTTCCAACTCGAGCCGACGACGTCCTGCTGCTCCGAAAAAGTCTATCTTCCTTGGACGTCGGTAAAAAGAGTTATTTAAGTTTACTGCACATACTTTTGTAATCAAATTTGTAAACTTGTTTTGCGCCTGATATAGAATTGCCCAAAGTAAACGGTCAACGACCGTGGGCCTTGGAGTAGGAGTCGACACAGGCTCCGAACCAAGTAAATCAAACTGTGTCTCTGTGTTTCTAATTTCCGCTGCGTACTTGCTCTAAGCTTTCCGAAAGAAAAATGATTTTCGATATTCACCCCCCCTCTATCGGTTTTCACGATCCAACAAGTGGTATCAGAGCAGGGTAGTTCAAACTTGGTGCAACCACCAGTTTGAAAGTTTTTCGGATTTACGAAATTTTTTATCTTATTTCTTTTCTTTTTTTAATCAACACCACTACATCTTTTCCGCTTTTTATTTTCAAATAAATAATATCTATAGGTGTATTTAAAAAATTATTACGCCTTTTTCAATTTTTGAATTTTCATATTTTCACCATAAGTCTGATTTGATAAAACGAACAATTTTTAAAAATTTGTCATAAATTTTTTTTATTTTAATATTTTTCTCGAAATTCGTGCTACTTTAATTCGAGCAAATTTTTTTAACGTTAAATTCTTACTTTTTCATTATTAATCAGAATTGACAAAATCAATATTTTTCAAAAATTTGTCATAACTTATTTTTATTATTTTATTATTATTTCGCCTCGAAATTCGTGCAATATTTTTTTGGCTATTTCTTCCTTCTCCCGCACTACTAATCCAAGACCAAGTATTGGTACACGTTTGTTGTTTCTTTTTGTGTGCAAGAGGTTATTTCAAATGGCCAACCAAGAGTGGAACAGTGCTCATCCACCGCTATTCTCCGGCGAGAACTTCAGCTTTTGGAGAAGACAAATGGAGTCCCTTCTGAAGGCCCACATGGACTTATGGCGGATCATCCAAACGGGATTCTCTCTTCCCGTAGAAGATGAGTTATCCATCGAATGGGACAAACTGGATGATCAAACCCTCAACCAAATCGAGACCGATGCAAGGGCAACTGCAATCCTACAGTGTGGCCTAACAAAGGAGCAACTCGAACTAGTAGGTCCATTCAGATGTGCCAGAGAAATTTGGGAGAAACTAACCAATCTACACGAAGAGAGCTCCGAAATTGAGATCTTAGAAGAGTTAGCACCTGACTGCCAACTCAAGCTAGAGTCAGAAGACGAATTGACTGAGACAAAAATGGTAACCAATCTCGAATCCTTTTTTGAATTACAATTAGATAATCAAACAGATACTATAATGGTCGAGGAAGGTATAATTTCTAGTGCAGGCAAAGCTCCAAGAGAACCACCAAAGAAGAAGATTCAACCTGTACCCGAGTTCGACTCAAACCCGGAAGACAATGGAGGAGATCGAACCAAACTCGTCCGATCAGCTCGTGATCACTACAAGATGCTAAAGACATAAAAAGGAAATACGACAAGTATCAAGGGGGAGATTCCCAACCGGGAATCAAGAGGTAAATTTACGATATTCGAAAATCTAATAGTTACCTCAGAGAACGTAATTAATCCATACAAATTAGTTAAGTTTAATATGTCAGAAAATTTAATTTACAACCATGCTGATTGTAATAAACCAGAGTTTTATTTCGATTATGATGTAACTTAGATCAATTTTTGTTTGCTTTAATTGTATGTTGTTTATTTTATTTTATATTTATTTTTTTGCTTAAAAATTAGGAATGGTTAGTAGAAGGACTGAACAAACTTAACTGAAACTTGACAACATAGTATTGGGTGGAGGTGAGATGATAGTACGTTAGGGAAACCAATTCTAATAAGATTAAGTTTACTTGATCTCTTTAGACTGGTGAAACTAGCCGAAGCTACCGATCCAAGACCCAAACTAGTTAGACCAGAAATTTTTCAAAGAATAATTTTGAAAATGAAATTTCATTAAAAGGCTTTGTCAGGAAAGGGTGGATGATCCCATAAGGCTACGGCCAAAGAAGGCCTTGTGCCTCGCCAAGACCTGGAAGCCAATTTTTGAATTTCAAATTCAAATTACTTTTTGTCAAATTCAAATCTAACACAATTTTCAGTTAAGTATAGATTAAAACTAATTATTTTTTGAATTAATCTAACTTTTCAAAATTAAAATATTTGTCTCACAAAACCCATAAGGTTAACATGCTTGGTCATGTAGAACTGGGTGAGACATCTAGGACTTATAAGTATAATTCGCTATCTTTGTAAATAAAAAAAATGTTTTCAAAAGTTATTCAAAATTATCCTTTTTTTTCGGTTTACGGTACCCCACTCTTTCAATTCTAACATTTTTTTTAAATTTCATGTTAAATATCTCAATAGACTTGTTTTAAATATAATCTAGGGCTTGTTTTGTTTTAGTCATTAATTGGTCAAACTTGGTCAAAACAGTCAACCCTAGTGAACCCTAGTCAACATAGTCAAACTTGCTCAACACTGAAATCCCTTAAGGAACTTAGATAAAAGCCAAACTGTGTCAAATCTAAGGGGAGATCAAATTAAAAGAAGAAGTTTAAAAATACTATGTTTTCCAATAATCACTATATTTTTTTTAAAATTGTACTTTACAAAAACCATTATTATTTCAAAATGTTTTTCGAAAACAGGGTTTCTGCTCAAATTGAATTTACTAAAAATTATATTACCCTGCTAGTATTCAAAACTACTCTTTTGATTTTAGTAAACCCTAAAGACACAAAGGAAGGTCTACTTAATGATCTACAAGGACTCCAAAGATGTGTCAAATTTAGGGGGAGTCTAAACTAAAAGAAATTATTTCTAACAAGTATTTTCCTTAGCATTTATCCTTGAAATTATTAAATAATTCTTTTGATATGAACTGAACCCTAAGAACTCAGAGGAAGAATACTTGTGGTCAACAAGCTTCCAAGGACTGTATCAAGTTTAGGGGGAGGTCAAATTAAAAGAGTTATTAAACATTTCTAAATAATATGTTTTCATACACTATATTTTCAAAATTGTGTCGAAAACATTTGTCTTACAAAATAATATTATTTTAAAATGTTTTGTTTGAAATACCTTTTGAAATAATATTTACTTGGGTTGAAAAATTTCTAGGACACTTAGGAAATGTCCTTATAGTTAACAAGGTTTCCTAGGATTGTGTCAGACTGGAAAAGAAACCAAGTAAAGTATCATGATCTCAAAATAACATTAAATTCCTTTAAAATATTATGTTTAAAAGTACTTACATGCATACTTTTCAAAAGTACTTATATTTTCCAAAATTTGCATAATATCTCAAAATATAATGTTTTAAAAAGTTCTAATACTTTTTCAAGGCAATAGTGTTCTAAGTACGTGAATTTTCTAAAAATACAAAATCCTTTTTCAAAATTGCACAATATCTTTCAAAGCGGAGTCTTTTTAGTGCAATTTAATCTGTGTGCTTTCAAAATTATACTAAGTATTTTTATATTTTCAAAACTCATAAGCTCTGATCCACATAATTTTTCCTTAAATTTTTTTAAAAAAACTCCTTATTGATATATGGCCAAGAGTGAGAAAATTTCAAATTTTATCTTGTTTTCACTAAGTATTCTTAAGTGCTTTAAAATTGGTCTAAGCATCTTTGAAAACCTCTAAAGCACTAAGTGCAGTTATTTTGAAAATATTTCTAAGTAAAATTATCCTTAGTAAACAAAGTTTGTCTGAGCAAAACCTTTGGAAATTTTTGACAAATGGTTCTAAGTAAGGTTTTCTTAGTAAACAGATCTATGTTTCAGCAAAAACTTGTCTATTTAAAGGTTTTCCGAGTAAAAATGATTTTTAATGCACAAAATATGTTCTAAGGAAAATTCTCTATGAGTGCAAAAGTTGAAACTTTTTAAGGAAAACTTGTTTTCAAAATGTTGGCTAAGTAAGTTACGGTTAAGTTTTTCTTGAAAACTATGTTACAAGTTTTTGCAAGCTTTTTCTAAAATATAAGTAGAAGAGTTATCACATTNCATGGATGCTAGTTAAGGGAACTAGTTCATTGGAGTGACTAGCTGTAAGTATTCATATGGGAATCTGTTGGTGCAGGAAGCACCATATCGAACCTGGTTTTGATATTGGCAAAGGATTCAAAGTTAAGTTTATTTGTGATCTAACGTTGTTCACTAAGTGTGCAGGAAAAGTCCTAGCGAAGGGCTGCTAGGCACCTGGCGAAGGGCTGCCAGGAAACAAAGACCTAGCGAAGGGCTGCTAGGCACCTGGCGAAGGGCTGCCAGGAAACCAAGTCCTAGCGAAGGGCTGCTAGGCAACTGGCGAAGGACTGCCAGTATCCAAGCCCTAGCGAAGGACTGCTAGGCAACTGGCGAAGGACTGCCAGTATCCAAGCCCTAGCGAAGGAATGCTAGGCACCGAGCGAAGGACAGCTCGGCATCCAAGCCCTGGCAAAGGACCGCCAGGCAAAAGTCCAACCAAAGGAGCGGTTGGCATCAGGTAAATTCTCCCGAGAGGAGTAGGTGAGGACGCGTTCCCCGTCGAGGGAACAGTAGGCGTCGGTTCGACCTAGGGCTCCATTTTGGAGACCAAAGTCAGAACCAAGACAGCTAAGGCTGTATAATCAAATATTTTATTACTTTATTGTGTTTTGGACTAACCCTGGATGCAGGACCAAAGGAAGGAGTGTCTGCAGCTCAGATAGCCTCAAAGGAGTGAGGTAGTAGCTGAGTAGGGCGCCCGGAGTGTCCCGGGCGCCCCCAAGGTGCATACAAAACAAGTAAAGTCAAAGCTGGGCCGAATACATGCTGGGCCGGGCGCCCCCGTTCTCCCGGGCGCCCGCGCTGCTCCCGGGCGCCCCCTGCGCTGCGGGCGCCCCCATGCGCAACATCAAACCCGAACCCCTCGAAGCCAAGGAGATAGGACTTTGACCCGGTCAATGCGGGCGCCCCGAGCGCTCCGAGCGCCCCGGTCAAAGCGGATCCAGAGGATAGACGCTGACCGAGAGCTCTGCGGATCAGAGGCCACGTGGGGGGCGCCCCCGACGTCCCGGGCGCCCCCAGGCCCTATATAAAGGGCCTTCGACCAAGGCTTCAGAGCAACTGTTCACTCAACGCCTCAAAGCTCTTCTACGCTCATGCCTTGCTCCGGACACTCTCCAACTCGAGCCGACGACGTCCCGCTGCTCCGAAAAAGCTGATCTACTCCGGACGTCGGTAAAGAAGAGCGTTCTTTTTATTTACTGCACTTACTTGTAATAAATTATTGTAAACTGATTTGCGCGTATATAGAATTGCCCAAAGTAAACGGTCAACGACCGTGGGCCTTGGAGTAGGAGTCGACACAGGCTCCGAACCAAGTAAATCGACTGTGTCTTTGTGCTGTGATTGTTTTATTTTATTTCCACTGCGTACGTGCTCTTTACGAAAGTCCGAATGATTTCCGATATTCACCCCCCCTCTATCGGTTTTCTCGATCCAACAAGTGGTATCAGAGCGGGGTAGTTCAAACTTGGTGCAACCACCAGTTTGAAAGTTTTTTTTCGAATTTACAAAATTTTTAATATTATTTCTTTTCTTTCTAGTTAATCAATACCACTCGATCTTTTTCGCCTTTTTCGCCTTTTTCAATTTTGAATTCTCTTTTTTTCACTATAAGTTAAAATTGATAAAACGAACAATTTTTGAAAATTTGTCATAAACTTTTTTTTTCATTATTTTTATATTTTCCTCGAAATTCATGTTATTTTAATTCGAGCAAATTTTTTTTAAACGTTAAATTCTTACTTTTTCATTATTAATCAGAATTGACAAAATCAATATTTTTCAAAAATTTGTCATAACTTATTTTTATTATTTCGCCTCGAAATTCGTGTAATATTTTTTTGGCTATTTCTTCCTTCTCCCACACTACTAATCCAAGACCAAGTCTTGGTACACTTTTGTTGTTTCTTTTTGTGTGCAAGAGGTTATTTTAAATGGCCAACCAAGAGTGGAACAGTGCTCGTCCACCGCTATTCTCCGGCGAGAACTTCAGCTTTTGGAGAAGACAAATGGAGTCCCTTCTGAAGGCCCACATGGACTTATGGCGCATCATCCAAATGGGATTCTCTCTTCCCGTAGAAGATGAGTTATCCATCGAATGGGACAAACTGGATGATCAAACCCTCAACCAAATCGAGACCGATGCAAGGGCAACTGCAATCCTACAATGTGGCCTAACCAAGGAGCAACTCGAACTAGTAGGTCCATTCAGATGTGCCAGAGAAATTTGGGAGAAACTAACCAATCTACATGAAGAGAGCTCCGAAATTGAGATATTAGAAGAGTTAGCACCTGACTGCGAACTCGAGCCAGAGTCAGAAGACGAATTGACTAAGACAAAAATGGTAACCAATCTCGAATCCTTTTTTGAATTACAATTAGATAATCAAACAAATACTATAATGGTCGAGGAAGGTATAATTTCTAGTGCAGGGAAAGCTCCAAGAGAACCACCAAAGAAGAAGATTCAACCTGTACACGAGTCCAACTCAGACTCAGAATTTGACGACAGAGAAGGAGATCAAACCAAACCGGTCCGATCAGCTCACTACAAGATACTAAAGACACAAAAAGGAAAGACGGCAAGTATCAAGGGGGAGATTCCCAAACGGAAATCAAAAGGTAAATTTACGGTATTTGAAAATCTAATATTTACATCAAAGAACGTAATTAATTCATACAAATTAGTTAAGTTTAATATGTCAAAAAATTTAATTCACAACCATGCTGATTTTAATAAACCAGAGTTTTATTTCAATTATGATATAACTTAGATCATTTTTTTGTTTGCTTTAATTGTATGTTTTTTTTATGTTTATTTTTTTTTTGCTTAAAATTAGGATTGATTAGTTTAAGGACTAAAGGTTTAACTGAAATTTGAACAACATAGTATTGGGTGGAGGTGAGATGATAGTACGTTAGGGAAACCAATTCTAATAAGATCAAGTTTACTTGATCTCTTTAGACTGGTGAAACTAGCCGAAGCTACCGATCCAAAACTCAAACTAGTTAGACCAGAACTTTTCAAAGATTAATTTTGAAAATGGAATTTCATTAAACGGCTTTGTCAAGGAAAGGGTTGATGATCCAATAAGGCTACGGCCAAAGAAGGCCTAGTGCCTCGCCAAGACCTGGAAGCCAATTTTTGAATTTCAAATTCAAATTACTTTTTGTCAAATTCGAATCTAACACAAATTGTCAGTTAATCTTAGATTCAAATATTCCTTTTCAAATTAATTGTTTTCAAAATTAATCTAACTTTTCAAAAGTAACCATGTTTTCAAAATTAAAATATTTGTCTCACAAAACCCATAAGGTTAACATGTTTGATCACATAGAACTGGGTGAGATATCTAGGACCTAAGAATATATGTCACTATCCTTTTAAATAAAACTCAAAGTGCTTTAAAAAATTATTCAAAATTATCCTTTTTTTTGGTTTACGGTACCCTACTCTTTCAATTCTAACATTTTTTTTAAATTTCATGTTAATAGACTTGTTTTAAATATAATCTAGGGCTTGTTTTGTTTTAGTCATTATTTGGTCAAACTTGGTCAAAACAGTCAACCCTAGTGAACCCTAGTCAACATAGTCAAACTTGCACAACACTGAAATCCCTTAAGGAACTTAGATAAAAGCCAAACTATGTCAAATCTAAGGGGAGATCAAATTAAAAGAAGAAGTTTAAAAAATACTATGTTTTCCAATAATCACTATATTTTTTAAAATTGTGCTTTACAAAAACCATTATTATTTCAAAATGTTTTTCAGGGTTTCTGCTCAAATTGAATTTACTAAAAATTATATTACCATGCTAGTATTCAAAACTATTCTTTTGATTTTAGTAAACCCTAAAGACACAAAGGAAGGTCTACTTAATGATCTACAAGGACTCCGAGGATGTGTCAAATTTAGGGGGAGTCTAAACCAAAAGAAATTATTTCTAACAAGTATTTTCCTTAGCATTTATCTTTGAAATTATTAAATAATTCTTTTGATATGAACTGAACCCTAAGAACTCAGAGGAAGAATACTTGTGGTCAACAAGCTTCCAAGGACTGTATCAAGTTTAGGGGGAGGTCAAATTAAAAGAGTTATTAAACATTTCTAAATAATATGTTTTCATACACTATATTTACAAAATTGTGTCGAAAATATTTGTTTTACAAAATAATATTATTTTAAAATGTTTTGTGGCTTATAAAATTATTTCTGAAATCATTTTTTAAATAATATTTACTTGGGTTGAAAAATTTCCAGGACACTTAGGAAAATGTCCTTGTAGTTAACAAGGTTTCCTAGGATTGTGTCAGACTGGAAAAGAAATCAAGTCAAGTATTCAAAATATTAATTTTTTTTGCATAATCTTCAAAAGTGCTTCTATTTTTCAAAGTATAATGTTTTGAAAAGTACTAATACTTGTAAAGGCAATAGTGTTCTAAGTACATGAAGTTTCTAAAAGACTTGCCTACAAATATAAAATATTTTTTAAGTGGATACCTTCAAGAATTATGCTAAGTATTTTTATGTTCTCAAAACTCATAGGCTCTGATACATAATTTTTTTTTAAATCTTCTTTCAAAAAGTTCCTTATTGATATATGGCCAGGAGAGAGAAAATTTTAAATTTTATCTTGTTTTCACTAAGTATTTTTAAGTGCTTTAAAATTGGTCTAAGTATCTTCAAAGTACTTTCAAAACCTCTAAGAGCACTAAGTACATTTATTTTGAAATTTTTTCTAAGCAAAATATATCTTAGTAAACAAAGTTTGTCTGAGCTAAACCTTTGAAAATTTTTGACAAATGTTTCTAAGTAAGGTTTTCTTAGTAAACAGATCTATGTTTCAGCAAAAACTTGTCTATTTAAAGGTTTTCCAAGTAAAAATGATTTTTAATGCACAAAATATGTTCTAAGGAAAATTTTCTATAAGTGCAAAAGTTGAAACTTTTTAAGGAAAACTTGTTTTCAAAATGTTGGCTAAGTTAGTTACTGTTAAGTTTTTCTTGAAAACTATGTTACAAGTTTTTGCAAGCTTTTTCTAAAATATAATAGAAGAGTTATCACATTAAGGGGGAGCTTCATGTATTTTCAAAACATCCATTACTTTGAAAATTATGAAATCCATTACTTAAAGTTTCTTTTGAAAACTATGTTTTTAAACTCCTTTACTTAAATTTATTTTGGTAAAACTCAAACCTCCCTATTAGATACCTTGTTCACCCATGTTTATTTTTGATATATGTCAAAGGGGGAGGAAAGGTCAAAGTTAAGTATTATAACACAAGTACTCAGGGTTTTAGGGGGAGTATAAGAAATAAAGATTTTTTATGAGAAATAAAAGTGTTTTTTAACTCTTACCTTGTGGTAGTAAATGTTATAAAGTTTTTACTTAACACTGAATTGTGTAAAATTGCTATACTTCATTTTTACATTATGTTCTTAACAGTTATAAAGTTTTTTACTTAACTTTGAATTGTGTTGCCATAATCAAAAAGGGGGAGATTGTTGGTGCAGGAAGCACCATATCGAACCTGGTTTTGATATTGGCAAAGGATTCAAAGTTAAGTTTATTTGTGATCTAACGTTGTTCACTAAGTGTGCAGGAAAAGTCCTAGCGAAGGGCTGCTAGGCACCTGGCGAAGGGCTGCCAGGAAACAAAGACCTAGCGAAGGGCTGCTAGGCACCTGGCGAAGGGCTGCCAAGAAACTAAGTCCTAGCGAAGGGCTGCTAGGCACCTGGCGAAGGGCTGCCAGGAAACCAAGTCCTAGCGAAGGGCTGCTAGGCAACTGGCGAAGGACTGCCAGTATCCAAGCCCTAGCGAAGGACTGCTAGGCAACTGGCGAAGGACTGCCAGTATCCAAGCCCTAGCGAAGGAATGCTAGGCACCGAGCGAAGGACAGCTCGGCATCCAAGCCCTGGCAAAGGACTGCCAGGCAAAAGTCCAACCAAAGGAGCGGTTGGCATCAGGTAAATTCTCCCGAGAGGAGTAGGTGAGGACGCGTTCCCCGTCGAGGGAACAATAGGCGTCGGTTCGACCTAGGGCTCCATTTTGGAGACCAAAGTCAGAACCAAGACAGCTAAGGCTGTATAATCAAATATTTTATTACTTTATTGTGTTTTGGACTAACCCTGGATGCAGGACCAAAGGAAGGAGTGTCTGCAGCTCAGATAGCCTCAAAGGAGTGAGGTAGTAGCTGAGTAGGGCGCCCGGAGTGTCCCGGGCGCCCCCAAGGTGCATACAAAACAAGTAAAGTCAAAGCTGGGCCGAATACATGCTGGGTCGGGCGCCCCCGTTCTCCCGGGCGCCCGCGCTGCTCCCGGGCGCCCCCATGCGCAACATCGAACCTGAACCCCTCGAAGCCAAGGAGATAGGACTTTGACCCGGTCAATGCGGGCGCCCCGAGCGCTCCGAGCGCCCCGGTCAAAGCGGATCCAGAGGATAGACGCTGACCGAGAGCTCTGCGGATCAGAGGCCACGTGGGGGGCGCCCCCGACGTCCCGGGCGCCCCCAGGCCCTATATAAAGGGCCTTCGACCAAGGCTTCAGAGCAACTGTTCACTCAACGCCTCAAAGCTCTTCTACGCTCGTGCCTTGCTCCGGACACTCTCCAACTCGAGCCGATGACGTCCCACTACTCCGAAAAAGCTGATCTACTCCGGACGTCGGTAAAGAAGAGCGTTCTTTTTATTTACTGCACTTACTTGTAATAAATTATTGTAAACTGATTTGCGCGTATATAGAATTGCCCAAAGTAAACGGTCAACGACCGTGGGCCTTGGAGTAGGAGTCGACACAGGCTCCGAACCAAGTAAATCGACTGTGTCTTTGTGCTGTGATTGTTTTATTTTATTTCCGCTGCGTACGTGCTCTTTACGAAAGTCCGAACGATTTCCGATATTCACCCCCCCTCTATCGGTTTTCTCGATCCAACAGAATCTACATGTAGATATGTCAATGAAGTTCTTACTGCAGCTTAAGTGCGATGTTCCTTTGACTTGCGGTGTTCAAGTCATCTTGGTCATGGAGACTTATACTTTAACATCTTAAGCAAGCATCTCCAAGGAGGTGTGGACCCAGGATGATTGGGTATAAGCCGAAGTGCCCGAAGATGTTTGAACAGCCTACAAAGGATTCACCACTCCTTGCGAGGAGATGTATACCCAGGCCTATCGTCGGATTGTTACTCAAAACCTCTGGCCAGAGTATATCATGTTTAGAGTGTGAGTATCTTAAATACATGAGAGTAATTAGATATCCAAAGGATGAGAAAGACACTACTTGGGCTAGGTGTGACGTAGTCAGTCTAGTGGGGACTGACACAAACAGACCATGTCCTGAACCAAGTGGGTATAAGGTAGTGAAGGGAATGGGGCACGATTCATTAGAGCTGCTGAAGGGTTTCAGAATTACTTCTGAGGTTAAACCGTTGATCTTTCGATTAATTGGGGGTCATGATGTACTACTAGGTGCCACTCAAGAAACTCCAATAGACATTACAGAGACACCTAGTCTAGGCCCACAACCGATAATTCATAATGATGAGCTATCAGTTGAACCTAAAACAACACCACCTCTTCGTAGGTCTGATAGGGCACACAATATTTCAGAGAGATACGGATTTCTCGTAAGTGAATCGAACGACGTGTTACTCATAAGTGATGATGAACCTATCAGTTATGAAGATGTCCTGAAAAGTTCAGAAAGGGACAAATGGCTTGAGGCCATGAAGTCGGAAATGGATTCCATGTACGAAAATCAAGTATGGGACTTGGTTAACCCACCCGAAGGGATTAAGCCCATAGGGTGCAAGTGGGTTTTCAAGAAGAAAGCCGACATGGAAGGTAATGTAGTTACCTTTAAAGCTAGATTAGTGGCAAAAGGATATCGTCAGAAACAACGAATTGATTATGACGAAACCTATTCGCCAGTAGCTATGCTTAAATCCATTCAGATGCTCCTAGCCATAGCAGCTCATTATAATTATGAGATATGGCAAATGGATGTGAAAACAGCTTTCCTTAATGGAAACCTGCTTGAGGATGTATACATGATACAACCTGAAGGTTTCACATCGGTTGATAAAACCAAAGTATGCAAGCTTCGACGATCCATATATGGACTGAAGCAAGCATCTAGGAGCTGGAACATCCGTTTTGATGAGACAATCAAAAAGTTTGATTTCTCACAAAATCCTGACGAACCTTGTGTGTACAAGAAGGTTAGTGGGAGTGCAGTCGTATTCCTAGTATTATATGTCGATGACATATTACTCATAGGAAACGATATATCAGTCTTACAGACAGTTAAAATTTGGTTGTCCAAAACTTTCTCCATGAAAGACCTGGGAGAAGCAACCTATATCCTTGGGATTAGAATCTATAGAGATAGATCAAAACGGTTGCTTGGTCTTTCGCAGTCTACATATATAGACCGAGTGCTAAAAAGGTTTAGCATGTCGGAATCCAAGAAAGGTTACCTTCCCATCAGGCATGGGATCAACCTTTCGAAGTCTATGTGTCCGCGCACAGAAGACGAGAGGATTTGCATGAATAAGATACCTTATGCATCCGCGATAGGATCTATCATGTACGCTATGTTATGTACTAGGCCCGATGTATCATATGCTCTGAGTGTCACGAGCAGATACCAGTCTGATCCAGGGATGGATCATTGGGCGGCTGTCAAGACAATCCTTAAGTACTTAAGAAGAACTAAGGATGTGTTCCTAATATATGGAGAAGGAGATATGGTAATACGTGGGTATACAGATGCCAGTTTCCAGACAGATAAGGATGACTCCAAATCGCAGTCTGGATACGTATTTGCTTTGAATGGAGGCGCAGTAAGTTGGAAAAGTTCCAAACAAGACAGCGTAGCGGATTCTACCACGGAAGCGGAATATATCGCAGCTTCGGAAGCAGCAAAGGAAGCAGATTGGAACAAGAAGTTTGTCTCAGAACTTGGTGTGGTTCCAACCATTGATGAAGCAGTGCCGGTTTACTGTGACAACAATGGAGCTATTGCACAAGCGAAGGAACCAAGGTCTCATCAGCGATCCAAACACGTGCTTCGACGCTATCATCTGATCAGAGAGATTATAAGTAGGAATGACATACAAATTGAGAGAGCTCCCACTGAAAGGAATATAGCGGATCCTTTAACTAAGGCCTTGCCTCAAAGCAAATTTGAGGGTCATGTTAGAGCCTGTGGCATTGGATACCGTAGCGATTGGCATTAGGCCAAGTGGGAGTTTGTTAGTAATATGAGAGAAGTGTCCTAAGGCAATCGCCTTATGATTGTAAATATTTATTTTAATAAATGATAATTCACTATTTGAGTATACATGTTTGTGTATTTGATTGAGATCTTAAACTCATCTACTGAATGCCCGCAATACAATTCACAGCATAAGAGAATTTGTGATGGAATCACAACTAGTGATTATCTCTAAATGTGCAATTGTGAAGTATTGAAATTATCCCTAGTCGATGAATTGATAAAACGGATACTATCAATTCTGTTAAGACTAGCATGAGTTATTCTCTAATCAGCTGATTCTCACTGGCTGGTGACATTGGGATGTCCGGAGATAAACATGGATGCTAGTTAAGGGAACTAGTTCATTGGAGTGACTAGCTGTAAGTATTCATATGGGAATCTACATGTAGATATGTCAATGAAGTTCTTACTGCAGCTTAAGTGCGATGTTCCTTTGACTTGCGGTGTTCAAGTCATCTTGGTCATGGAGACTTATACTTTAACATTTTAAGCAAGCATCTCCAAGGAGGTGTGGACCCAGGATGATTGGGTATAAGCCGAAGTGCCCGAAGATGTTTGAACAGCCTACAAAGGATTCACCACTCCTTGCGAGGAGATGTATACCCAGGCCTATCGTCGGATTGTTTCTCAAAACCTCTAGCCAGAGTATATCATGTTTAGAGTGTGAGTCTCTTAAATACATGAGAGTAATTAGAAATCCAAAGGACGAGAAAGACACTACTTGGGCTAGGTGTGACGTAGTCAGTCTAGTGGGGACTGACACAAACAGACCATGTCCTGAACCAAGTGGGTATAAGGTGGTGAAGGGAATGTGACACGATTTATTAGAGCTGCTGAAGGGTTTCAGAACTACTTCTGAGGTCAAACCGTTGATCTTTCGATTAATTGGGGGTCATGATGTACTACTAGGTGCCACTCATGATCGTTCTATAATTAGTTGATTACAGACGGCCAACATAAATCGAAAGCCTATTTAGTCACACGCACTACGAGTAATCCGAGGGATTTAAAACGAGTTGAAAATTAGATTTTCCGATCAAGAGAAATAAGTCGAATCTGGGTTAATCAGAGGCGCAACGGAAACTTAAAATGGCTAAGTCTTTTGAAGGCTTAATGGGCGAATTAAATGAGTTTAATTCGCGATGGAATCGGCTTGGTTTGGCCGGCCAAAGAGGGTGTCCACCCTCTTGGTTTGGCCGGCCATTAAAAGGGGAATAAACCAATTTAATTGGTTTAATTAATAAAATAAATCTAGCGCGATTTGTTTTATAAATTATGGATAAATAAATTTGTATAAAGAAATTTATATAAATAAATTTATAGAAATTTATTTCTTTTTGGGAAATTAAAATAATCCGTGGAGTGGTTTATTTTAATTTTATAAAATCAATTATGAATTGATTTTTTCATTAAAAGAAAAATTTATAAATTTCTTATAAAATTTATTCCATAATTAAAGAAGAGAATAATTTGTTTTATTATAAAGTTAGTTATAATAAAACTAGGCATAACAGAATTATTCATAAGAAAATTTATAAGATAAATTTCTTATGAAAATTAATTCCGTTAAAGAGGAGACTTAGCAAGGGAGAGGTTACTATATAAAGGAACCAAAGGCTAGCCTTCAATTCCAATCAATTAAGTTGATTAAGAGTTAATCCTCTCCCTCTCTCTCTCTTATTCTCTTCCTCCCTTTTCCCCTTCTCAACCCTAGGGCCGGCGCCCCTTGAGGTAACTAGGGTCGGCGCCCCTTCATCCACCTAGGGCCGGCGCACTTCTTCCCTTAGGGTTGGTTGCCGTGAGCTATCAAGGAGAAGGAGAAGCCAAGACAAGAAGAAGAAGACGCGGATCACAACTCCTCTCTTCCCGGAATTTAGATTCCGTTTCTTGTTGGTGAGTTTCCATTCTTTTCTCTTGTTCTTCTAGTTGTGCCTTTAGAGAATCTAGTAGTTCTCGTCGGCACAAAACTCGTGACTTTGCGAAGTCATCCCGAAGAGAACTCGGCGTGGACGCGAATAGAGGCGAAGCTTCCAAGGGACGCTACGGTTGGATCTCGTCCCTTACTTCGAGTTACGCGAGGTACTTAGTAAATTAGTTTACTTTTCCGCAAATTTTAATTTATGATTATGTCCACACACCATAAGGTTGCATGCTAGATACATGGTTAAAATAATTTAGGAAATTATTTTATGCTAATTCTTCCGTTGCACGTAAAAATTTAAAATTTTACGAACCCGTATCCTTGTCGACATGCACCCGGTGCCAACATTCTTCCTTCTCTTGGCTGGCGGCAACCCTAGGGCCTAGGGTGGTTGGCGCAAGGAAGAGGGAAGAAAAGGAGGGTTCGGTTGGTGACCTTGGTGACTACGGTTCTTGGTAGATCGTCGCTCACACGACGTCCAAGAGGGGGGGTCATACAATAGAAGATCGTGAGGTAATGAGAGGTATAACTTCTCTTTGGTTCCTTGTTTATTGATCTTATTATTTTATGCGGTTGTTTAATTATCATAGTTGATTAATTATTTGTTAATTAATTGTCATGGACCTCGATGATAAACACAAAAATTGGCGATCCACTCGTCGTCCTTTTCGTGACTAATTGGTTAGGCGAGTTACAAGGCTTGAACATTAAGTTTAGTCAAGTTGTAACTCGAATCAATCAGTACGGCGATGAGACGGTCGTTTGGGAGATAGGTCTCCATTCGGATTAAATTTTTTAATCCGTGGACATGGAGAGGTTTCCCATGGATGACCCGGTATTCGCTTAGGAAATCCGCCAAGCTTTCCAACACTTGGTATCAGAGCTGAGGTTTCCGATTTTGTGTGTTTGGATTCGGTTACATTTTGTACTTTATCATGTATTTTATTTTTGTCGGATAATAGTAGAATGTGCGTAGGCTAACCCTTTGGTTGCAGACACGAGATTCTAACTATTATGGCTTAAATAATGTGTGTATGTGATTGGTTGTGCATGGTTGTAATTATTTAAATCCTGGGGGTTGACTAGGCTAAATTAGTATTTAATTTTTGTAATTAAATACAACACCTGTTTAGCCGCGCTTTTATTTACTTTCGATCTAGATTTTATGTACACTCCTTTGTGGAGTATTGGATCGATGGATGTAAATAAATAGCTTTTCATCTCGGCTCGGAGATCCCTTCAATGATGGCTTACACATGGTGTAGGGAGGAGCGGACGAGGTGGCGACACGACTGGAGGCACATTGAAGACTAAAGCCATGATAGTTGGAAAATTTTAGAATTTTCTTATTTATTATTTTAGTTTATGTGCTTGTCGTGCGTGCATGAAAATTCCTCATTATAAATAACTTAATGGGAGAGGGACCCTAAGGGTCCCACGGCCTCCATTACTAATTTGACAAGTGATGCGAACAAGCTTGCGTGTCGACTCTGAGTGCCTTCCTCCCCATCGGATGAGCTTGTTCTGTGGATCACTGGGTCTGACATGATTATAGAAAATTATTGAAGAACGTATGATTTTCCCCATCGGACGACACATAATCCGAAATAATTTTCTTAGTATTGAGTAATGATAAACACTTAGATGCAAATAATAGTATCCTCCCCATCGAAGTCACTGCTATTATTTGTAGAGTCGAAGAGGACCAACTATTAATTTTATTTGTCAAAAAGTTAGGTTGACAAGTTAATAAAATTAATGGGTAAAACCTCCTCTTACAAATGTAGAATTCGTATACGTCCATACTATCGTGGCATGTGAAATTCTTGGTATTTTGAGGTGTTGGTTGATTTTAAAATTTATTATTTAAGGAATCAATAATTTTTAAAATCTAAATTGTGTAATTGTTGTGATTCTCCTGTATTTTCAAAATGGATTTAGACCCACTTGATTTGATTCTAAGAGAAAACCAACTTAATGCCCCTAACAATAATGATTGGGAACTAAACCTAGACTTTGTCTCAACTGCCGAGGAATCTAATTGTGTGCTTTTCGAGTTCTGTGCTGAAAAGCGTAGCGTGAATTATGATGAAGAGGAGAAGGAATGTTTTAGGCAGTGGATAAAAGCAGACGGATGGCGCAGTGCCATCAACATCAGGCTTCTTCCACTACCAGTGATATAACATCCAATCTCAAAGAACTCTTCGGACATCATAATCGGGTCGCTAGGCAAGAGGCCATGAGGAGCTTGATGACGACCACCATGGTTAAGGGTATGCCCATGAGGGAACATGTTCTCAAAATGATGGCTCAGTTAAATGAGATGGAAATCCTTGAGCAGAAATTAATGGGGAAACCCAGATCGATATTATTCTCCAATCTCTACCAAAGAGTTTTGAGTAGTTTCGCCTAAGCTACAATATGAACAAACGTACATATTCGTTGGCAGAACTTCTGATAGAACTCCAAGCGGCAGAAGGGTTTTCTTCTCAGAGTACACATACTTTCATTGCTCAAGAGGCTTCTACTTCTAAACCGAAAGGCAAGAAGAAGAAGAAATAAGCTGGGGCAAAGAAAGTGGCTGGATTACAGGGACCTCAGGATGGCGTGAAGAAGCCGAAAGGCAAGTGCTTCACGTGAGTCTGGACATTGGAAGATGGGTTGTCCCCGTCGCCAGAAGAATAATTCAGGTATATATCTTTTTCTTTAGTCGTTGAAACATGCTTAGCGGTGTTATCTACCGATACCTGGTGTGTAGATACGGGAGCTACTGATCATGTCTGCAATTCTTTGCAGGGGTTCCAGGAAACCCGACGACTAGCTGATGGAGAGATAACCGTATACATGAGCAATGCTACGGAAGTTGCGGCTATTGCAGTGGGAGATGCTTATTTGTCTTTTGAGAAAAATAAAGTTTTGATTTTAAGAAATTGCCTTTATGTACCTACTTTTAGAAAGAACCTTGTTTCAGTTTCTAAAATAATAAAGGATGGATATTCTATTGCTTTTAATGACCGTGTTGTTATAAAAAGAAATAGAGAGATTATCTGTTCAGGTAAATTGGTTGGCAATTTATATACTTTAGAATCAAAATCTCCCACGATGCAAATAGAAGTTAATAGCTCATCATCTAACCAAAATAAGAGAAAGGAACCTTCTAAGATGAACCAAACATATCTTTGGCATCTAAGACTTGGTCATATTAATCTTAGTAGGATTCAAAGGTTGATAGCTGATGGGCCCTTGGGTTCATTAGTGGTGCGTGGAAGACTTCCCAACCTGTGAATCATGTTTGGAAGGTAAGATGACCAAGAGGTATTTCAAAGCCAAGAGGTATAGGGCCAAAGATATGTTAGAGTTGGTTCATTCTGATTTGTGTGGTCTTATGTCTATCCAAGCTAGAGGTGGCATTGAATACTTCGTCTCCTTTATAGACGATTATTCAAGGCATGGATACATTTACTTGATGCGCCGCAAGTCTGAAAGCTTTGATAAGTTTAAAGAATTCAAGGCTGATGTGGAGAAACATCAAGGTAAAAGTATTAAGACACTACGATCAGATCGTAGTGGCGAGTATCTCTTGGGAGAGTTTAGGACTTACTTGTCAGAGGCTGGGATTCAATCCCAATTGTCTACACCCAGTACGCCCCAACAGAACGGTGTAGTAGAACGAAAGAATATGACTCTTATGGAGATGGTTAGATAGATGATAAGTTCTTCCGAGTTTCCGGATTCGTTCTAGGGATATGCTCTGGAAACGGCAACGTACATACTGAACTTGGTACCATCTAAGTTAGTACCCTCTACTCCCACAGAATTGTGAACTGGGCGAAAGCCTAGTCTAAGATATATTCGGATTTGGGGTAGCCCAGCACATGTGCTGAAGGGAGATAATTATAAGTTGGAATCTCATACAGAAGTGCGTTTGTTCGTAGACTATCCTAGAGGGACAAAAGGTGGTTTGTTCTATGGTCCTAAGGATCAGAGGGTAATCATTAGCATGAATGTCCGATTCTTAGAGGAAGACTATGTGATGAACCGCAAGCCCATGAGTAAAATTATTCTTGAGGAATTAAGAGGGGGCGTTCCGACCTTAGTACCAATGGTACAAGAGGACATACCACAAGTGACTGCACCGCATGTCACAGAAGATACACAAGTGGTACCTCGTTGTAGTAGGAGGGTTGTTAGACAACCTGAGAGATTCATGTTCTTGGGAGAGTCTTCAAACTTGGTCCCTAGCAAACATGAACCTGATCTCTAGACCTATAAACGAGGAACATCCACTTTGATGAGGTAATCTGGTCATATGGATCTGTTCAAAGTCTGGATGAGTCTTGTGTATATAAGAGATGTGACGGAAACGTAGTGGTATTTTTTGTACTATACGTAGATGATATTTTACTCATTGGCAACAATGTCAAAGTATTATCAGACGTAAGGATATGGTTGTCCAAATAGTTTAATATGAAAGACTTGGGAGAAGCGGGACACATCCTTGGGATCAATGTTCTAAGGGATCACCAGAAAAGGATGTTGTGCTTATCTCAAGCTTCATACATAGACACTGTCCTAGCTGTTGAGGCAATCTGTGGTCCGGAGTCACCAAGTGTTTTGATGTTTGGGCAAAGGGTTTAAGTTAGGTTTACCCTTGTGTTTTTATATGTGTATGTTGAGTGTGCAGGTTGTACAGGTTACACATATGGACTTGGCTGGACGGCCTTGGTACGGTGAAGGGTGGCATGGAGACAAGTTGGAGGCTTGTGTGCACCCGAGGGACCTTGGAGAGCAAGGACGATGAGCTGATGGGTGCGGACTTCGAGGCATGCGTGAAGGATGGCATGGAGGCAAGCTGGAGGCTTGCGTGCATCCGAGGGACGGGAGCCGAAGATGAAGAAGGCGCAAAGGCAATAGTCGAGGCTGCGGATAAGGAGTCAGTCGAGTCATGAGGGTACGAGTGTTGTGTCATTGTACTCGGGAAGTCCTAGGGTTCGAGTGTGGAGTGGAATGTACTCGGGAAGGGTAAAGCTTAGGTGGGTGAGTAGACCAGTTGACTGGCCTGAGGGCAGTCGACTGATGGAACTCACAGAAGGGTTCTGGCTAGGGACCAGTCGACAGCTCTGGGAGCAGTCGACTGGTAGGTGGCTAGTGAGTTGGCTGAAATTCGAACGTTGGGAGTTACAACGGTCAAATTTCAGTGGCACCAGTCAACTGCCCTGGGAGTAGTCGACTGGTATTGAGGGTTTCAGCCCGAGTCCTATTTAAAGAGGATTTCATGGTGGCTGAGATTCTTGACGAAACTCGCTTGGGTAAAGTGAGTTAGTAGTCTTTTGTGCTCAGAGGTGTGCTTGGTGCTGTGGTGAGGTTTCTCCACCCACAAGGAGCGATACGGGCTAGCCGGAGGTTATTCAGGGATTGATCCACCGACAGATTCTTGGATTAGTTACCCGTCCGGGGTAGATACCAAGTAAATTGGTTTGTTAGCAGTGCTTTCTTTGTTGTTAGTTTTATTATTTTGTATTTCCGCTGCGCAAACTAACCGTGTAGAAAGAACGAACCGAAGAAACGCTATTCACCCCCCCTCTAGCGTACCGGAAACGATCTATCAATTGGTATCAGAGCTAGGACCGCTCTTGATTGGAATAACCACCAAAAAGAGCAAGAAAGCTAGAGGGAAAACGATGGAGGATAAGCTAAGGGACGATATCAACTCACCGCCACCATACGAGCATGAAGATTTTGCATATTGGAGAGCTAGGATGAAGATGTGGCTCGGCATGGATTGGGAGTGTGTAATGGTGCTAGAAGAACCGTTTGAAACCCCTAAGGACAAGCATGGAAAGAAGCTCCGACCTAGATATTGGACCAAGGAGCAACAAGAACAAGCAAGGGCCAATGAGAAGGTAATAAATATTTTGATTAACATTTTGCCTAACAATATCTTGAGTAGTGTAGGGACATATTCAAATGCACATGAATTGTGGAATAAATTGGAAGAAATTCATAAGACCCCTATACAAGCTCAACTAGTAGAGGAGCCCGAAGAAATAAGCTCAAGTGTCCAAGAAGACCAAACAGAAAGAGAATTATCAACATTATCAAGTAAAGTGGAGAAATTGAGTGAAAAAGGATCCACCTCATCCGAAGAAGAAGAAGAAGTATCAACATCAAGGGTTGAGGGGTAGGAGAGACCCTTATCCCTACAAGAGCAAGAAAAGAATTCAACCTCCACCAAGGCTAAATCAAAAGAGCATATCATATACTTTGGTTGCAACAAAAAGGAGCACTACAAGGATAAGTGCCCACTAGGTAAAAAGGAGGTAAAATCTAAATTAATGTCAAATTCTTTTAAATCTAACGTGGGTTGTAGGATTGGAGGAGTCCAAGAAAAGAAAAAGAAAATCCGATACTTCACATGCGGAGAATTGGGGCACTATCACACCAAGTGCCCAAAGAAAAGAGAGCTCAAGAAAATGGAGCACTTGAGAAGATGGAGAAGGAGGAAAGAAGGAAGCAAATATCACATCAAGGGGGAACTTCAAAGGTAAGGGAGGTAATTCCTAACCCTAGATTAAAATGTAACTCAATTTCAAGTTCCTCATTGCATTTTAAAATAATATTAATCATCCCTCCATGCATGCTAGTTTTCATGAAAAATACTTAATGGTGCATAACTTTGGATTTAGATATAATGATAGGACTAGGGTTAACAAGGTAGATCAACACCCTAGGAAAAGCATGCATAATGATAGACCCAAGACCTCTAGACCTAAGGATCTGTTAGTAGGAGCCCTAGAGCCAATTATGTGATGATTGACTAGGGACATTTTGTATCATATTCTATTATTAATAAAGGCATGTTTGGTTATTATACTTTGTATTTGTGTCAAATAACTAAGTATAATAATGTCCTTGGGTAGTAGGTTCTTATCTACATTATATCGATTGGTTGAATCGATAGTGAGATAATATAGAGAACACTACTCTAAACCATTCCTAGTCAAGCATTAATATTCAAGGACAATATTAATACATGGAAACTAGCATGTAGGTCAATTGATGACTTGAGCTCACAAGTCATGGATATATGATATCAAGTTGACGCATGGGTATACATTAGAGAATGTGTACTGAATGACCCGCCATGAGAAAGTTTCATAGATTGTCATATGAGTGTCATAAACTTTCTCATGTGACTATTGGTATGAATAGTCTTTAGACCTGAAGTCACTATGGTTCCCTACATAAGGAGTTTTGTACTTTGGTATCGTCAAACGTCACCCGTAACAGGGTGGACTATAAAGGCGATCATTGGGTATGTAATGAATTATGCGGAGGGATGTGAGTGATGTAGATGGGATCTATCCCTCCCATATGACGGGAGTGATATCTGTGGACCCCTTGATCGAGTAGGACTACTAAAACGCATGATCATGCTCAAATGAGTCAATATGAGATATTGAGCTCATTTGTTTGAGTGAGTCTACTCGGGGATCAAAAAACACAAGATTGACTGAGGATGACACGATCTATGTCTCATTGGTCAATCTAGATATCGAGGATAGAATGACAAGGTCATACATTATCGTAGTCACGGAAGTTTAGTCGGATCTCGACTTTTCTCTTTACTTGGGTAGCAATGATGCATTGCTAGATGTCGCTCATTGCTTATGTGTCTAAAGTGGTTTAGACACATTGCCAACGTTACGAAGACCTATTGGGTCACACACTAAGGACACGATGCTTCGGAGATTAATTGATCTTAGTTTGACTAAAATTTGATTCGAATTGGATTAATTGAGTTAGACTCAAGTGAATCCAATTAGATTATGGGATTGAGTCTAATTTGAGTTAGACTCATCTAGATTAGACTCAACCACTTAATTATGGATAATATTCATTAAAGGGTTTAATACAATATTATTTAAGAAGAAGACTAAGAGACATTCTATTCATTAGATGAATAGAATACTAAGAGTCTCAAGGGATACCAAGAGGCTTGGTATTCATTGGGTTTTATTAGCATTAAGATGAGAGGAGCTCAAGGGACATAGACCCTTGGTATTCATTAGATGAGTATAAATACCCCCCCTGTCAAAGGCTAGATGGTGCATATCTCTTCCTCTTCTTTCTTCCTCCTTGTCCATAACTCCCTAGTGGAGGTTCTTGTGCTTTGTGAACCATCCCAAGTTGCTAGCACAACTAAGGTGGTTCCTCTCCGAGGCGTAGATCGTGTTCGTGTGGATACACATAGAGACACGGATACTTGAACGTGTAAGAGATCTGGCGAACCAAAGGACTAGCAGGATAAGCGAAGGGCACGCGACAAAGGTATTCCTATAAGATAGGAATTGTAGATCACTTTGTATGAGTTTTTCTTTCGCATGGATCGCTCGAGGGATCTTATTTCCGCTACGATTTTAAATATTTTTACCTATAGATCCCTTCAGTGGTATCAGAGCCACTTGCGAAAGATCGTATAAAGTTTAGAAAACTTTTATATGTGATATAAAAGTAGGATATAATTTTATTATAGATTGTATAATGTATGAGCATTTGTCGAGATACAAAAGTTTGTGTTGATCAAACTAAAAGTCTATAGCATCATCATATGAAATATGAAAGTGTGCTATGATGCGAATGTACTCGACAAATTTTATAACTTATGGTTTCGGCTCATGAGCATTTTTACAATCATAATAAAAATTGATGTCCTAAATCTATTGTATGTGATTGATGACATGGTGCATGGTTATGACCTTAACCCCAATATGATTGGATGAATATGTGTGTGTGCATGTTGTAATTCATAATACGGCCTACGTGTCGTGCCTTGTCTCTATTTTTCCAAGTTGTAAAAATAGATTTAGACTCGAATGTAACTCGAGTTTTCCTACATTGTAATGTACAAAAGGAGTAGTGGAGTGTCCATTGAAGAATGAAGTTACAAGAAGGATGCCGACCGCACATGATGACCGAAGGATGCACTTGGAGAAGATGTTATCTCTAGGTTGACTATCGATCTTCTCATTGGCTTGGGAAGATCGTAGTATACGGGTCATAACCATGTCACCTTTTATCGCTTATATATTGATATATACAATGTGTGTATGTGATGCATGATTAGATAAATAGTTATCTCAATTAAGTCAACTCAATATGCCTACCAAAGTTTGGTACTCATAAACTACCTCGATCATTTGTTGTTGGGTTTGCCAAAGCAAAGTGACGCATTTTATCTTGGTAGAATGCGAGAGGACAATTGTGATGTCCCGCTATCAAACTTTGGGTGAGACTTAACTAAGTCCCCTCAATTAGATTGAGAAACTTGGAGGCATATCCCAAAAGTTGGGAAAATTGGGTAAGAGAACAATTATTCCATGTCTTGGGTGATTAGACAAAGCTAACTCAAGATGATGTGTAATGTGGATCTTGACCCTTTGTTTCAAAGAGTTGCATGAGATGTAATTGGTAAAATGTTACCTACCTAATTATACCAAATCTTGGGCGATTAGCCAAAACTAACTTAAGATGAAGTATAATATGGATCTTGTCCCACATGAATAATGATTGCTATTTGGTTTGGAGCTAGTAGTGTTGGTAAATTGAGTTTGCCTACATCCATGACTAGCCTCAACCAAAGCTCTACGATTCAGTGGGAGTATCATTTAATTAAAGGCCTAATTAAATGAATTAGATATGATACTTATTTCTGCATAATTCTACTGTTGTAGATCACCATGTCATCTAACACGTCAAATACTCTCTCTCTCTGCGATCCGTCCTTGAGAAGGACAAGCTCAACGGAGCTAATTTCCGGACTGGTATAGAAACTTGAGGATAGTCCTCAAACAGGAACGAAAACTGTACGTCCTAGAGCAATCTCTTCCAGAAGCACCCGCCGCTACCGCTACCCGTGCCGAAAAGGATGCTTACAAGAAGAATCAGGATGATGCACTTGATGTATCATGCCTTATGCTTGCCACCATGAACTCTGAGCTTCAAAAGCAATATGAGAACATAAATGCACATGATATGGTTGAGCATCTAAAGCAACTATATCAAAGGCAAGCTAGGCACGAGTGGTTTGAGGTGTCTAAAGCCCTATTTGCATGCAAGATGCAAGAAGGAACTCACGTACTCAAGATGATTAGGTATGTCGAGAACCTTGAAAGACTAGGATTTCCTCTGGGCCAAGAATTAGCTACGGACCTTATCTTGCAATCGTTGCCAGAAGGGTACAATCAATTTGTCATGAACTATAACATGAATGAAATTGACAAGCCTTTGACTGAGATGCTCGGCATGTTAAGAACTGCTGAACCTAATCTCAAGAAAACCAAAACCAGTAATGTACTGATGGTACAAAAGGGCAAAGGCAAATGGAAGTCTAAAGGCAAGGGTAAGACCCAAGCTAAAGGCAAGGCCAACTCTACTACATCCAAGGCTAAAGATAAGGTGCCTAAGCAAGGGACCTGCTTCCACTGTGGTGAGACCGGACATTGGAAGAGGAACTGCAAACATTACCTAGAGGAAGTAAAGAAGAAAAGAAGTGAGATTTCTACCTCAGGTATTTTTGTTATAGAAGTCAATCTATCTATCTCTTCTTCTTGGGTATTAGATACCGGATGCGCGTCTCACATTTGTACTAATGTATAGGGCCTTCAAAGAGCTAGATCATTGACAAAGGGCGAAGTGGACCTACGAGTAGGCAATGGAGCAAGAGTTGCTACCATAGCTGTAGGAACTTATGTTAGTGATATGAGAGAAGTGTCCTAAGGCAATCGCCTTATGATGTAAACATTTATATTAATAAATGATAATTCACTATTTGAGTATACATGTTTTGTGTATTTGATTGGGATCTTAAACTCATCTACTGAATGTCCGCAATACAACTCACAGCATAAGAGAATTTGTGATGGGATCACAACTAGTGATTATCTCTAATGTGCAATTGTGAAGTATTGAAATTATCCCTAGTCGATGAATTGATAAAAACGGACACTATCAATTCTGTTGAGACTAGCATGTGTTATTCTCTAATCAGCTGATTCTCACTGGCTGGTGACATTGGGATGTCTGGAGATAAACATGGATGCTAGTTAAGGGAACTAGTTCATTGGAGTGACTAGCTGTAAAACTTCATATGGTTATCTATATAGATATGTCAATGAAGTTCTTACTGCAGCTTAAGTGCGATGTTCCTTTCACTTGCGGTGTTCAAGTCATCTTGGTCATGGAGACTTATACTTTAACATCTTAAGCAAGCATCTCCAAGGAGGTGTGGACCCAGGATGATTGGGTATAAGCCAAAGTGCCCGAAGATGTTTGAACAGCCTACAAAGGATTCACCACTCCTTGCGAGGAGATGTATACCCAGGCCTATCGTCGGATTGTTACTCAAAAACCTCTGGCCAGAGTATATCATGTTTAGAGTGCGAGTCTCTAAAATACATGAGAGTAATTAGAAATCCAAAGGACGAGAAAGACACTACTTGGGCTAGATGTGACGTAGTCAGTCTAGTGGGGGCTGACACAAACAGACCATGTCCTGAACCAAGTGGGTATAAGCTGGTGAAGGGAATGGGGCACGATTCATTAGAGCTGCTGAAGGGTTTCGGAATTACTTCTGAGGTCAAACCGTTGATCTTTCGATTAATTGGGGATCATGATGTACTACTAGGTGCCACTCATGATCGTTCTATAATTAATTGGTTAATTATAGACGGCCAACATAAATCGAAAGTCTATTTAGTCACACGCACTACAAGTAATCCGAGGGATTTAAAATGAGTTGAAAATTAGATTTTCTGATCAAGAGAAATAAGTCGAATCTGAGTTAATCAGAGGCGCAACGGAAACTTAAAATGGCT
>JAGFNQ010001831.1:258157-348052 GCA_024364735.1 Boesenbergia rotunda | reverse complement strand
CTCTTTGGCCGGCCAAACCAAGCCGCCTCCTCGCGAATTAAACTCATTTAATTCGCCCACTAAGCCTTCAAAAGACTTAGCCATTTTAAGCTTCCGATGCGCCTCTGATAAATTCAGATTCGACTTATTTCTCTTGATCGGAAAATCCAATTTTTAACTCGTTTTAAATCCCTCGGATTACTCGTAGTGCGTGTGACTAAATAGGCTTTCGATTTATGTTGGCCGTCTATAATTAACCAATTATAGAACGATCATGAGTGGCACCTAGTAGTACATCATGATTCCCAATTAATCGAAAGATCAACGGTTGACCTCAGAAATAATTCTGAAACCCTTCAGCAGCTCTAATGAATTGTGCCTCATTCCCTTCACCATCTTATACCCACTTGGTTCAGGACATGGTCTGTGTGTGTCAGTCCCCACTAGGCTGGCTACGTCACACCTAGCCCAAGTAACGTTCTCTCGTCTTTTGGATTTCTAATTACTCTCATGTATTTAAGAGACTCATACTCTAAACATGTCATGCTCTGGCCAGAGGCTTTGAGTAACAATCCGACGATAGGCCTTGGGTATACATCTCCTCGCAAGGAGTGGTGAATCCTTTGTAGGTTGTTCAAACATCTTCGGGCACTTCGGCTTATACCCCACCATCCTGGGTCCACACCTCCTTGGAGATGCTTACTTAAGATGTTAAAGTATAAGTCTCCATGACCAAGATGACTTGAACACCGCAAGTCAAAGGAACATCACACTTAAGCTGCGGTAAGAACTTCACTGACATGTCTATATATAGACTACCATGTGAAGTTTTACAGCCAGTCACTCCAATGAACTAGTTCCCTTAACTAGAATTCATGTTTATCTCTGGACATCCCAATGTCACCAGCCAGTGAGAATCAGCTGATTAGAGAATAACCCATGCTAGTCTCAACAGAATTGATAGTGTCCGTATTTATCAATTCATCGACTAGGGACAATTTCAATACTTCACAATTGTACATGTAGAGATAATCACTAGTACTTGTGAATTCATCACAAATTCTCTCATGCTGTGAATTGTATTGTGGACATTCAGTAAATGAGTTTAAGATCTCAATCAAATATACAAACATGTATACTCAAATAGTGAATTTTCATTTATTAAAATAAATGTTTACAATCATAAGGCGATTGCCTTATGACACTTCTCTCATATTACTAACAGTTATAAATGGCCCTTTGGCTATTTATTATCATATCTAGGTTGCTAGAGCCTACTTGAAATTTTCTAAGTGCCTTTGTGAGGTCATCTACCTTTTTCCATAGTTCCCTTTTTTCAGTTTCAAAACATGAAGCATGTGATGTAAGAGAACTAGCATGTAATTTTTCCTTAAGTTTTGTAGATTCTACTCTAAGCATGGCAATCTCATCTTTTAGTTCCTTAACCTTACTTCTAGCTTTAGCTAAATCCATGTTAGTGCAAGAAATGATCTTAACTAAAGTATAGGTGGGTGAGTGGTATACCTCACTTACCGAAGCTTCTGACTCGGATGATGATGAAGAGGTGCTCTCATCTTCACTGCTTGAACTTCTTTCATCATCTGATGAATCTGAGTGGTCCATTGCCATGAGAGCAAAGTGTGAAACTTGCTCTTCTTCCTCCTCCGAGGATGATGGATCGTCCCAGGTCGCCTTTAGATTGGTGGCACCCTTCTCCTTTCCCTTCAACCTCTTCCTGTCACCTTTCTTCTTCTCCTCCTTCTTGTCATCTCTTCTCTTCAGTTGAGGGCACTCGTTCTTCATGTGTCTCTCTTGATAGCAATTGTAGCAGATGATGTCCTTGGCCTTACCCTTGCCTTTGGACCCTTTCCTAGTATAGGATTTGTAAGAAAAACTTTTGAAGGCTCTACGAAATTTTCATACCATGAAAGCCTCTTGATCGCTATCCAAAGAGGCGCTGGACTCCTCTGAGTCGGATGAAGAGGAGTAGACCACCTTCTTCTTCTCCTTCTCTGCAATAAAGGCAATACCTTTCTCTTTGGTTGAGACGTTAGCTTGCTCGTGCAGTTCAAATTCACAGAATAGATCATCTAATTTAACTATGGACAAATCCCTTGATACTTTGTAGGCATCAACCATGGATGCCCACAAGGTAGTTCTTGGGAAGGCTTGTAGGACATACCTGACGATATCTTGGTTTTCGATCTTTTCTCCAATCACATAGAGCTCGTTGATGACCTCCTTCACCCTTCCATGCAGCTGGCTGACAGTCTCGTTGCTCTTCATGGACAAGGATTGGAGTTGGGTCACGAGCAAGTCCTTCTTAGCTCTTCTGGACTCGTTTGACCCTTCGTTCAGTTCCACCAGTTTGTCCCACAGTTCTTTGGCACTCTTGAATGGCCCCACCTTGTTGAGTTGCTCCTTTGAGAGCCTGCACTGCAGTGTGGTGGTGGCCTTGGCATTAGACTGCGCCCTCTTCATAACCACTTTCAACCAGGATCTCATGGGTGTCAGTTCTCCTCTTTCATCGACGGGTGAATCGAATCCATCTGCAATACTAATCCAGTTCTCAATATCGTTCATAAGGTAATATTGCATCCTACCTTTCCAGTACGCGAAATCGTTCCCGTCGAAGAAGGGTGGTCGTGCAATACTGTATCCCTCTTGAAACGTCATTTAAACTTGCTCCGGTTGATGGTGAGTTCTTCCGAAACGAACCGGCTCTGATACCAACAGATGGATCGACTGGCGTGCTAGAGGGGGGGAGTGAATAGTACTTTTTCGTTGAATCTCTACAAGGTTGTTAGCGCAGCGGAAACAATAATATGTAAAAAATAGAAAAGACAATGGTAACAACAGAATGTTACTTGGTATCCACTTAGATGGGTGACTAATCCAAGGATCCACGCACGTACACCACTTCCACTATGAAAAATCTCCTTCAGGTAGAGAAACCTTTACAGTGGCGTTGTCTTCCTATTTAAAAAATGTAGTGAATGAGAGAGAGGAAGATGAGTAAGCTTTTCACACGAGCAACACATCGTTATGATACGGAACCGTACCGCTCACGTGCAAAAAGGTCCTCCTTTTATAGGTGAACAGGACAAACCCGCAGTCTGTCCAGCCCCGCACCAGTCGACTGCCCCTGGGGCAGTCGATTGACCTACCATTAATTGCTAGCCAACGGCTAGTTTTCGGGGTATACCAGTCGACTGCCTCTGGGCCAGTCGACTGGTAGAAGGCTGAAAACCTTCTGTGAGTTTTGGCAGTCGACTGCCCTCTTGTCAGTCAACTGCCCACTCACTCCCAGCCATTCTTCACATACTCCTTCACGTATGCCTTCAAGTTCACTCCCTTGGCTCGCCCCTTGAAGTCATCTTCCTCTGGATCTCGTCCCTCGAATGTGCACACAAGCCTTCCCTTGGCTTGCCTCCATGCCACCCTTCACGTGTGCCCTTGAGTCCACTTCCCGGCTTGCCCTTGGAGTCCTCCTCCCTCGGCTCTCGTCCCTCGGATATGTTCACCATGTGTGATTCTCCAAGTCCTGCAAACTCAATCACACATATCAACCTTAAACATATTCACACACATCAAAACCATGATCTTCCAATAATTTTAGGGTTGATTGCCTCAACAGATCTTATATATCTCCTTGCTTTCTTCCATCTCCTATGCTGAGACACTGCTTTGAGCGTCGGAGTGGGTTCCGCCGGACAACCTCTGGCGTGTTCCCATTAACGCTCATGTTGATCTCGCAAGGTGGGAGTTCTTCCTCTAGCGTCAGCATCCGCGAGGGGTTGGACCCTGGTGACTGGTCATCGACGTCGACTCTTTCCGGAACAAAGAGAAAAAAAAATAAAAGAAAAGGAAAGGAAAGGAAAAAGAGAAAAGAAAGGGAAAAAATATAAATCATAGTTTTTATAACAATTAGTTGTTAAAAATAGATTTTTTAAATTTTTATTGAAGTTCAACAATATATTTTTGTAATTTGTTTGAAAATAGTTAATGAAATAATTAAGTTTTTATTTTATTTTATCTTTTTGTTACTTTGATTTTTAATTCAGAATTGTCTGCTCTTTTTGTAGGATACAAAGCTTGGTCGGTGTGAATTTACAAAACTTAAGTGCACTTTTGATAAATTACCCTATTTTCTCTATAAATTGTTTAAAAAGTCAAAAAGGGCCTTCTAAATTATGTTTCTTCTCGCACCTTCCTGTCCCTCCTTTCCTTTGTCAAACCAGGAAAGCAACTCCTGCAGACTTTTTTGGCAGTGCAGCAAGCAAATCAACTCAAATTAACCTCATCAGATTTATATATCTCCAGAATCCTCTCCCACAATCATAAAAATAGCAATTCAGGATGGTGATTTGATTATAATCGACGATGAAAATTTATTTACCATATCTATAATAATATTTTCTATATATATATATATATTATTCTCTACTTTTGTTTTTGTCTCTTCTCAGGCCCTCCACATATTCCTGGCCTTCTCCAATTCTGGTAGCTGATCAGAATTATTCTTGATCGATGTTGATCCTGCTTTTCGACCTCGTCTTCCTGGTGCTGGTGCTGAGGATTCTCTTCCTTCTCTTCCACATGAAGCTCATCTACCTGCTGCTGCTATACTTGCTCATCGCGCTCGTAGCTATGAATCACAACTTCTAAGCTACTACCATGAATCTTATTATCTTAATTTGTTGCGCAACTTCTATTTGTTTATGTTATTAAGAGTGTAAAGTACTAAGGAAATTAATTGTTGAGGGATCGAACATGTATGGATGGATGGATGCGTTTATGATCGAGTGAACTGACATAATCGCCTGCCTGTTCTTTGTTTTGCTAAGAGTTCTGTTTCAGTATCCATATTTTAGATCAATGATGGCATATACTACTTGTTCTAATCGAAAGGTGATCATAATTCTAAGTTGAAAACAATAAATCTTTAGTAGATCTCAAATTGGATGTTATCACGGGGCAATTCAGGGCATGAAATTCCAGAAGAGAGGGATGGAAGTGTAAAAATACATGGGTAATTAAATTTTGTCTATTGGAGTTCGTTTTTCTTGATTTATTCTGATACGACGAAAAAACAAGATTGGCCAACAAAAAAAAATTATACGTATTGATAAGAACTAAGAAGAGGTGCTTTTTTGAAAAAATAATTAAAACATCGTCCTATTTATAATTTTTATCTAAAATACCCTTTGTTCTCGATAACTTAGGAGCGCTTGTCTATCTAATTTTTTTATTTATTATTTTAATATGCAAAATAGAATAATAAAAAAAGGAAACACAAGTAAAAAAGGAAAGAGAGAAAAGATAGAAAAATCTAAATAAAGAAAAAGTTAATTATTTATTTTATATTTTCTAACTGCTAACTAGAAGAAAAAAAGAAAAAAATAAAAGAAAAAAAATAAGCAACATAGTTTCACTCATATTTTCTACTTAAAATACTTTTTATTTTCGTAATTTTAGAGTTGCTTTAACCAAAATAACTCCACCTTTTTAATAATATGCTAATTAGAATATAAAAAAAGAATGGGAAATTCTTTTAATAAAAAATAGAAAATATTAAAAACAAAATAAAATCAAAAGATGCTCTTTTATACGTTATCATTAAATGGATATTTTAAAAAAATATATATGAAAACATCGTCAAACTCATAATTTTTAATCCAAAATACTCTTTGATTATTATCTTAGAGGTGTTTTTTTTTCAAAATCAGTTCCATTTTCTAATTTTTTTTAATACGCTAATTAAAACTGAAAAGAAACAAAAGAAAAACGAAAAAAATAGAAAAGAAATAAAATAGAATATAAAATCTAAATAAATAAACTACTTAATTTTTATTTTTTTAATATTTTAATAGCTAATTAGAAGAGAAGAAAAAGAAAAAGAAGGAAAAAGAAATAAAAAGAAAAAGATACTTTAAGGTAGTGTTGTTTCTAATCAAAATAATTTTAAGATGGCACAACTTTGATTAAAGCAGTTTTAACTTATTTTTTAATACACTAATTAAACAAGGAACAAATGGACAAAAAGAAGAAAGGCAAAAAAAACCTTAATGAAGATTTAAAAAATAATTTTTTAGAGAAAAATATAAAGAAAAGAGAGAAAGGAATTATGAAATACGTAAAATAAAAAATAAAAAAATCATCTCGGGTTGGCTTTCTACAAATTAATTGTTGTAAGGTGATCGAGAATAAAAGATATTTTGAAAAAAAAATTATGAATAAGGTGCTATTTGGATAGTTTAAAAAAAAGATATATATATTTTTTTTTGGACGATACGAATAGAAAAGGATGTTCCTTAATTTTTCTACCAACAAAATATGATGTTATGTATACTTGTTGTCTATTGACTTTTAGTTTGTTAAAAAGAAGTTATTGCATATTCTTATAGTATATATATATATATATACACAGAGGTGATCTGCAGATGCTGTTTGCGAACTGCGTGCGAACTGCATGCGTGGTTGCGGTTTTGCGGGGCGTGCGTGGCTGCGTGCGTGGCAAAAAAATCGCGTAAGCCCTCACCGCAGCTCACTTTCTCAACCCGACTCCCTCTCTCGCGAAGGCAGCGCCGCTCTCCCGCCTCCCTCCCTCTCTCGTGTCCCTCGCCTCCCTCCCTCTCTCGCAAACACCGCAGCTCTCTCTCGCTGCGGCTCCTCTCCCGCCTCCATCCTCGCCGAAGCAAGACGCAGCCCTCTCTCGCGCCGACTCCTCTCGCGTCCGGTTCTCTCTCGTCCATCGCCGAAGCAAAACCCGCAGCTGTCTCTCGCCGACTCCTCTCACGTCCGGCTCTCTCTCTCGTCCATCGCCGAAGCAAAACCCGCAGCTGTCTCGTCCATCGCCGAAGCAAAACCCGCAGCTGTCTCTCGCCGACTCCTCTCGCGTCCGGCTCTCTCTCTCGTCCATCGCCGAAGCAAAACCCGCAGCTGTCTCTCGCCGACTCCTCTCGCGTCCGGCTCTCTCTCTCGTCCATCGCCGAAGCAAAACCCGCAGCTGTCTCTTGTCAACTCCTCTCGCGTTTGGCTCTCTTGCGCGTCCATCGCCGAAGCCACTCCGCAGCTGTCTCTCGCAACCTCCTCTCCCGCATCCCTCCTCGCCGAAGCAGGTAAACCCTAACCCGCAGCTGTCTCTCGCAAACACCTCCTCTCCCGCCTCCCCCCTCGCCGAAGCAGGTAAACCCTAACACTTCATTTTTTTTGTTGTAGAAAATTTCGTCAAATTCCCTAGTTCATTAAAATTGTAGAAAAATGCTGTAGAAAGCAGCACCTGCATTATTCATCTAGATTAAACAACCACTGGCTAGTCTATCATGTCACTTCGCTCATTCTTGTATCCTAACTGATATCTTTAGCTTGTTTCTAGTTTCAGAAATACGGAGAAGGAATCCCAGCGCCTGCATTTCAATTTTGTAACTTTTCTTCCAAAGGTTGTGTAAGCTTTCATTCCATGTTTCATGTATACCTCAAATTTGGTCCTATATAAGCTGTTGCTCTTTTCATGTGATATTAAATATGTCACCCATCTTACCCACAGAGCATTAATTGCATGCAAAATAATCATTAGAATCAATCTCTTTGACTTGATTATTTGTTAAATATTCATTTCATCATCTTCATTTACTGCTAGTATATCTCTTTATAATTATGTGCTCTTTGATTGCATGAAAATTTGTTATGGTTTTGTTGATTGAATCTTATTTTCAATGCTTGCCATTGTAGCTAAAAGAAAGTCCAAGTAAGATGGATCTGAATCTGGTAACTTTTCTTCCAAAGGTATTATAATCTTTCAATCCATGTTTTATGTGTACTACAAATGTGTTCCTGTATAAAATATTGCTCTTCTCACATGATATTTAATATGCCATCCATGTTACCCACTGGGGATTAATGCATAGAGAATAATCCATTTGAATCAATCTTAGACTTCATTATTTGTTAAACATGCATTTCATCTTCATTTACTGTGAGTATTGAACTTGTATAAGCATGTACTCTTTGACTGCCTGAGTTTACTGACGGTTTATGGATTGAATCTTAATTTCAATGTTTGTTACTGTAGCTAAAAGAAAATCCAAGTCAGATGGATCTGAATTGGGTAACTTTTCTTCCATAGATAATATATGCTTTCATTCTAGGTTTTATGTATAATTCAAATGTGTTCCTGTATAAGCTATTGCTCTTTTCATGCAATATTTCATATGCCATTCATCTTGCTGACAGAGGATTAGTGCATGAAGAATAATCATTTGAATTAATCTATTGGACTTCATCATTTGTTAAACATGCATTTCATCATCTTCTTTTACCAAGGTAGTTAAAATCAGGATTTTAACTTAAATCGGAAGGGGTACTTAAAATTGTAAATCTTAAAATCATAAATCGTATCGTAATATTTTATAAAATTCCTATATATATGCATATAAAATTATAAAGTCATATATATGGATGTCAAATAACATAAATAATAAAAAAAACTTTTAAATCGCTAAACAAACTTAGATAAACATGCATTCATAATCAATATTACATTAAAAATGTCATCCATAAGTCACAAAATAGTCAAATAACTTCCACCAACCGAGCAGGGAAGACGCGAGCAAGTGGAAAAATGAGAAGAGATGCGACGGGATTAGCCGATTAGGGCACGCACGCGACTTGGAAAGGCGGTTTTTTCATATTGAACAATTTTTTTTTTAAAATGAACCGGGTTCAATGGAAATTTTTTTTTAAATCGTTAAAATCGTATTTAAATCTTAAAATCGCGATTTTAAGGATTAAAATCGGGATTTCAAAGGGATTTTAACAAATTAGGATTTTAACTCCGATTTAAATCGTTCAGAGGTCAAAAATCATAAAATCTTAGGATTTTAAGATTTAAATCGGGATTTTAACTACCATGTCTTTTACTGTGAATATTGCTCTTGCATAATCATGAGCTCTTTGATTGCCTGAAAGTTTGCTGATGGTTACGGATTGTATCTTATTTTCAATGTTGCATTGTAGCTAAAAGAAAGTCCAAGTCAGATGGATCTGAATCTGGTAAAGAAATTCTATCTAAGAAAGATCTTGCTTTACAGCAGGCTTTGGACCAGATTACTGATTCATTTGGGAAAGGCTCAATCATGTGGCTTGGTCGTGCTCAGGCTCCTAGGGAAGTCCCTGTTGTATCTACAGGATCTATTGCATTGGATATGGCATTGGGAATTGGTGGCCTTCCAAAGGTATTTTCACAAGTGTAATTGAATAACATTTAAGCTTCTTTAGTGATCACTGATGAAAAATTTAAAGGAAGTCTTGAACATATTAGGGAAGGGGCTTTAATAATTATTCTGTTGTCAACATTAATTTATTAGTTATCTTTGTGTTACAGTTTTTTTTAAAGAAATTACAGGAAATGAATATAAGAAATGATGTAGCATGCAAAAACAGTTATATTCAAGTAGATCTGTATTATTCTAATTTATTTTTCAGCTGGACTAATCAATATACTTAACTTTTGTCTCCAACAGGGGCGTGTTGTGGAGATATATGGTCCAGAGGCTTCAGGAAAAATTACACTTGCTCTTCATGTTATTGCAGAATTTCAAAAGAATGAGGGTAATGTTTATTTCATCGGGGTAGTCTCGTGTGGAAGGTTCTGCACGAAGAGAATGTTGTTTGGCAAGGCTGGTGCTTCTGGTAGCATCGATTTGGACCCTCCGCCATAGGGCAACTGCGAAAGCTGAAAAAAGTTTGACAAGGAAAAGGATGTTCCAGAGCAATCACAAATACCAAGACAAATCCAGTGTCAACCTCAAGCCTCAACATAAAAAATCATTAGAAATCATGAATAATTAATTAAATAACATCATGTTTTATATGATTTATTAATTTAGGAACAAATTGCATGTATGATCCCTGACAAATCTATATCTGCAGGTTAACTGATTCACTGATAAATAAATTTTAAACATAAATTTACCCTGGCATATGAGCATATTTAAAAGTTAATTGGCAGATAACAAAAATAGGCATAGGCATGTATAAATGTATGTACATGCAACAAAATGCATATGTGTCCATACCATTATTTGTGGATTTAAGGTGTCCACCTCTATAGAACCATTTTTAACTCAGTGGGAATGACACTTTTTTAATCATCTATGTTTAAAACTCTTAAGAGCACCAACTCAGTAACTATTTATGGAGATAAAAACTCCAGAATCAACAAACATGAAAACATGCTAAATGAAAATAGAATATAAGACCTATCCTACCTCTGTCGTCATGTCTCTTCCTTCTTTCACGAGGGACAAATGTTCCATCAGCCTTTGCGATTATGTCGGACTTGGTCTTTGCATACTGAATTCTCTGGATAACGGAAAATGTTCTAATTAATGAGGGACTATGTTGTAATTAATGAATTAATGAGAAAGGCATACTTTGACATTAATACGCTAATTCATGCCAAACTAATGAAGTACACAATTAGACTGTAAATCTAGTCATGATCTATCAACTTATCCATTACAGAAAAGAAAATCCTAACAAATGGATGGTCATGGCCATGAAAGAACTTATGCCACTGAGAATGCATGATCGCACATTCAAGAAATAGCTACCTCCAATACTAATGCATGGTATATAAAATGAATTACAAAAATGTCTAATTGATTTGTATGTATATATATAGTCGTGTTCTATCAATTATACATTACAACATGAAAATTTTAACAAATGGTTAGTCATGACTTTGAAAGAACTTATGTAACCCTTCGAGGATGCATGATGGCTAAAAAATACAGCAAATTCAAGAAATAGTTACCTCCAATACTACAATAGTTGCAAAGATAATTCCAACTGGTGTAACTGATTATTACAACAAGTGGAGACTTCCAATGGCACCAAAAAATGTACAGTTGCAGTCATGAAGAAACACTTGTTGTTTTTAATGTAGAACATCAATAGCTTGTCATTTTCTTTTCACTAATGGTTAATATATTGCAGAAATAGCATTGAATGCCTATAATACAAACATGATATCCACCACAAAAAGAGTGTCACTATGCCTGCATCATAATTTCACAACATTAATAATATGATGTTTCCAAAACTTGTGATATAAATTGTAGATGTTGAAGAATTAGATCTAACCATACGTCAAAGATTCAGGAAATCATGAGTAATAAGAAATTCCAAATGTGCATTCAAGACTTAAAACAATTTCCATGTGCGGATAGTAACCATTAAACTGTCTTACCATGGGCTTGTCATAGAATGGAAAACCTTGCATCCTTTTAAGTGCCTCAGTCGCTGATGATACATCCTCAAAGATTACCCATGCCTGCCCTTGTGTTTCAACGTCTTAAAAGCAAGGACCTCTAATATCTTGCCAAATTGAGAAAAAACTGCGCGCAAGGACTTCTTGAGTTGTAAGATAGAAACATATGTTAATTCTGGTGAAGCAAATAAGCAACTAAAATAAATAACAAAGAAAAAAATCGGAAAGACAAGTTGAATATTATATTCCCATGACATAGGATAAAGCTATTGTGTAACCAAGCCAAAAGATGCAAGCTGAACAGACAAGTCATATGAGTGGGAATTTCATAATTGAAATCAAAAGACTGTCGTTGATTATACAACAATTACAGAAATATGAAAAGAAAGTATTTTACAAACTATTTCTCCGGGTTATTAAGAAGAATGATTACCGTCTTCATTGATAAATAATATCGGAGCAAGGTTGCAAATTCAAGATCCCAAAGTTCTTCCCAGAGGTGGTGTGAGATTGTTAGATTAGGGGACAACAATACTCTTTGACTCAAATGTGCCTATTGTGCAAGGGGTGTATATAAGTGGTCTTAGGGTTTAGTGCCTCAAGACCACCCACAGCATGTGAGATGCATGACAAGAACACAATTTATAAGAGTGATTAGCAAGCCATTACTACTGACAACATGTTGAATCAATGTCCAACACCCTTAACTGTGTTACCCGCATCTTCACGCTGTGGTTAATCCGGCGTATGCAAAAATCCCATTTGCAGCTTAAATCATATAAACCAACCATGTAAAGAATCCTCGTCGACGCAATAACGCAAGAAAAACTAGAAAGACAATGCTAAAATATGAAGGCATCATAAAGTTAGCATAAACTCAAGAAACGGAGAAAAATAGTGAACTTTGCATCAATTTCATTTGCGCTAATCAGCGAAGAAAAAGTAGGAAAGGAAATTGAACGTGCATCGTAAGTTGCAGGCTTGCAGGCATATAGAACAGAATGCCTGGGCTGATCTTGGCACGCGATCGAGAATGTCGGGGCTGATCTTGGCACGCGATCGAGCACACGATCAAGAAGGGGAAGGGCGAAGCTCGCCTGGGGCTGATCTTGGCATGCGATCGAGAAGGAGAAGGGCGAAGCACACGGGATTTAGGGCGGAGCTCGCCGGGGAGATAATCAGGGCAAAAAACAGTACCTTGAAGACAGGGGAAGAACTAGGGAGCACGATGAAGTTAGGCCGAAGCAGGATAAGCGAGAAATTTACCTTGTGAAGAGGCTCGGCGCAGGCGGCAACGAGGAGGGAGGGCTCGGGGACGCGAGAGACCAGAGAGATCGGCGCAGGGGATGCTCAGCTGCTATTGAGAGAGAGAGAGATCGACGCAGGGGAAGCCGGCAACAAGGAGGAACACAGGGGGATTTGCAGTCGCGAAAATGATGACGCGAGGAGAAACGCCGAGGATCGCAGCGAGGAGGAACGCAGGGGGAGCTGTGGACGCCGAGGATCGCCGCGAGGAGGGTTAAGGTTCGCTGTGAGAACGAGGGCTTCGGGCGGGCACCGACGAGTTTTCTTGCGAAAATGATGTCGCGCGATGAGGTTTTGCCCTAAAACCTCTACGTTGCCACGCTGGCTTCAGATTAGGTCGTGGCCACGAAGACGCGATGCGCTACGCGTGATACCACGCAGCGTCGTCCGCAGAAGTGATCCGCAGCGGATCACTTCTGTATATATATATATATATTTTGTAGCACAATGAAAATTAAAATTACATGTGATGCAATCAGAATCTTCCTATTTGTGGCTCGAAACTCCTGCTCTATTGCACCATTTAAGTTGGTTTCGCACTGATAGAGATCCTTCTATTTTACACCCAAGTTGGCCTCTGGCATCAATGTGGCCTAACTAAACTACCATTCGATCTAAGATATCAACACAAATCAAGGGGGTCGATGGTGTCGGATTTGCTCTTTGGATGCTTAATTAAGTAATGTTGAAAATAGATTTTGCCTTCTCCAATGAAGGACATAAGTTAGAAAGAAAGTGTCTCTTGTTAGGGAAGTACTTTTGTAAACTGCAAAAGTAGGTGTCTTCTCTTGGGAAAAAAAAGAGATTTTGATAGAGTAAGGAGAAGAAGAACAACAACAATGGTGGAGCAGGTCAACCACTGTGCTGACTTGAAAATACTCACAAAATCAGAATTCGAGAGAGAGGGAGAGAGCCAGATTCCCTTTTATAGTCAATAGTTGTTTGCTTATATAACCCACAGTTAATCCTCCGCGTAGCTACTTACTCCCATGGGGACTAATCAAATAGTGAGAGGGAGGCGCATGCCTGACATGCCCTGCGATGTGTCAAAGGAATGATCGTTTGTTGCAGCTGCATCATAGATGAGATCTACATAAGAGATCTACTACCAAATTGACTACTGGCCCACACAAACTTCACCTGTCACCTAACACACATCATTTTTTTTGCTATTCATAGTTTTCTGTCAATGCCTAGATCCAAGTACAATTGATGGGAATGATCAAACTAAATGACCAAAGGGATTTGAATCTCGAAGAGACTATCACGGTCAATAATGTTATCACAGCTTGTTTAATAGCACTACCTAAGAGATTGCTAGCAAAAGAGGCGTGTAATGAGAGTGATAAAGTAAAATGATGGAGGAGTTATAATCTGAGAGGATGTCCATGGGCAAGGAGGTTTTCATAGCCTGAGATAGTAAGAGTTCAGAGGAGACTTTCATAGGTAGGAAGGTTCTCGTAGCCTAGAAGACAGCGCTACCTGATAGGCTATTAGCCATATAGGTATTAGTGATAATGATAAAGTAGAATAATTGGAGGGGTGGGAATCCAAGATAGGGAGGTTCTCGTAGCCTAGAATAGTAGGAGTCTAGGGAAGACTTCCATGGGGTAGGGAAGTTCTCGCAATCTATGATAGTCGAAATTTAGGGGAGACTTTCATAGGCAGTGAGGTTCTCGCAACTTGAGATAGTCAAATTTCAAAGGAGACTTTCACGAGTAGGGAGGTTCTCGCAACTTGGGATAGTAGGAGTCTAGAGGAGATATCTTTACCAGGAGTACCGAAGATGCTCCCATACTGGTTGAATAGGGCGGGTGGACCACTAGTTATTCAGTCGAGCAATCTAGTTACTAGGTCATTTTGGGAATGTTCCTAGGGGGATGTTCCTATTCCTGCCTGGTCACATCTTGATGAGCACACTTAGACCCATCTGGGTATGTATGCATTAGCGGGGATTGCGATGCATATCACATGCCTCCCCCAATTAGACCGAAAAAGAGAGAATGATGAAGCCTGGTTGCTGAAGTGACCAAGCAAAGATAACACGGGTCAATACGTCCACCTGCTAATGGTAGCAAGGTTGCAAGTCTGTGTGGTCTTTTTGAGATATTCCTAGGTCATGTACCTGGCAAGTCATGAAGGTTGTCCAGGGATGTACCCAAAGGAGTTGTTCCCAAGCTATGAACTTCTCAAGTCATGAAAATTTGAGTTCTCTTGGGATGACCCAAAATGATTGCTTATAAACCATAGACTTCCCAAGCCATGAAGACTTGAATTTTTCCAAGGATGTATCCAAAGGGTTGTTCTCAAGCAACAGTGCCTTTTTCAAGAGAAAAGGGCTTGAGAAGTAAAAAAGAAACATAGTAAGAAGATGTTACCAATCACCCCTCTATTTTTGTTCCTTACTATCATAGAAATACTAAGCCATTGTTAAGCCCATGCCAACCCGAAGTTGGAGGAGAATAAGAATATCAAGTCACCGATCAACTAATGTCGACCCAGAATCAGGAGGAGAATATGAATACCAAGTTGCTATTTGCCCGCACCGATTTGGAGTTTGGGGAGAGTAAGAATACCAAATTGATGATATGTTAATGTAGACTAAAGTTATGGGAGAATACGAAAACTAAGCTGTTGATCTACCCGTGAAAACCTGGAGTCTGGGGAGAGTAAGAATACCAAGCTATCAATCTGCCCGCACAAACCTTGAGTCAAGAGAAGAATATGAATACCAAGTTGCTAGTCTGCCCAAGCCAATCCAGAGTCAGGGGAGAGTAAGAATACCAACCTATCAATATAGCTGTACTGACCCGGAGTCTGTAGGAGAATATGAACACCAAGTTGTTGGTTTGTCCAAGTTGACCCGGAGTCAAGGGGAGAGTTAGAATACCAAACTATCAATTTACCTACACCGACCTGGAGTCAAGAGGAGAATATAAATACCAAATGTTGGTATGCCCATGTCGACCCAGAGTCTGGGGGAGAATACCAATACTAGGTTGTTGATCTGGCCGCGCCGACCCATAGTCAAGGGAGAGTAAGAATACTAAGTTGCTGATATGCCCGCGCCAACCTAGAGTCTAGAGGAGAATATAAATACCAAGTTGCTAGTTTACCTATGTCGACTTAGATTCGGGGGAAACCTGAATGCATAACACCGCCAAATCCGCACTGACCTAGAGTTAGGGGAACCCAAACTCTATAACACCACAATGTTAGAATAGAGTTGAAAAGAAAGGGCACTTCCACGAAAGAAGGGCTTGAAAACCCAAGCTGCAGCATTTCACAAGCAATAGAGACATGAGTCTTTCTAGGGATGTAACCAAACAAGTTGTCTCCCAAGCTGCTACTTCCCAAGGCGTGGAGGCTTAAGTCTTTCTAGGAATGTATCCAAATGTTCTTTTCAAGTTGCTACTTCCCAAGTCATGGAGGCTTGAGTCGTTCCGGAGATGTACCCAAAGGGGTTGTTCCCAAGTTTCTACTTCAGGAGAAGGGCTTGTGTGCCTTTTGCATGAGGGAGAAGGGCTATGGAGCAAGTGTGTGTTGGTGCAGGAAGCACAAGATCAAACTTGGTTTTGATAATGGAAAAGGGTTCAAAGTTAATTATGTATTGTTATCTAATGGATTTACCAAGTGTGCAGGAAAGTCTTAGTTCACCTAGGCACGATGTCTTGACCTGCAGGGTTGAGCAAGAAGTCTTGGTCGTGGACTAGACACCGAAGTCCTGATCCGGAAGAATGGGTAGGAGTCTTAGCCGAGCGAGGATTGCAGACAGAAGTAGAGGTGGGTTGAGATACGGACGTCTCGAGATCCGACAGTCTCAGAGACCGAGCAAAAGTCCAACCGGAGGAACCGGTTGACAAAATGTAACTTCTCCTGAGAGGAGTAGGTGAGGATGCGTTTCCCGGAAGAGAGAACAGTAGGTGTCGGTTCGACCTAGGGTTTCACTTTGAAATCCAAAGTCAGAACCAAGACAACTCCGACTGAGATTTAGTCAATTATTTATACTATATATTGTTCTTGGACTAACTCTGGTTGCAGGAGTAAAGAGTGTTAGTAGGAGCCCTAGAGCCAATTTTATGATAATTGACTAAGGACTTTTTGTATCATATTCTATCATTAATAAAGACATTTTTTGTTATTATACTTACTGTCACGCCCCGAGACCCCGGAGCCGATGGTCCAATAGAAAATCGGACAACACCTCCCCTGTCCGGCGGACAATTACATATACATACATCACATAAATCTCAACCACACAGTTTAATTGGGCCTCAGGCCTCAAATTAAGACAGAACATAACATAAAATCGAATAAACCATATCTGACTGCGGACCGATCCGACTTACGAAAAAACACAATGCATAATGGCCTCCATGGCTCACAAAAGTACAACTATACTGCCGTATAGTATGACTAAACTCAACACAAAAACAACAGCGGAAGAAAAGTATGGTAAATGCTACCAACGAGTACTACCAACAAAGTAGAAGAAAAATCCCAAAGACATCTCGACAAGTACGCGAACTGGGACAGGTTGTCGGGTACGCTCCAGTCAATCATCCTGAAATAAAAACAAGGAGCTAACGGAATGAGTCATAGAACTCTACGAATATCTCATCATATATATATATACAAGATATTCTAAGATAGCAACAGGGTAATAGACTACTGAAATAACACGTGTATAGGCAGGAATAAGAACAACTGCAAGAGCAAAATAAGAACTACCATACTAAAGTAGCAGAATCGCCAAGACCAGACATAAGGGTCTCCTGTAAGTGCATGTCAATCATAATGCAGTATCAAGTAAAAACAAGCACAAGTAAGAGCAAAATAAACGAATACACAAGGTGCAATGACATGGTCACCCCTGCCGTCGGTTAGACATCGTCACCTATGTACGGGAGGAAGCTGAGCGAAGGCCACCCTCCGACGTAGGGTTGTGACTGCCGTCCATACTCTGCCATCACTACTCCTGAGCGATCGAGTAGACGGAATGCTGCCGGTGTAACACCCCTACTCCATGGCCTATCCTAGCGATATCTCTATCAGCCCCAGGCCATCTCTGGAGGACATCTCTGTCTGAGTGTTACCCCTACCCCATATATATAAATGGGGGAGAGACCTCTCCCTCTCATCTCCTGGTATCTGGACAACTCAAGGAGGGACATCTGCCTACTACCACGCTCCGATTCACTAACCCATGAGTGCATGAGCGGAGCAGCACAGAGCACACTTCCCAATACTCCGTTAACCACTAACCCATGAGTGGTCGTATGGGTAGGTCAGTATAACTGTCGACTTAGCTCACCCAAAAGGGGCCCCTGATCGACAGTGATGCACAGTGCACGATGATGCATAACACTGGTCAAAACAGCATCCACTATCTAATCCACCTATATCAACATGATATACAAGGATCGTAAGTAATGCACCATAACCTAAGTCCTAAAGGTATAGGTATCACATGTCAGTTGTGGCACAAACAATATCAACAAAACAAATATAAGAGTCATGCCACAATCTATTACTCTATTGCTAAACAAGCATTTCAAGTATATATATATCTGTGACAAATCTAAAAGAAGAGTCAGAGTACCGGCCTCACATAGAAGTCCGTATCAAATAAGATCTTCCCGTCCAGAATGTATATACCTGCGTCGAGTGCACCAAGTCAAAGCTCTGCACCAAAGAATATGATATAAGCTAACATCGCAAATGATATAAACCAGATCGGATACCTACATGTATCTGGATTAACCCGGACTGATCCTAAGGGTGGTTCATGATAATACTGAACTACAACATTAGGCTAACCCTAAACTCAATTAGAATTAGTCATAATTGGGAATTAACCTCCACTTATCACCGCAGCACCAAATTCAATATACAGCTTCCCAAAGAATCACAACTGCAATATATAATCCCAAATAAGAACAGATCTTCAAATCCCAAGCAAGATAGACCATCTCATGCTATGATTTAATCAGGAAACATAAAAACACACAGGCAAAAACCACAATAGGTGATCCCAAAAATGGAACATAATCCAACAAGCCCAAACCCTGAATCAATCGCCACCACCATAATCAATACTCCTCTGTATGATAAACAACAATACCAAACCCAAAAGCCAATCATGATAACAAATCAGCTCGCAATATAGTTGGGCAAACTCCCATTCAAACACTCATATCCAGCTGACCTGTTTCCTAGGAGGCAAACCCATCCTATGCATCATACACACTGCAACCAACACCATAAATGGAAACATCCCTATCTCAGATAAATCAACAAGATCGAAGCTCAACCAATTCCACAGCAGAAACAGAAGCAGAACCCAAATCAATCTATGCAACAAACTGGAATTGAAATCCCAACAAACCATTCCAGTGATCAGGACCGAAGTAAGACAACTAGCTAAATCTGAAAATTACACAACATTCGGCACCTCTACTAATCTAATAGCAGTTCATCATAGAAGAACATTAAGCCTAATCAAATCTTACCTGCACTCACATTAATGACAACCTCTCTGCTCAGATCCAAGATCAACCAAAACTAAATCACAAGGGCTTGAGAAAGGTAACCTGCGGCAGATCCAAGAAATACAAAGCCAATCCTGAGAAAATAATCGTCGTCTTTCGATCTCAACGGCTGCAATCGATGATGCCTCCACCCGAAGTCCCAATCGCTCAACCAAGCCCTAGGGGTGAGATCTGATGAAGGAGACGAAATGTAGTCAACCAAAGAGGAAGAAGATCGCTGCCTCCTGAGACGGCTTCGATCACACAACGCGATGGGGAGAGAAGGAGACGGAGAGGGTTGGGTGCTATCGGCCGCGGGTGATGGCTGCAAGGAAAGGAAGCAAAGAGGAGAACAAGCGTCGGTTCTTCTTCTTGGTCGTGGGTGATTGGAGAGTCGCCGCGTTAGGGTTCGCGAGGGAGAAGAAGGGAAAATAAAGGGAAAGTGTGCGGGGCTTGGCTTGCGATTTGCCACAGAGGAAACTTAAGGGCTGACCTTTTTGCAAATTGCCCCTCCAATTTTGATCATTCGCATAACCACCCTTATTTTAGGTTAATTAGCCTTTAAGCCCTCTAAGTCTAGGAAACTTTTTTCCCCCTTAATTTCTAGTATTTAACACTTACTTTATACTTGTGCCAAATAACTAAGTATAATAATATCCTTGGGTAGTAGGTTCTTATCTACATCATATCGATTGGTTGAATTGATGGTGAGATAATATAGTGAATACTACACTAAATCATTCCTAGTCAAGCATTAATATTCGATGACAATATTAATGCATGGAGACTAGCATGTAAGTCAATTGATGACTTGAGCTCACAAGTCATGGATATGTGATATCAAGTTGACACATGGGTATACATTAGAGAATGTGTACTGAATTGACCCGCCATGAGAAAATTTCATAGATTATCATATGAGTGTCATAAACTTTCTCATTTGACTATTAGTATGAATAGTCCTTAGATCTGAAGTCACTACGATTCCCTACATGAGGAATTATGTACTTTGGTAAAGTCAAACGTCACCGGTAATAGGGTGGACTATAAAGGCGGTCACTGGGTATGTAATAAAACATGCAGAGGGATGTGAGTAATGTAGATGGGATTTATCCCTCCCATATGACGGGAGTGATATCTATGAGTCCCTTGATCGAGTAAGACTACTAAAACGCATGGTCATGCTCAAATGAGTCAATATGAGATATTGAGCTTATTTGTTTGAGTGAGTCTACTCGGGGATCGAGAAGTACAAAGATTGATCGAGGATGACACAGTCTATGCCTCATTGGTCAATCTAGATATCGAGGATAGAAGGACAAGGTCATATATTGTCATAGTCACGGAGGTTAAGTCGGATCTCGACTTTTCTTGTTACTTGGGTAGCAATAATGCATTGCTAGATGTCGCTCATTGCTTATGTGTCTAAAGCGGTTTAGGCGCATTGCCAACGTTACGAGAACCTATTGGGTCACACACTGAGGACACGATGCTTTGGGAGTTCGGGAGACCTGGTCGGGAGCTCGGGTCAGGAGCTCGGGAGACTTGGTCGGGAGACCTGGTCGGGAGCTCGGGTTAGGAGCTCTGGAGACTTGGTCGGGAGCCCTGGTCGGGAGTTTGGGAACCCTGGTCGGGAACTTATGAGATATTAATTCATTAAAGTGTTTAATGAATTAATAATAAAGGAAAAGAAAAAGTCTCTCTTCATTGAATGAAGAGAAGTTGAAGAGTCACATGAGAAAATGTGCTCTTTATTGGCTTTAATGAAGGGAAGCTAAAGAGACAAAAACCTCTTCGTATTCATGGGATAAGTATAAAAGAGGGTCTAGTCATTTTAGATGATAGAGTTTTCCCTCTTCCCTTCCTCTCTTCTTCCTCTTCTCCCTCTTGGCCGAAACCCTTTTTGGGGTTCTTGGTGCTTTTGTGAACTACCTCAAGTTGCTAGCACAACTAAGGTAGTTCTTCCCGATGTTGAGAAATCGTGTCCGTGTGGATACACATAGAGGCACGAATGCTTGAACGTGCAAGAGATCCGGTGTACCTTGGACGAGCGGGATAAACGAAATGGCACGCATCAAAGGTATATTTATGAGATAAGTAGTTGTAGATCGGCTTTGTACGAGTTTTCTTTCGCATGGAACGCTCGAGGGATCTTGTTTCCGCTGCGTTTTGTGTTTATGTCACCTGGAGATCCCTACAAAGAGTTCCTTACTGCTACATCCCAAGCGCATGAGAGAAGCCAGGTGCCCAAGAAGCCAGGCGCCCGATAACTATCAGACGCCCCAGATGGCTTGTTCCAGCGGGTGAGTTCGGTTGAGCTGGCAGGTTGCCACGTTAGCAACTCAGGCGCCCTAGGGGTCCTAGGCGCCCAAAACTAGAGGATAGGAGTTTGGCCGAGTCTACGGATAAGGATACATTGGATTCGCGACACGTGTCAATCCCCCCATAAGCCACAATTCCATTCAGCATCAATTCCATTCAACGCAAAGAAGTTTTCTTGCAACTCAAGCACACCAACGCTCTTCAGAATTCTTCCGTTCTCGAGTTCTTCCGTGCCACAAACGATCAAGATCGACGACACGCCACCCAAGACATTTTGTGATCCTTCAGGTGTCGTCGGTATAGTTTATTCGTTGTTCAAATTCTGTACTCGATTTACATTGTTGTAATACTTTTGCGACTTATAGAATTGCCCAACGAAAATGGTCAAGGACCGTGGGCCTTGGAGTAGGAGCCGTCAAAGACTCTGAACCATGTAAAAAGAAACGTGTTAGCGTTGTGCTTTTTAATTCTTCCGCTGTGTTCTGATTTTTTCGAATAATTTTACGTAATCGCTATTCACCCCCCCCTCAATCGATTACAATGATCCCATAAGTGGTATCAGTGCAGGTTGCTCAACCTTGGAGAAACCGCCAACTGAGCAGTTTTTTTCGAAATTATTTTTTGTTGTTGTTCGTTTTTAAAAAAAATTAAAAATAAATAATATTTTTCTTCGTTTTTTGAGGTTAGTGCAACACTACTCGAATTGCTTTTAAGTTCTTTTTGTATACCGCACTACTAATCCATGGCCATCCTAGAAGGCTACAGTACTGCGCACCCTCCTCTGTTCTCCGATGAGGATTTTTCCTACTGGAAGAGCAGAATGGAGGTCTACCTGAAAACTCAGGTGGAAATGTGGATGATCATCCAGTCTGAACTAGAGATCCCAAAAAACATGCAAGGAGAAATCCAAGGATACTCTGAGTGGGACACTTCACTCAAGAAGAAGATAGAAGCTGACGCAAAAGCCACTCAAACTCTCCAGTGTGGACTGACGAAGGAAGAACTCAACCGCGTCGGCTCATTCAACAGTGCTACAGAACTGTGGAATAAGTTGATAGAGTTGCACGAGGGGACGTCGGACACCAGAATCAGCAAGAGAGACCTCCTCCTTAACAAACTATACACGATCAAAATGCACGACGATGAAACAGTCACTCAGCTACACACAAGAATCCAAGAAATTATGAACGGTCTGCACATGATAGGTCACAAGGTAGAGAACTGTGGTCTAATCAGGTATACCCTAAACTCGTTCCCAAGAAATTCATTTTGGGCATCGATGGTAGATGCTTACAAGGTTTCTAGGAACCTTTCAGATATCAAATTAGATGAATTATTTTCTGAATTAAAACTCCACGAACAAACTAACGCCCCAATGGTCGAGAAAGGGCTAGCTCTTTTTGCAAGAAAACCCCCTGCAAAGCAAAAGAAGAAGAAGGTGCAACCGATCCCCGAGTCAGATTCTGACTCAGAGTCAGACGATGACGGAATCAATTATCCAGAGCAGGTTCGATTGGCCCGGAGTCAATACAAAATGTTCAAGGGACAAATGAAGAAGAAGACGAATCAGAAAAAGTATAATCCAACAGAACCGTCTACCAGCCAAAAAGCCAAGAGTGAAGTCACCTGTTATGGATGTGACAAGAAGGGCCACTACAAATCGGAATGTCCCAGCTTGAAGGAAAACAAGAAGAATTGGAGGAAGAAAGCTATCAAAGCTATGTGGGACGAATCCTCTTCAGAAGAAGAAGAAGAAGTACCACATGCCAACCTCCTCGCGTTGACTGCTTCGAAGAATCTCGACACCGAATCAGAATCAAAATCGGAAGAGAACGTCGAAACCGGAAGACTTTCAATTTTGGAAGATGAGCAAATAATGGTAAGAGGTTACCCCGAATCTCAACTTTATGATTTAATATCTTATCTATCTCGTAAGTTGGCCAAAGCCAATGTTAGGGTTGAATCCCTCCAACAGGAAGTCAAAATCCTGAAAGAGGGGGTCAACTCTAGTCCCTTAATTGAACCCGTTCAGGAAGGAACCTCCACTCAAGCACAAAAACTTGAGGAGGAGAATTCCTCCTTGAAAAATCAAGTGAAGTAACTAAGAGTTGCATTGGAATGATTTTCTTTGGGTTCCAAGAATCTTGACTTAATTCTTGGAAAGCAAAAGTTAGTTCTAAACCGATCCGGATTTGGTTACCGAACCAACTCACGATATAGTGTTGGATCGAGTAAACACGATAGAGGGGGGGGGGTGAATATCGTAAAAGCGTTTCGGATTAGAAAAGAGAATGCGCAGCGGAAATTTAAAACAAACACACGGAACCCAAGCATTTTTACTTGGTTCGGAGTCGCGGTCGGCTCCTACTCCGAGGCCCACGGTCTTTGATTGTTTACTGCGGGCAATTCTATATTAGCGCAAAAAGGTTACAGAAATTATTACAATATGAGTGCAGTAACTAAACAAATGTACTCTTCGTTACCGACGCCCGATGTGGATCGTTCTTCGGAGCAGAGGGTCATCATCGGCGCTAGAATGTCGAGAACGGAGTTTGCCGGAGCAAAGTGCTTGAACGAAGAGAGTAGAGGCGTTGGAAAAAGTGTTGTCGAAGCCTTAGGGGTCGAGCCCCTTTTATACTACTGTTGGGGGCGCCCTGGACGCTAGGGGTGCCTGACACGTGCCTACGGATCTGAGAAACCTCATCCGCAGCTCGGTCAACGCTTATCCCTCAAGAATCGGCCTCGGAGCTGACGGGGGCGCCCGGGACACTGGGGGCGCCCCGGTTGACTTGGTCTGCTAGCTTCTCGGCTGATTTCGCTTCGATCACTGGTTGGCTTGGACCCAGGGCACCCGGGACCTTGAGGGCGCCTGTCCTAGTAAGCTTCCGAAGCGATTCTTGCTAAGCTGTTCGTTTGACTTTGACCTTGGGCGCCCGGAACCTCCCGGGTGCCTAGCCCGGGTTCCTGCCCCTCTCCTTTGGAGCATTCTTGTTGGTACAGAAAGCACCCAAGTCGAACCTGAGTTTTGATAATGGCAACAGGGCTCAAAAGTTAAGTCTTACTTGTTATCTAACAAGTTACTCTAGTGTGTAGGTTAAAAATTCCTAGCGAAAGACTGCTAGGCACTGGCGAAGGAATGCCAGGTCACAAAGTCCTAGCGAAGAACTGCTAGGCACTGGCGAAGGATTGTCAGGTCACAAAACCCTAGCGAAGGACTGCTAGGCACTGGCGAAGGAATGCCAGGTCAAAAATCCCTAGTGAAAGACTGCTAGGCACTGGCGATGGAATGCCAGGGTAAAAAGTGTAACGCCCGTTTTTTTTTCCTAAGCGGCGTTACGTTAACATACTTAGGGCATGTAGACATCATAAGGCAGCGGAATAACTTTAACAAATACATGCCCTACTAACCTTCTTAACTTAATGACATACGAACCTTAGCATATTAACTTTGAACTTAAGCATCATATCATGTCATACATAACCTCATATTATAAGGTTCACATTGAACTTAGGCATCATATCATGTCATATCATAACATAAAGTTCCATGAGTCATCATTCGAGCATAGAGATGTCACAAAGTAGAGTTCTGGCATAAACGATAAACATATGTTTTCCTAGGCCAAGTCACTATCACACACATACGTTCTTGCCCTCCTGCGGCTTCCTCATTGTCCCCTTGCATGATCTGCGGTATAAGGAAAAAGACTATAAGCACACAGGCTTAGTAAGACTCTTTCCTACTCACTAAAACCATTCGTCATTCATTCATAATCATATGAAACATAATCATCATTTAGTCTTAAACGTGAAGCATAAACATAAACCTACTTAACCTTTACATGGCATGATACATGGCATAACCATAAACATAACTAAAACATTCCTATCATGGCATAAAGCATAAACGTAAGCATAAACATGATTAAACATTTTTATCATGACATAAAGCATAAACATAAGCATAGACATAATTAACATTCTTATCATGGCCTAAAGCATGAACATAAGCATAGACATAATTAAACCTTCTTATCGTAGCATGAAGCATGGTATAAACATACTCATCATTAGACATTCTTAACATGGCATGGAACATGGTATAAACATAAACATAAGGTATAGATCAACCTATCTAACATATCATGAGCATACTTTCCATTATAGCATATGGGCATCTTCTTAACATAATCATGGCATAAATCATTTACTATCATACCCATTTCTTAACATGAATCATAAGCAAAAGACATCATCATCATAGCATAATGCATAACATGAATGAATGCGTGAGTGGAATGCATATGTATATATATATGTATAGATGCCTAACTTTTAAAACATACTTTTAAATACTTAAACATAATCATCACATTGTTGGGGTCCCCGGCTTGTACCACATACATACATCATGGCGCGCATCCCTAAGTAAATACAAGGTAGCTAGCCTCGACCTACTAGGGTAAGGACAGCATAGTCGGTAGTCCTCGAACCGGGGTGTTCTTAAGGTGCCCATCCCTGTTGCACAGCTTCGGTAGTGTCAGAACCGTGGACAGCTTCGATAGTCCAGAACCGGGGCGTTCTTAAGGTACCCATCCCTTGGACCCATACTTCGGCCCGGTACAAGCCCCATTCATAAAGTAAAATACTTTACATACTTCATCATTCATAAGACATTCATGACATATTTAAACATGGCATAACTTGGTTACATGAAGCATGACATAAAACATGCTTGATCATCATGATGCCTGGAAGGCATGAGCATTATCTTTCTTCATAAGCATGGCATGCATCTTTATTCATAACATGGCATGCATCATCATTCATAACATGGCATGCATCATCATTCATAACATGGCATGCATCCTTATTCATTAACATGGCTTGCATCATTGTTCATAACAAGGCATGCATCCTTATTCATTAACATAGCTTGCATCATTATTCATAGCATGGCATGCAACCTTATTCATAACAAGGTGGCATGCATCATTCTTATCATACGTAACAGAACATGATTCTTAACATAACATGAATATATAACATAGCATGGTTCTTAACATAGCATGAACATATAACATCACATGGTTCTTAACATAACATAGTATTCATAGGTAGGACTTCCATAAACATGATTCCTACTATCCAAGTGCATGACATGGAACATAAGACATTCATAGATAACCCTATTAGACATGGCGTCCAAATCATAAGCATACATACATAAACATGGTACTTAAGGTTAGGGTTATAGGTAACTTAAATTCCTACCACATGCTTGAACCCTTAGGTATTCTTCATAATGAACTATAAACCATCATTCTTCAAATCTTAACTCCATCAAACCCTAATCACCTAGCCTTGGCCGAAACCTACATAGAAGGTTTCCATCATTCCCATAAACATATAAGATGGCACAAGGTAAAGGAACATCCATATATTGGGGTTTGCATTTAACTCTACCCATGAGTTCATGGGTTGGCCGAAACCCTAGGGGACCCTAGGGTACCCCAAAAAATCCCCAAAATTATATTTAATCTCTAAACATTATAAGGGAACCTTAAATAACATTATACAGATTTTTAGCATCATCATAGACCCTTAAACATTGTGGCCGAAACCCTAGGGTATCCTAGGGTGCTTGCTTTGCTTCTTCCATGTTGGCCGAAACCCTAGGGTGTCCTAGGGTACTCCAAAAATTCTCAAAAATTATACTTAATCTCTAAACATCATGAGGGAACATTAAATAACATTATAAAGATTTTTAGCATCATCATGGACCCTTAAACATTGTGGCCGAAACCCTAGGGTATCCTAGGGTGCTTGCTTTGCTTCTTCCATGTTGGCCGAAACCCTAGGGTGTCCTAGGGTACTCCAAAAATCCCCAAAAATTATACTTAACCTCTAAACATCATAAGGGAACATTAAATAACATTATACAGATTTTTAGCATCATCATGGACCCTTAAACATTGTGGCCGAAACCCTAGGGTATCCTAGGGTGCTTGCTTTGCTTCTTCCATGTTGGCCGAAACCCTAGGGTGTCCTAGGGTACTCCAAAAATCCCCAAAAATTATACTTAACCTCTAAACATCATAAGGGAGCATTAAATAACATTATACAGATTTTTGGCATAATTATAGACCTTAAAATCCTTGTGGCCGAAACCCATAAACCTAGGATTCCTGATTTTCTTTCCTTTCAACATCAAATCTAAAAACCAACCAATATATCATGCTAAAAATCATGGAAATTATAAGGAACTATTATACCACAGGTGAGGGAGTCTTACCTTGAGTTTCTTGATTTTTCGAACCTTGGAAGAAGAAGAAGATTGCAAAATCTTTGGATCCTTGCCTCCTTGTCCTTGTATCCTTGGAAAACTCTTAGATCTTGGGGATAAGACCTCTTGTGGAGCTTTTCCAAGGGAGAACCCTTCCTTGGGTGTTCGGCTTGGATGAGGGGAGGAATAGTTTCGAAAATGCAAGTAATGGGAAGAAGAGGTAACTCCCAAAACCCCCCTTTTATAGCCCATTAAGGAGGCAAATGAAGAGTCTCTCCATGACTCTTCATCTTCTTCTATGCCTTAACCAATATCCACTTCATTCCCTCCTAACAATACCTTGCTAGGTGAGTTGGTTAGTGCATACATGATTGTACAAGAGGTCTAAGGTTCAATCCTTGGCTCATGCACCTTTATTTTTTATTTTATTTTTATTTCATTTATTTTACTATTTTTATTTTCCTAAATTCCGAAAATCCCCTAAAATCCCCCATAATTATGCTAATATTCTAATATAAAATTCTTTTATATTTATATTAATTTTACCTAATTAATACCCATTTTTTGGAGCCCCTTTAAAGCTCATTAGTACCTAATTTCTCTAATTTCTCCATTAAAATAGGAAAAATTAGGCCAAGACTTACCCATAATCATGTTAATATGCCTAATTAAATCCTATTTATATTTATACTAATTATTCCCTAAAATCCACCTATAATCATGGTACTAAAAACCCCACATAAGGCCCATTAGTACTTAGTTTTCTCAATTTAAATGAGAAAACATGGATTTTCTAGACCAAAGTTCGCATTAATATTCCTAGGTTCCTCGAAAAATTATCTAGACATGCTCAATATTTTAAATAAATATTAAGAGAATTTTCCGGGTCATTACAATTCCCCATACCTCGTGAAAGTTCGTCCTCGAACTTAGAACAGCTCGGGGTACTTGCGCCTCATCTCGTCCTCGCGTTCCCAGGTAGCTTCCTCGAACCGCTGGCTTTGCCATAAGACCTTGACTAAGGGTACCTCCTTATTCCTCAGCTTCTTGACCTCCCTATCCAAAATCTGAATGGGTCTGCTCTCATAACTTAGGTCCTCTTGTACTTGCATTGTCTGCGGCTCGATCACTCGGTCCATATTTGGGATACACTTTTTAAGCAGGGACACATGGAATACGTTATGGATAGCTGACATCTCTGAAGGTAGCTCCAGCTCGTATGCCACCTTACCAACTCTTTTCAGAATGAGGTACAGCCCCACATAACGCAGACTTAGCTTTCCTTTCCTCCCGAATCTTGTCACCCCTTTCATAGGAGACACTTTCAGAAACACCCAATCTCCAACATTAAACTCCAGTGGTCTACGCCGAACATCGGCATAACTCTTCTGCCGGCTCTGAGCAGCTTCTATCCGTTGTCGAATACTTTGTATAGCTCGGGTGGTACCATCGATGACATCCATTGTGAGCCCCATCTCCTTCTTTTCACCACTTTCATACCAACAGATTGGAGACCTACATCTCCTCCCGTACAAAGCTTCATATGGTGCCATTCCAATAGTAGCTTGGTAGCTATTGTTGTATGCGAACTCTGCCAGGCATAGATATCGCCACCAACTTCCTTTGAAATCTAAAGCACAGGCTCGCAGCATGTCCTCTAGTACTTGATTCACCCGTTCAGTTTGCCCATCGGTCTGAGGGTGAAAAGGCGGTGCTAACATAACTTAGTGCCGAGAGACTTCTGAACACACTCCCAAAAGTGCGAAGTAAAGCGACCATCCCGATCTGAGATGATGGTCTTGGGAACTCCATGAAGTCTGATTATCTCCTTAACATACAATTGGGCCAGTTGCTCCATTGAGCCCGTCATCCTGATTGCCAGAAAGTGAGCAGACTTCGTCAGTCTGTCCACAATTACCCAAATTGCATCATATCCATTCGTAGTCCTGGGAAGTCCTAAAATAAAGTCCATAGAGATGTCTTCCCATTTCCACTCTGGAATTGCGAGCGGCTGCAGAACTCCTCCGGGTCGTTGGTGTTCTGCTTTTACTTGTTGGCAAGTCATGCAAGTACTAACATGCTGAGCCACGTCTCTCTTCATACCGGACCACCAGAACTTCTCTTCCAAAGTTACTTTACTGTCCATTCTTTACTGTTCGCATGAACTGTTACTATCTTACTTGAATTACATATTATACTAAACTTCTAACTTTCTGTTCTATCTTTCCATAGTCTTCTTTCACGTATCAGAGTACCTTTTCTCATTTATCAGCCATGCTTTCTCCCCTCTAATCACAAAAATCACATTCTTATGATCTTCGTATCTTACTTCTCTATCAAGAATTTATAAAATATTTCTATATCGATCTTTTCCAAAATCTAGACCTTATTAGATCGTTTCACCTAGTAAGTTTGCTTGAAAAGAAGCTCTTACTACATTCTTGCCTCTGATAACACTAACCTCTAGTTCCTTCATACAGAGTTATAGCTAAGGTCCTATTTGTTGATCTCTATCACGCCTTCTTTTGTATATCTAGTTCTTACTCTCTTTCTTTCCTGTATCAAGCATATTACCCTATGGCTACTACTATATATATATCTGCTTGAAAATTCAAATAACTTAACACATTAATCTATTCCTAATAGATATACCTCACTAAGTCTTCATTTCATAACCACTATAATCTCTTAGAATACCCGTACCAAATACTCTACTCCCTTAATACTACAGTTAATAAGTCTCCCTTAATAAAGCACCATCCTTTCTTTACTTCTATGCTCATCACTAAATATTAACATACACCTTTTATCAGTAGTACAAACTTACTTTGGTCCACCACTTTTCTTAATTCCAAACAGTCATGACACTCATACAGATAATGTCCTCATTACTTTACACATTACTCCTCTCACATCTACTTGCTCTCCTATTCCGATTTACTCCGTTTTGCCACCACTCAATCATTTCCTATATCTATTCTACCTGACTGTAGCTACTTAAGTTAAATCTCTACGGATCACCCTCGCTCTCTATCACTCACATATAAAATACAAGTAAGGCTACTATAAGTGATTGCTATTCCTACCCATATATCAATCTCGAAAGTATTTGGTGTCATACAAAAAAAATTAAAGTAAAGTATCATTCATAGTTACATATCCTAAAGTACTTTTCATCATAAACATCGTTCATACATGCATATCCTAAAACCATAAAACATCTTACTACAATAAGATATGTAAAGAGGTACTTACTTGGAAGCGGTAGGAAGAGGGCTCGATGTGTGTAGTGAGATGGTTACTGCTCTGATACCAACCTGTAACGCCCGTTTTTTTTTTCCTAAGCGGCGTTACGTTAACATACTTAGGGCATGTAGACATCATAAGGCAGCGGAATAACTTTAACTTATACATGCCCTACTAACCTTCTTAACTTAATGACATAGGAACCTTAGCATATTAACTTTGAACTTAAGCATCATATCATGTCATACATAACCTCATATTATAAGGTTCACTTTGAACTTAGGCATCATATCATGTCATATCGTAACATAAAGTTCCATGAGTCATCATTCGAGCATAGAGATGTCACAAAGTAGAGTTCTGGCATAAACGATAAACATATGTTTTCCTGGGCCAAGTCACTATCACACACATACGTTCTTGCCCTCCTGCGGCTTCCTCATTGTCCCCTTGCATGATCTGCGGTATAAGGAAAAAGACTATAAGCACACAGGCTTAGTAAGACTCTTTCCTACTCACTAAAACTATTCGTCATTCATTCATAATCATATGAAACATAATCATCATTTAGTCTTAAACGTGAAGCATAAACATAAACCTACTTAACCTTTACATGGCATGATACATGGCATAACCATAAACATAACTAAAACATTCCTATCATCGCATAAAGCATAAACGTAAGCATAAACATGATTAAACATTTTTATCATGACATAAAGCATAAACATAAGAATAGACATAATTAACATTCTTATCATGGCCTAAAGCATGAACATAAGCATAGACATAATTAAACCTTCTTATCGTAGCATGAAGCATGGTATAAACATACTCATCATTAGACATTCTTAACATGGCATGGAACATGGTATAAACATAAACATAAGATATAGATCAACCTATCTAACATATCATGAGCATACTTTCCATTATAGCATATGGGCATCTTCTTAACATAATCATGGCATAAATCATTTACTATCATATCCATTTCTTAACATGAATCATAAGCATAAGACATCATCATCATAGCATAATGCATAACATGAATGAATGCGTGGGTGGAATGCATATGTATATATATATGTATAGATGCCTAACTTTTAAAACATACTTTTAAATACTTAAACATAATCATCACATTGTTGGGGTCCCCGGCTTGTACCACATACATACATCATGGCGCGCATCCCTAAGTAAATACAAGGTAGCTAGCCTCGACCTACTAGGGTAAGGACAGCATAGTCGGTAGTCCTCGAACCGGGGTGTTCTTAAGGTGCCCATCCCTGTTGCACAGCTTCGGTAGTGTCAGAACCGTGGACAGCTTCGGTAGTCCAGAACCGGGGCGTTCTTAAGGTACCCATCCCTTGGACCCATACTTCGGTCCGGTACAAGCCCCATTCATAAAGTAAAATACTTTACATGCTTCATCATTCATAAGACATTCATGGCATATTTAAACATGACATAACTTGGTTACATGAAGCATGACTTAAAACATGCTTGATCATCATGATGCCTAGAAGGCATGAGCATTATCTTTCTTCATAAACATGGCATGCATCATTATTCATAACATGGCATGCATCATCATTCATAACATGGCATGCATCCTTAATCATTAACATGGCTTGCATCATTGTTCATAATATGGCATGCATCCTTATTCATTAACATAGCTTGCATCATTATTCATAACATGGCATGCATCCTTATTCATAACAACGTGGCATGCATCATTCTTATCATACGTAACAGAACATGATTCTTAACATAACATGAACATATAACATAGCATGGTTCTTAACATAGCATGAACATATAACATCACATGGTTCTTAACATAACATAATATTCATAGGTAGGACTTCCATAAACATGATTCCTACTATCCAAGTGCATGACATGGAACATAAGACATTCATAGATAACCCTATTAGACATGGCATCCAAATCATAAGCATACATACATAAACATGGTACTTAAGGTTAGGGTTATAGGTAACTTAAATTCCTACCACTTGCTTGAACCCTTAGGTATTCTTCATAATGATCTATAAACCATCATTCTTCAAATCTTAACTCCATCAAACCCTAATTACCTAGCCTTGGCCGAAACATACATAGAAGGTTTCCATCATTCCCATAAACACATAAGATGGCACAAGGTAAAGGAACATCCATACATTGGGGTTTGGATTTAACTCTACCCATGACTTCATGGGTTGGCCGAAACCCTAGGGGACCCTAGGGTACCCCAAAAAATCCCCAAAATTATATTTAATCTCTAAACATTATAAGGGAACCTTAAATAACATTATACAGATTTTTAGTATCATCATAGACCCTTAAACATTGTGGCCGAAACCCTAGGGTATCCTAGGGTGCTTGCTTTGCTTCTTCCATGTTGGCCGAAACCCTAGGGTGTCCTAGGGTACTCCAAAAATTCCCAAAAATTATACTTAATCTCTAAACATCATGAGGGAACATTAAATAACATTATAATGATTTTTAGCATCATCATGGACCCTTAAACATTGTGGCCGAAACCCTAGGGTATCCTAGGGTGCTTGCTTTGCTTCTTCCATGTTGGCCGAAACCCTAGGGTGTCCTAGGGTACTCCAAAAATCCCCAAAAATTATACTTAACCTCTAAACATCATAAGGGAACATTAAATAACATTATACAGATTTTTAGCATCATCATGGACCCTTAAACATTGTGGCCGAAACCCTAGGGTATCCTAGGGTGCTTGCTTTGCATCTTCCATGTTGGCCGAAACCCTAGGGTGTCCTAGGGTACTCCAAAAATCCCCAAAAATTATACTTAACCTCTAAACATCATAAGGGAGCATTAAATAACATTATACAGATTTTTGGCATAATTATAGACCTTAAAATCCTTGTGGCCGAAACCCATAAACCTAGGATTCCTGATTTTCTTTCCTTTCAACATCAAATCTAATAACCAACCAATATATCATGCTAAAAATCATGGAAATCATAAGGAACTATTATACCACAGGTGAGGGAGTCTTACCTTGAGTTTCTTGATTTTTCGAACCTTGGAAGAAGAAGAAGATTGTAAAATCTTTGGATCCTTGCCTCCTTGTCCTTGTATCCTTGGAAAACTCTTAGATCTTGGGGATAAGACCTCTTGTGGAGCTTTTCCAAGGGAGAACCCTTCCTTGGGTGTTCGGCTAGGATGAGGGGAGGAAGAGTTTCAAAAATGCAAGTAATGGGAAGAAGAGGTAACTCCCAAAACCCCCCTTTTATAGCCCATTAAGGAGGCAAATGAAGAGTCTCTCCATGACTCTTCATCTTCTTCTATGCCTTAACCAATATCCACTTCATTCCCTCCTAACAATACCTTGCTAGGTGAGTTGGTTAGTGCATACATGGTTGTATAAGAGGTCTAAGGTTCAATTCTTGGCTCATGCACCTTTATTTTTTATTTTATTTTTATTTCATTTATTTTACTATTTTTATTTTCCTAAATTCCAAAAATCTCCTAAAATCTTCCATAATTATGCTAATATTCCAATATAAAATTCTTTTATATTTATATTAATTTTACCTAATTAATACCTATTTTTTGGAGCCCCTTTAAAGCTCATTAGTACCTAATTTCTCTAATTTCTCTATTAAAATAGGAAAAATTAGGCCAAGACTTACCCATAATCATGTTAATATGCCTAATTAAATCCTATTTATATTTATACTAATTATTCCCTAAAATCCACCTATAATCATGGTACTAAAAAACCCACATAAGGCACATTAGTACTTAGTTTTCTCAATTTAAATGAGAAAACATGGATTTTCTAGACTAAAGTTCGCATTAATATTCCTAGGTTACTCGGAAAATTATCTAGACATGCTCAATATTTTAAATAAATATTAAGAGAATTTTCCGGATCGTTACAAAAAGCCCTAGCGAAGGACTGCTAGGCATCGGGCGAGGGACAACTCGGTATCCAAGACCTGGCAAAGGACCGCCAGGCAGAAGTCCAACCAGAGGAAAGCTTGGCATCAGGTACATTCTCCCGAGAGGAGTAGGTGAGGACGCGTTCCCCGTCGAGAGGGAACAGTAGGCGTCGGTTCGACCTAGGGCTCCATTTTAGAGGCCCAAAGTTAGAACCAAGACAGCTAAGGCTGTATAAACTAATACATTATTATTTTATGTTGTTTTGGACTAACCCTGGATGCAGGACCAAAGGAACGAGTGTCTGCAACTCAGAGAGCCTCAAAGGAGTGAGGCAGTGGCTAAGCGGGGCGCCCGGAGTGTCTCGGGCGCCCCCAAGGTGCATACAAAACAATGTAAGTAAGGAAGGCTTTGAACAGCTGCTGGGCGGGGCGCCCCAGTGTCCCGAGCGCCCCCATGTGCAAGCCTACGAACCAGAAGCCAGCAAAGCGAAGGGATAAACTTTGACCCGGTCAATTCGGGCGCCCCCAGCGTTCCGGGCGCCCCGGTCAAAACTTATCCCGATTCATAAGGGATCAGAAGCTGACCGAGACCGAGACGGATCGAGTGACACGTGAGGGGGGGGGGCGCCCCCGACGTCCCGGGCGCCCCCAGGCCCTATAAAAGGACCCTCGAACCAAGGCTTCAAGACATCACATCTTCCAACGCTGTAACGTTCTTCTGCTCCTGCGCTTCGCTCCAGAAACCTTCCAACTCGACACGAAAGCGCCGACGACGTCCCTCTTCTCCGAGAAACATCTCATATCGGTCGTCGGTAACGAAGAACTAATTTTTTAATTCCGTTATACTATTGCTGTACTAGAACTGTAATCTTTTGTAAGAATCTTTGCGCGATTATAGAATTGCCCTCAGTAAACGGTCAACGACCGTGGGCCTTGGAGTAGGAGTCGACCCAGGCTCCAAACCAAGTAAAATCGATCGTGTCTCTGTGTGATTTTATTTTCTTAATTTCTGCTGCGTACTTGCTCTAAGTTTTTCCGAAAAACGTTAACGATAGTCACCCCCCTCTATCGTTTCTCTCGATCCAACAAGTGGTATCAGAGCGAGGAAGTTAAAACTTGGTGCAACCACCAGTTTGAAAATTTTTCAGATTTTTTATTTTCTTTTTCTCATTCGAATTTTATCTAAATTTTTCGTTCGAATTTTTCTTTTTCCGTTAATCGAGGTTGGTGCAACACCCCTCGTTATTTTATTTTCCTTATCCCGCACTACTAATCCAAGACCAAGTCTTGGGAAATTTTTTTTGTTAGTTATTTTTTTCAGATTAAATGGCCATGCAAGAAGGTTTCAGCACCGCCAGACCTCCACTGTTCAGTGGAGATGACTTTTCCTACTGGAAAAGTCGAATGGAGGTCCACCTGAAAACGCAGGTGGACATGTGGATTATCATCTAGTCCGGACTGGAGATTCCGAAAAACGCCGAAGGAGTACCTCAAAGCTACTCGGAATGGGACACCGCTCTGAAGCGCAAAATAGAAGTCGATGCAAAGGCAACACAAACCCTATAATGCGGCTTAATAAAAGAGGAGCTGAACCGGGTGGACCCCTTCAACAGTGCTAAGGAGCTATGGGTAAAACTGATCGAGCTACACGAAGGAACATCAGACACTCGGATCAGCAAAAGACACCTGCTTCTGAACAAGCTGTACACCATCAAAATGGCCGACAACGAAACAGCTGCTCAGCTTCACGCCCGGATTCAAGAACTAATGAACGGTCTTCACACTATTGGTCACAAGGTAGAAAACCATGACCTAATAAGGTATGCTCTAAATGCTTTCCCTAGAAACACCTTGTGGGCATCTATGGTAGATGCATACAAGGTTTCAAGGGATCTCTCAAAAATTAAACGAGATGAATTATTTTCTGAATTAGAACTTCATGAACAAACTAACTGCAATATGGCCGAGAAAGGTATTGCCTTCATTGCAGGTAAAACTGGAAGAACAACCAAGAAGAAGCCTCAACCTGAACCTGAGTCTAACTCAGACTCAGACGCAGAAGACGAAGAAGGAGATCGATCTGAACTGGTCCGACTGGCCCGAAGCTACTATAAAAAATTGAAGAACCAAGCCAACAAACGGAGGACAAGCCGAAGAAAGGACGAATCAGCTGAACCCGCGAGTGACAAAAACAAGCCCAACGTGACTTGCTACGAGTGCAAGAAGAAGGGCCACTACAAGACGGAGTGTCCAAACCTAAAGGAGACCAAGAAAACAAGAAGAAAGAAAGCACTCTAAGCAACCTGGGACGAATCTTCCTCGGAAGAAGAAGAAGAAGCACCCCAGTCAAACCTACTAGCCCTGACCGCCTCAGAAGAAGTCGAGACCGAGTCAGAATCTGAACAGGACGACGACAGACTAATATTTTCAGAAGACGGCGAAATCAAGGTAAGTGGTTTCAATAGAAGTCAATTAAACGAACTTATTTCATATCTTTCTCGAGATTTGGCGAAAGCCAAACTCCGAGTCGAATCCCTCCGACAGGAAGTAAAACTCCTGAAAGAGGGAGCTGACTCTAAATCCTTAACCGAGAATGTTCAAGAAGGAACTCCTACTCAAGTTGAAAAGCTTGAGAAAGAGAACTCCTCCCTGAAAACTCAGGTTAAGGATCTTAGATCAGCTTTAGAACGATTCACATCTGGTTCCAAGGGTCTTGACAAGATTCTTGGAAAGCAAAAATCAGTTCTAAATCGATCCAGACTTGGCTATAGAACCAAATCCAGACAAAGATCTTACTTTGTTATACTGAATCAGTCCAAAAGTAAAGTTCAGGCATGGGTACCCAAATTGTGCCTGAACAATCCGACTGGATCAAATCAGTATTCGATCCTCAAGGACAAGATTCACATCTTGCCCAACCATCATCGTGGCTTTAGTCAGGGGGAGCCAAATTGAAAACTATATTTATTGTTAGATAAAATTTAATTTTTGATTGAAAATTGCATGTTTGATTGTTTATTTAAATTTCTGCAATTTACCATGCTTAGAAATAGTTAGTATAAGGACTGAACAAACTTAACTGAAATTTGACAACATAGTATTGAGTGGACGTGAGATGATAGTACGTTAGGGAAACCAATTCTAATAAGATCAAGTATACTTGGTCTCTTTAGACTGGTGAAACTAGCCGAAGCTACCGATCCAAAACTCAAACTAGTTAGACCAGAATTTTTCAAAGAGTAATTTCGAAAATGAAACTTCATTAAATGGCTTTGTCAAGGAAAGGGTTGATGATCCAATAAGGCTACGGCCAAAGAAGGCCTAGTGCCTCGCCAAGACCTGGAAGCCAATTTTTGAATTTCAAATTCAAATTACTTTTTGTCAAATTCAAATCTAACATAAATTTTCAGTTAAGTATAGATTCAAACATTTCCTTTCAAAATAAACATAACTGTTTTCAAAAATTAATTTAAGGTTTTCAAAATAAATAATAATTTTTCAAAATAAATTTTACTTATCAAAACCTGTCTCACAAAACCTATAAGGCTAACGTGATTGAAAACCCTAGATTAGGTGAGACTGTAAGATTAAGACTCAATGGGAAATTCTTTAAATGTCTATATTATGAGTTAATCCTAAAGTTAAGGTCATGGTTAAACCATGGTCAACACAGTCAAACCATGGTCAAGCCGATTAAACCATGGTCAAACGATGATAAAACATAAAACTTGTCTTTTCCTATACAATCCCGGGCGCCCGGAACCACGCGGGCACCCCCACCATGCCTTTTCCCTCTCTCGAGGCGAAAAGCTGAGTATGACCTTTGACCAGGGCGCCCGGAACCACGCGGGCGCCCCCATCACACTCAATGCAGCAAAAGCTGCAAAAGCAGCCTGACGAGGGCGCCCGGGCCATTCCGGGCGCCCCCAACCAGTCGCAGTCACTGCCTTTAGCAGTGACCACTGACCCGGGCGCCCGGGAGCTCCCGGGCGCCCCCATTCAAATGCCTATAAAAGGGATCCGAATCCCCTTCTCTTACCACACCAAAAACCAAACTTCCTTCCACCCTTCCTTCCTTACAAGAAGATCAAGAGACCTTGCAAGCTCTCATCCTCAACCATGCCTCCCCGAGCTGCCCGGTATAATTTTTATTGCATTTAAATTATCTTTTAAATTTATTTAATGCAATACCTTCATACTTCTTTTAAATTCCTTCTCTTAGAAGACGCCGACCAAACCCGGCCAACCCCGGTGCCGAACCAAGTCCCGACCCTAGATTCCCTACTCTAGTGATATGTAATAAGTTTGCTCAAACCATTTACAAACCTATTAAGACAAGCTATCTTAATAGACATTTCTTTACTCAATCATGCCTCGTAGCCATGAATATTATAAACTTCTATCAATTAGATAATCTTGTCTTCTGCACTCATACCATTAATAAATCGTTATGTGCAGAATTCTACAATAACATAGTTCGACAAGATAATTTCATGTTTAACACTACTGTTCAAGGAATACCTCTGTCTATCACCCCTACTTTGCTGAACCGATTCCTTGGACTACGACCCTCCCAGTCCACATTCTGCTGCTATCCACCTAGGACTCCTCCATTTGATCCACCCTACTCTCACATTACCTTAGACACTATCCACTCCTACTTCTATAGGGAAGCCAGACTCCCCGCAAATAGACAATTCCAAGCTGTTGACCTACAGGCACAGGACTATGCCCTGTACAGAGTCCTGGTCCGCTGTATCTTACCACTCTCCACTAGAGATCTCGGGACCATACGACCCTTTCATGCCTTCCTTCTGTATGCCCTAGTCCATCACCTCGACATTGACATTGGACTACACTTGTTTCATACTATTCTGCATGCGTCCAGTGTTACGACCCAGGGACGGGTGCGCACACCATTCTGCCACATCATCACCTCCCTCCTTCATCATCACGGTCGTGACATTACCGCGGGTGAAATCACCGCTATGACCAACTTTGATGAAATAGGATTTAGGAACTTCTCGTTAGCGGGTCTAGAGGTATCGGCCACCGGGGTTCTGAGTTGGAGACGACAGCAGGCCAGAGCCCCGATCGACTCAAATGAGGAGGTTGAGGTCGTCGTTGCAGATCTGGCCGCTGAGGCGCGAGCACATATAGACGAGCCTCCTCCACCGACACTCTACGATCGAGTGACACAGCTAGAGACACATGTCCAGAGTCTCCGAGAGGAAGTGGAGGCGAACCACGATGAAAACATGGCAACAAATCTAGGCTACTACACCGACTACATGAGTGCCCTCAGAGCTGAGAGGGAGGCCAGAGATGCACAGTATCACGAGATGATGACCCTATTTCGATCCTAGCAGCCAGGCTCCTCTGATCATCCCGGTCCCTCATCCTAGATTTGCTTAGCATTGTACTAGTAACTATTTGACTGCCCCTACTTAGTAGGGTTGACTTATGCCTGACTTGTATAACTGTGTTGGATTTTGAGTACTTGTTCTGTTCTATTTGACTAGCTAACTTATGGAAATGAGTACTTGGTCTGTCCTATTTGATCAGTTAGGATTGTGCTCTGTAGAATAGATTAACTCTACTTTTGAGTTTTTTGCTTTACTTAATTTAAAAATCAATTTCTAGAAGAATTTGAAAAACTGTTTTACTTAATTTCAAAATCAGTTTTTAAAATTTTGTTTCTCAACTTAGTTTTAATTCAAAACTACCCCTTTCAAAACTAGGGCTTTTTCGCAAATGGACTTAGCCTAGGCCCTAACCCTAGAACTGCATGCACCTATAGATTTAGAAGCCAGCATCTCACAAGCACTTTAGGGTACTTTTGATTGATAACCTAGAAAGGGTTGAGATGCTTAGGTCTTTGTCTTAATTCAAGATGCTTTAAGTCAGTACATTTGTAGTAATTGGGGCACTAAATACAACTTTCACAGCAATCAAGTTAGGTGTCAAGTTTAGAAAATCTAACTTGAACAGAAACACTTAACTTGACTAACCCTAGCGAAAATTACTGCTTATAACAGTTAGTAAGTAGCTAAATGGGTTAGACAGGTCCCTACAAGAGAAAATCAACGATTTGGTCTAAGTCTACTCATAAATTGGGTCAGTACAGCAAAATCATGCAAATATGTTCCTTTATGAAAGTTATTTCCTTTATGCAATTTAATTTCTACTATATTTATCTGTTTTTGATATATGGCAAAGGGGGAGAGATAAGAAAGGAGAGAATTTAAAATTTTCAATTTTTTGTTTTAAATTTTTATTTTTGTCTCTCAAAATTTCAAAATCTATCCTTTATTCAAAAAGTACTTAACCCAGCTTTTTCAAATTTTCAAAACTTTACTAAGTACTTAAGCTTTTCAAAATTCTACTAAGTACTTAAGTTCTCAAATTTTCAAAATTCTACTAAGTACTTAAGCTTTTTCAAATTTTCAAAATATTACTAAGTACTTAAGCTTTCAAAACTTTACTAAGTACCAAGTTCTCAGATTTTCAAAATTTTCCTAAGTACTTAAAACTGAAATTTTTCAAACTCTAAGTACTTAAAATGTTCAAATTTTACCAAGCACTTTAAAACTCAAGTTTTCAAAACTTTTGAGTACCTTAAACTTAAGGCGTCAAAATTTTCAGTACTCAAAACATAATTGTTCAAAACTCTTCTTAAAGTTTTTTGACTTAAAATCTATTCTCAAAAACCCCACGAATTTTTGAAAAATCTAGGGGGAAACTCCTTCCAGGGGAAGGGAACAAACGGTAATTTTTATGCTTTGATTAAACTTAATTTTTGAACCAGGGTTGTCATAAATCAAAAAGGGGGAGATTGTTGGTGTAGAAAGCACCCAAGTCGAACCTGAGTTTTTATAATGGCAACAGGGCTCAAAAGTTAAGTCTTACTTGTTATCTAACAAGTTACTCTAGTGTGCAGGTTAAAAAGTCCTAGCGAAGGACTGCTAGGTACTGGCGAAGGAATGCCAGGTCACAAAGTCCTAGCGAAGGACTGCTAGGCACTGGCGAAGGAATGCCAGGTCACAAAGCCCTAGCGAAGGACTGCTAGGCACTGGCGAAGGAATGCCAGGTCACAAAGCCCTAGCGAAGGACTGCTAGGCACTGGCGAAGGAATGCCAGGTCAAAAAGCCCTAGCGAAGGGCTGCTAGGCACTGGCGATGGAATGCCAGGGTAAAAAGTCCTAGCGAAGGACTGCTAGGCACTGGCGATGGAATGCCATGGTAAAAAGTCCTAGCGAAGGACTGCTAGGCATCGGGCAAAGGACAGCTCGGTATCTAAGACCTGGCAAAGGACCGCCAGGCAGAAGTCCAACCAGAGGAACGGTTGGCATCAGGTACATTCTCCCGAGAGGAGTAGGTGAGGACGTGTTCCCCGTCGAGAGGGAACAGAAGGAGTCGGTTCGACCTACGGCTCCATTTTGGAGGCCCAAAGTCAGAACCAAGACAGCGAAGGCTGTATAAACTAATACATTATTATTTTATGTTGTTTTGGACTAACCCTAGATGCAGGACCAAAGGAACGAGTGTCTGCAACTCAGAGAGCCTCAAAGGAGTGACGCAGTGGCTGAGCAGGGCGCCCGGAGTGTCCCGGGCGCCCCCAAGGTGCATACAAAATAATGTAAGTAAGGAAGGCTTCGAACAGCTGCTGGGCGGGGCGCCCCCGTGCTCCCGGGCGCCCTCAGCATCCCGGGCGCCCCCAGCGTCCCGGGCGCCCCCATGTGCAAGCCTACGAACCAGAAGCCAACGAAGCGAAGGGATAAACTTTGACCCGGTCAATCCGGGCGCCCCCAGCGTTCCGGGCGCCCCGGTCAAAACTTATCTCGAGTCCTAAGGGATCAGAAGCTGACCGCCGAGACGGATCGAGTGACACGTGGGGGGGCTCCCCCAACGTCCCGGGCGCCCCCAGGCCCTATAAAAGGACCCTCGAACCAAGGCTTCAAGACATCACATCTTCCAACGATGTAACGTTCTTCTGCTCCTGCGCTTCGCTCCAGAAACCTTCCAACTCGACATGAAAGAGCCGATGACGTCCCTCTGCTCCGAGAAACATCCCATATCAGACGTCGGTAACGAAGAACTAATTTTTTAATTCCGTTATACTACTACTGTACTAGAACTGTAATCTTTTGTAAGAATCTTTGCGCGATTATAGAATTGCCCTCAGTAAACGGTCAACGACCGTGGGCCTTAGAGTAGGAGTCAACCCAGGCTCCGAACCAAGTAAAATCGATCATGTCTCTGTGTGATTTTGTTTTCTTAATTTCCGCTGTGTACTTGCTCTAAGTTTTTCCGAAAAACGTTAACGATATTCACCCCCCCTCTATCGTTTCTCTCGATCCAACAGTTCTGAGCTGCAGAAACACACTCCTTCGGTCCCTACATTCAAGGTTAGTACCAAGACAAACAAGGGAAGAATATATGTTAGTTTTTACAGCCGTAGCTGTCTTGGTTCTGACTTTGGGTCTCCCAAATGGAACTCTAGGTCGAACCGACGCCTAATGTGTTGGATCGAGAAAACCGATAGAGGGGGGGTGAATATCGGAAAACTTTCGGATTTGAGTAAGAGTAGGTACGCAGCGGAAATTAAAGAAAAGACACAGAGACGCAATCGATTTACTTGGTTCGGAGCCTGTGTCGACTCCTACTCCAAGGCCCACGGTCGTTGACCGTTTACTTTGGGCAATTCTATATTTGGCGCAAATAAGTTAGACAATTTGATTTACAAGATTAAATGCAATAACATATTAAATAAAAAAATACGCTCTTCTTTTTACCGACGTCCGGAGTAGGTCGACTCTTTCGGGGCAGCAGGACGTCGTCAGCTCGAGGTGAAGCGTTTCCGGAGCAAGGTGCGAGCGTAGAAGAACTTTGAGACGTTGGAAGAAGTGATGCTTGAAGCCTGGGGTCGAGGGCCCTTTATATAGGGCTAGGGGACACCCGGGACGTCGGGGGCGCCCCCCACGTGGCTTTTGATCCGCACAAACCTCGATCGCGTCTGATCCTCTGGATCCGCTTTGACCGGGGCGCCCGGGTCGTTCGGGGCGCCCGGATTGACCGGGTCAAGCCTTATCTCTTGGCTTCGAAGGCTTCTGGTTCGATGTACGAGCCTAGGGGCGCCCGCAGAGCAGGGGGCGCCCGGGAGCAGAGGGGGCGCCCGGAAGCACGGGGGCGCCCGCATCTTGTACTGTCGAAGCGCACTTTTTGATTGTGTGTTTGGTGTTCACCTTGGGGGTGCCCGGGACACTCCGGGCGCCCTGGTCAGCAGTTGCCTTACTCCTTTGAGGCACTCTGAGCTGCAGACTCACGTTCCTTCGGTCCTGCATCCAGGGTTAGTCCAAAACACAATAACATAATAAATTATTATATTTATACAGCCTTAGCTGTCTTGGTTCTGACTTTGGTCACCAAAATGGAGCCCTAGGTCGAACCGACGCCTACTGTTCCCTCGACAGGGAACGCGTCCTCACCTACTCATCTCAGGAGAATTTACCTGATGCCAACTGTTCCTCTGGTTGGACTTTTGCCTGACGACCCTTTGCCAGGACTTGGATGTCGAGCTGTCCTTCGCCCGGTGCCTAGCATTCCTTCGCTAGGGCTTGGTGACTAGCAGCCCTTCGCTAGTTGCCTAGCAGCCCTTCGCTAGGACTTGGTGACTAGCAGCCCTTCGCTAGTTGCCTAGCAGCCCTTCGCTAGTTGCCTAGCAGCCCTTCGCTAGGACTTTGTATCCTGGCATTCCTTCGCCAGGTGCCTAGCAGCCCTTCGCTAGGACTTTGTTTCCTGCGCACTTAATGAGCATATTAGATAACAATTAACACTTAACTTTGAATCCTTTGCCAATATCAAAACAAGGTTCGATATGGTGCTTCCTGCACCAACAATCTCCCCCTTTTTGATTTATGGCAACACAATTCAAAGTTAAGTATAAGCATATAACAGTTAAGAAAAGAAGGAGTATGAACAGTATAAGTGTAAAAAAAAATTTCTATACTCCCCATAAAACCCTGAAACCCCGAATACTAGTGTTATAACACTCTTAACTTTGACCTTTCCTCCCCCTTTGACATATATCAAAAACAAACATAGGTGAACAAGGTAAAAATTTAAAAGTTTTGCAAACCTAAATTTTGTAACATAACTTTTACTTGGCTTTGCAAAAAGGAATTTTATTTAGGCAAAATTTTGACGCCAAATTTCCAATACTTAGAAAATTGTGGGGTTGAAAGAAAATTTTCTAAGTTCAGATGATTCAATTTTTTATTACTTAGAAATTTTCAAGAGAACCTTTTTAAGTTAGAAAATGTTTGGAGTTGGAAAATTTTGAAGAGAGTTTGAATTTTTTACTTAGAAAATTTTCTTACCAGCCAGTAAAGTTGATTTTCCAAAAGATGTACTTAAGCAAAGCTAATATTCGAAAAATAATCTTTTGAAATCAAGTACTGTTAATTTTCAAAAATATTAAACTTTGAAAAAAAAAGCAGGTAAAGTTAAGTTTTAGAAATATTTAACTTTGAAAGACAAGTAAAGTTAATTTTCGAAAAAAACTTAAGCTTTGAAAAACAAGTAAAGTTAATTTTCGAAAATATTGAACTTTGAAAGACAAGAACTTTACTTTTTGAAAAACAGGAAAAAAATAATTTTAGCCTTTTTTTCCTAACCTTTTCTCTCCCCCTTAATGTGAAATTCTTCTCCTTAGCCATATATCAATAAGGAACTTAAAAAAAATATATATGTTTTAAGAAAAATTAAAATTTGGGTATCAGAGCATATGAGTTTTGAAAACATAAAAATACTTAGCATAATTTTTGAAAGCATAACAAAAGCTTAACATGCACCAAAACTCCACTTTGAAAGGCATTTAAAAAAAATTATTTTTGTAGGCAAGTCTTTTTGGAAAATTCATTCACTTAGAACACTATTGCCTTGAAAATATTAGTACTTTTGAAAAATATTATATTTTGAAAAGTATAAGTACTTTTGAAGGATATTGTGCATTTTTGAAGATATAAGCAGATTATGAATTAAAAACTATAAGTGCTTTTATAATATTAGAGAAAATTATCTTTTGAAAGCACTTACAAAAGTATTGTTTTTAACACATAATATTTTACTTGTATTGGTTACTTTTCCAGTCTGACACAATCCTGGGAAACCTTGTTAACTACAAGGACAGTTTCCTAAGTGTCTTGGAGATTCTCCAACTCAAGTAAATACTATTTCCAAAAGAATTTAAAAAAAATAAAATGAAGGAAAATTATTTAAGTTTTCAAAAGGATTTTAAACGTGCAGTGCATGAAAACATATAATTCAATAATTCTTTTAATTTAATCTCCCCCTAAACTTGACCCAGTCCTAGGAAGCTTGTTGACTACAAGCGATCTTCCTCTGAGTCTTAAGGTTTGATTTAACTTATAAGAATTGTCTAATAACCAAAAAAAATAATTAATAAACATATTTCAAAAATTCTTCTCTTGACTCAAACTCCCCCTAAATTTGACACATCCTAGGAGTCCTTATGGATCATGAAGTGGACCTTCCTCTGTGTCTTAAGGGTTTATTAAAATCAAAAGAATAGTTTTGAATATCAGTACGGTAATATAATTTTAGGAAATTCAGTTTGAAATGAAGATAATTTTCAAACATAAGCCTCTTTTTTGAAAAAACATTTTGAAATGATAATGATTTTTGTTAAGCACAATTTTGAAAAATATAGTGATTATTTGAAGGCATAAAACTTCTTTTAATTTGAACTTCCCTTAAATCTGACACAGTCCTGGGAGGCTTGTTGACCACAAGTTAATCCTCCTCTTAGTCTTAGGGTTTGTCAAAATTAAAGGAACAATTTTGAACATGCCTTTTGAGTATGATAATTTTCAAGGACATAGATTTTTGAAAACATAATTTCGTATGATAACATAATTTTCGAAAACCATTTTGAAATGATAATAATTTTTCAAAGATATTTTAAAAGAAAATTAAAAAGAATCAACCACTCCCCCTTACTATTTAACTCAATCTAATGTCCTAGGGGACTTCAGTGTTATCCATGTTTGACTATGTTGACTAGGGTTGACTGTTTTGACCAAGTTTGACCAATCAATGACAAACACAAAATAAGCCCTAGATTATATTTAAAACAAGTCTATTGAGATATTTAACATGAAAGTTTTATAAAAAAAATTGTTAGAAATGAAAATATAAGGTACAACAAACTGAATTTAAAAAAATAGAGATAATTTTGAATAACTTTTGAAAATATATATATATTTTTTTGAAAGGATATTTATGCTTTTAGGTCCTAGATGTCTCACCTAGTTCTACGTGGTCAAGCATGTTAACCTTATGGGTTGTGTGAGATAAATATTTTAATTTTGAAAATAAATTATTGACAATAATTAAGTTGAATTTAATTAATATCTAATTGAATTTAATTGACTTAATTAAGATTTAATTGAATTTAATTGACTTAATTAAGATTTAATTAAGATTTAATTGAAGTTATTAAGATTTAATTGAAATTAATTGATTTAATTAAGATTTAATTAAGATTTAATTGAAGTTATTAAGATTTAATTGAAATTAATTGATTTAATTTGAGTTTGATTAATTTGAATTTGGTTGGGTTGGAATCAACTTTTAGGTCCTAAACATCTCACCCATTTCTAAGTGACAAAACAGGATATCCTTAACTATTCTGTGAGATGCATATTTTAATAGAAGGATTTATTTTGAAAAGGCCATGATTAATTTTGAAAAGTTAAATTAATTTTTAAACACAATTTAAATTTATTTTGAAAAGAAATATTTGAATCTAAAATTAACTGAAAATTTGTGTTAGATTCGAATTTAACAAAGAGTAAATTGAATTTGAATTTCAAAAATTGGCTTCTAGGTCTTGGCGAGGCACTAGGCCTTCTTTGGCCGTAGCCTTATGGGATCATCCACCCTTTCCTTGACAAAGCCTTTTAATGAAATTTCATTTTCAAAATTACTTTTTGAAAAATTTCTGGTCTAACTAGTTTGGGTTTTGGATCGGTAGCTTTGGCCAGTTTCACCAGACTAAAGAGACCAAGTAGACTTGACCTTATTAGAATTGATTTCCCTAACGCACTATCATCTCACCTCCACCCAATACTATGTTTTCAAGTTTCAGTTAAGTTGGTTCAGTCCTTAAACTATCCAGTCCTAATTCTAAGCACAAAAAAAAAACAAAAAGAAAAAGAACACATAATTATAACAAGCAATTATCTAAGTAAGGTCACTATTGGAGTAATACTCCGGATTTTCGAAATCAGCAAGATTATGAATTAAATTTTCTAACTTATTGACCTTATGTTTTAGGGTTTCGTTTTCTTGTTTCAATTTTCTGAAGTTTGCTTTAATTAAGTTACATGAATTAATCACATTATTCAAGGTAAATAACGGATTTTCAAATATTGTAAATTTACCTTTGTCGATCGTTTGTCCGGCATTCTTGGTAGCTCTTTTATCTGTGCATTCACGTTGGTAATGCCCGAACTCCTGGCACTTGAAGCATTGGATGCGACTTTTGTCCCTTCGTGCTTTTGGAACAGGTCCCTTCGTTTGAATCTTAGGACACTCACTTTGGTAGTGGCCTCTCTCCCTGCATGTGTAACAAATTACATGATTTTTAAAATCTGATTTTACACTTTTACCTTTTGGTTCCTTATTGGGAATCACCCCCTTGATTCTTGCCGCCTCGGATTTAGACTCATCTTATGATTCCTTGTCTGAGTTGGACTCGGGTACTGGTTGAAGCTTTTTCTTTGGTGGTTCTTTTGGAGTTTTCCCTGCAATGGAATTTATACCTTCCTCGACCATTACAATATCTGTTTGATTATTTAATTCAAATTTTGAAAAGAATTCAAAATTAGTTACCGTCTCAGTCAATTCGTCGTCTGATTCTGGTTCGAATTTGGATTCGGGTTCAGACTCTGACTCGGCTATTTGTGCTTGGACCGAAAATGCAAGATAACTTACCCGATCTTCTTCTTCATCTGAGATCTCTTGATGAAGGTTGATCAATTTTTCCCAAATCTCTCTAGCACATCTGAATGGACCTACTAGTTTGAGTTGCTCCTTGGTGAGGCCACATTGTAGGATTGCAGTAGCCCTTGCATCGATCTCGATTTGGTTGAGGGTTTGTTCATCCAGTTTGTCCCATTCGATTGACAACTCATCTTCCACGGGAAAGGAGAATCCCGTTTGGATGATCCGCCATATGTCCATGTGGGCCTTCAGAAGGGTCTCCATTTGTCTTCTCCAAAAGCTGAAGTTCTCGCCGGAGAATAGCGGTGGACGAGCACTGTTCCATTCTTGGTTGGCCATTTAGTCTGAAACAGAAAACTTAAAGGATTTTCCAAGACTAGGTCTTGGATTAGCAGTGCTGGATAAAATGAATAACAAGGGGTGTTGCACCAACCTTGCAAAAAAAAATCGAATGAAATGTTTAACAAAAAATTCGTAAGAGAAAGAAAAGATAAAAAAAGGAAAAATAAAATCTGAAAAAAAAATTCAAACTGGTGGTTGCAGCAGGTTTGAACTTCCCCGCTCTGATACCACTTGTTGGATCGAGAAAACCGATAGAGGGGGGGGGGTGAATATCGGAAAACTTTCGGATTTGAGTAAGAGTAGGTACGCAGCGGAAATTAAAGAAAAGACACAGAGACGCAATCGATTTACTTGGTTCGGAGCCTGTGTCGACTCCTACTCCAAGGCCCACGGTCGTTGACCGTTTACTTTGGGCAATTCTATATTTGGCGCAAATAAGTTACACAATTTGATTTACAAGATTAAATGCAATAAAATATTAAATAAAAAAATACGCTCTTCTTTTTACCGACGTCCGGAGTAGGTCGACTCTTTCGGGGCAGCAGGACGTCGTCAGCTCGAGGTGAAGCGTTTCCGGAGCAAGGTGAGAGCGTAGAAGAACTTTGAGACGTTGGAAGAAGTGATGCTTGAAGGGGTCGAGGGCCCTTTATATAGGGCTAGGGGACACCCGGGACGTCGGGGGCGCCCCCCACGTGGCTTTTGATCCGCACAAACCTCGGTTGCGTCTGATCCTCTGGATCCGCTTTGACCGAGGCGCCCGGGTCGTTCGGGGCGCCCGGATTGACCGGGTCAAGCCTTATCTCTTGGCTTCGAAGGCTTCTGGTTCGATGTACAAGCCTGGGGGCGCCCGCAGAGCAGGGGGCGCCCGGGAGCAGAGGGGGCGCCCGGAAGCACGGGGGCGCCCGCATCTTGTACTGTCGAAGCGCACTTTTTGATTGTGTGTTTGGTGTTCACCTTGGGGGCGCCCGGGACACTCCGGGCGCCCTGGTCAGCAGTTGCCTTACTCCTTTGAGGCACTCTGAGCTGCAGACTCACGTTCCTTCGGTCCTGCATCCAGGGTTAGTCCAAAACACAATAACATAATAAATTATTATATTTATACAGCCTTAGCTGTCTTGGTTCTGACTTTGGTCTCCAAAATGGAGCCCTAGGTCGAACCGACGCATACTGTTCCCTCGACGGGGAACGCGTCCTCACCTACTCCTCTCAGGAGAATTTACCTGATGCCAATTGTTCCTCTGGTTGGACTTTTGCCAGACGGCCCTTTGCCAGGACTTGGATGCCGAGCTGTCCTTCGCCCGGTGCCTAGCATTCCTTCGCTAGGGCTTGGTGACTAGCAGCCCTTCGCTAGTTGCCTAGCAGTCCTTCGCTAGGTCTTGGTGACTAGCAGCCCTTCGCTAGTTGCCTAGCAGCCCTTTGCTAGGACTTGGTGACTAGCAGTCCTTCGCTAGTTGCCTAGCAGCCCTTCGCTAGTTGCCTAGCAGCCCTTCGCTAGGACTTTGTATCCTGGCATTCCTTCACCAGGTGCCTAGCAGCCCTTCGCTAGGACTTTGTTTCCTGCGCACTTAATGAGCATATTAGATAACAAATAACACTTAACTTTGAATCCTTTGCCAATATCAAAACAAGGTTCGATATGGTGCTTCCTGCACCAACATAATGTTCCCTATACGGGGAGCGTGTCCTCACCTACTCCTCTCAGGAGAATTTACCTTTTGCCAACCGGCTCCTCCGGTTGGACTTTTGCCCAGCTTTACTCACCAGGTCTTCGTGCCCAATCCGCGACCAGGTCTTAGTGCCCACCTTCCGAGCAGGTCTTTGGTGCCCAGCCCCGGCCAGGTCTTAGTGCCCAATTCCTCGAACTAGGTCTTCGGTGCCCAGCCCTCGGCCAGGTTTTAGTGCCTAGCCCTCGGCCAGGACTTAGTGCCCAGTCCACGACCAGGATTTATTGCCCAACCTTATGTCAGGACTTAGTTGCCCAGCCCGTGGCCTGGACTTATTGCCTAGATTACCTAGGACTTTCCTGCACACTTGAGTAACTTTATTAGATCACAAATAGTACTTAACTTTGAACCCTTTGCTAATATCAAAACAAGGTTCGATATGGTGCTTCCTGCATCAACATATTGATCATACTACTCTATGGTGAACCTAAGTAGAACCCGAGTCCAAGCATGGGTCCCAAAATTATGCTTGACAATCAAGTCGGACCGAACCAATATTGGATTCCCATGGACAAGATTCACACCTTGCCTAATCCATACCGAGACTTTAGTCCAGGGGCAGCCAATATAAAAATCATTTTTATAATTAGATAATTTTTTTTATTTTCTATTTGATGCTTGTTTATTTTATTTTCTGCAAGATATTATGCTTAGACGTAGGAATGGTTAGATAAGGATCTGACTTAACTGAAACTTGCATAACTTAGTATTAGGGTGGGGTGAGATGATAGTACGTTAGGAAAACTTATCTAAAAAGTCAGGTAGGGTAAAATGTACCCTATTAGTCAGGTGGAACTAACAAAAGCTACCTCGCCAAATCCTCAACTAGTTAGACCAAGGTTTCTCAATAAGTAATTTGAGAATAAATTTTTTTAAAAGACTTTATCTAGGAAAGGGTTGATGATCCAATAAGGCTATGGCCAAAGAAGGTCTCTGTGCCTCGCTAAGACTTAGAAGCCGATTATTGAAACATATTCTCAACTTATTAATTGTTAAACTTAAATCTAACCTAAGTTTCAATTAAGTCATAGAGTGAGCATAAAAGTAAGATAAAATTAATACATCTCACAAAACAGATAAAGATACCTGTTTTGTCATTTAGAAATGAGTGAGATGTTTAGGATATAATAATATAGTCCAACCCAACCAACTCAATTAATCCTACCCTTAATATACATATAATCAAATTCAAAAATTTGAGATAATATAATTTAACAATTTTTCAAAAATTCAATTTAACTTAATATTTTTAAAATTCAATTTAACGTAATATTTTTAAAATTCAATTTAACTTAATATTTTCAAAACTTCAATTTAACTTAATATTTTCAAAAATTCAATTTATCTTAATATTTTTGAAAATTCAATTTAACTTAATATTTTCAAAATTCAATTTAACTTAATATTTTTAAAAATTCAATTTAACTTAACATTTTCAAAATTCAACTTAATAGTTCAATTTAATAATTTTCAAAATTCAATTTAACATTTTCAAAATTCAACTTAATAATTCAATTTAATAATTTTCAAAATTCAATTTAACATTTTTAAAATTCAACTTAATAATTTTCAAAATTAAATTTAATATTTTTTTAACTTAAGAGCTTTCAAAATTAAACTTAACATTTTTTTAAATGTTTTCAAAAGTAACCCATTGCTTTTAATCAAACTAAGTCTTGAATTCAACCACCTTGGAACTTAGGTCTTGATTGAACTATTTTAAAACCTGCCAAAGCTTGGTCAAACCGGGCACCCGAGACCCTCACAGGCACCCAAGTCTTTCCCAGCACACAAGGCAGTCAAAGGCTGCCACACCTGAGTTCAACTGAACTCAGGCGCCCGAGTAAGATCTCGGGCGCCTCTTGCCCTTCACGAGCACCCAAGAAGGGCTATATAAGCCCTCGCCCATGGCACTCATTCCACACCCATCTCACACTACTTCCTCCCTTCTAAGAGCTCTTCTAAGCATCCCAAGTTTGTCTTTTTTCTTCCTCTCCTACAATGCCTCGGTATGTTTTTCAAACTTTATTTTTCTTTTTTCTCTTCTTATTATTAATTATTTCAATTGTTGATTATTATTAGCAAGTGTCGTCCTATCAAGACCGACCCCGGTACCGAACCTAGCCCTAACCTTATGTTTCCTACGTAAGCCCTTTTCCTACGTTAGCCACCATGGAAGTTGAGTATGTGGCTGCCTCTGAGGCAGCCAAAGAAGTTGTATGGTTCAAACACTTCTTGATACACTTAGAGCTAATTCCTGGTTTGCCCAAAGCTATCACAATTTATTGTGATAATAGTAGTACAATAGCAAACTTGAAGGAACCACAAGCCCATAAGGTAAGTAAATACATTGAGTGCAAGTACCACCTGATACGAGACATCGTAAAGCGAGGAGAAGTTGTCGTTGCCAAGATTGCATCAATAGATAACCTGGCAGATCCTTTCACTAAGGCCCTTCCAGCGAAAGCTTATGATAGGCATGTTGAGGGGATGGGAATCAGATGTATGATAGTTTGATTGGCAGCATAGTCTTTTAGTATAAGTGAGAGATTGTTAGGATGTATACTATAAGCCTAGCTTTTGTATGAACGTCTATTTTGGAATAAAAATCACAGTGGTCATGTGTTTGCATTTTTATATTTTTTATATATGTAGTTGTCTGTTACTTCACATTGTAGATAATATGGTGTGTGGTATCACATAGAAGATCATGCTATCAGTTCCTTGTAAAGTATAAGTAGTAGATCAAACCAAGATGGATTTAGACAAACCATTAGGTTGTAGTATAATTTGGTATTAGTCTATCTTGACTATAGAATTATACTAGTGCACTTTGTGTGTATTGAGCAGGATCGTTTTGAGGTGATTCGATTTATACTGACTATATAATCGAACAAGACCTCGGTTATTATGGATGTATATGCTCTTAATCCTGATATAATAACGGTCACATATACTTAATAGTTATTTCTTTAATTTACCAATGGACGAGATTTATTCGTTAAGTCAATAGGCCCGGTAAATTGAGAAATAATATTATTTATATAGTGTGTCGTTGATTATAGAAAGAAATTGTGTCCTAATTTTTAGGCTAATAATGTCCCCTTAAGAAGCTCATAAGGATTATCATGTAAATCCAGTAGGTGGAGTTAGTCCGACATGATAATAAAGTTGAGCGGTACTACTCTTGGAGTTATATGTTAATTAATTAAATTGTCACTAATTTAATTAATTAATGGACATGTGATATCTTAAACACGGAGAGATAATGTACTCATAATAAGAAGGTGCTCATATTTTAATATGGGGTTGGTGCAGTAATTCAATAATAACCCTTTAGTGGAGCGGGTTATTATTAACGGATCGGGTTAAAGATCCATTACGAGACTATAACCAACTCCTCCTTTTGGTCTTTATTGTAGCTTATATATAGCCTCTTAAGCCATCATGAGCCAACCCTAACCTAGCTTCTTTCTTTCCCTCCTCTCCTCTTGGGTGTGCGGTGCAAGGATCCACCTAGGGCCGGCATAAGCTTGTGAAAGGGAGAAGGGAGAGCTAGCAATCAATTCTTCTTCTTCTCTCCTCTTGGGTGTGCGGCGCAAAGGCAAGAGTCTTGCTCTTGGGCAGCTAGGTTACACATGCAAGGAGGCGGTGCAAGAAGAAAGGAGAAGAAGGGTGAGCGGCGGCTGCGGTTCTTGGAAGATCATCGCCCACATGACGTCCAAGAAGAGGATAGGAATACAATAGAAGATCAAGAGGAAATATTATGTTTTTCTATTCCGCTTTAATTGTATTTGTTTTTCTCTTGGATCCTGAATCAAATACAAGAACCGATAGAACCGGCGATCGAAACTTCATCTTCTATTCCACTGCTAATCAATCAGGAGCTTGATTACTTGAACAACTAGTTTGTTCAAGCAATCACTCAATCGAAAAGCAAGGTAGATGAAGTAGGTCGTTCGGGAAGTTTTCTGTCCCTGTACGGATTAGTTCTATCCATAGAATTAAATCCGTAGAAACAGGGTGGAATCACAATGCCAACAATCGCAGTCTGTGAAGAGTTCTGTAAGCAAAGTCTACTACTCGCCAAACTCGCCGAAGGACATCGTGGTGACAAAAGACGTAACAGCTGTAAGACGTAGGGCATAGCAGGGAGAAGTTGAGTCACCGAGGTGAAGGCTTTGAGAGTAGGTCTCGTTGTAGCAGGAAGTAGCCACAGTTACCGGAGCAGGAAGCTGCATCGAGCGCAGGTTCGCTCTGCCCACCGCCTCTACCCAAGCAGATCTAGTAGGAATGGAAGGATCCTACTACTACTTCTCAGATGGTGAAGAACAACCATCTTGTTTCTATGGTTACACGGGAGACTTCTATAACAATCCAACGAACAACGAGGTCTAGCGCGACTCAGACTACGATGAGGGAAGAAGTGAGGACTATGATGAATATACTTACGAGGGCTCCTCTCCGCAACGACCAGTCTGAGGTTGTTGTGTATCTGAAGTGTCGTCATCTTCATCTGACAAAGAACAATCACAACCTGACTATCCATGCCAACACGCTTCAACATTCGGATTAGATGATGCTTCCCAACACTCTACTTCAGAAAAAGTCGCACCTCATCCGACTGGGAAATGAACGACGACACCAACTCTGTGGCTAGCGATGTATCAGGTAAAACTTGTGCTAGTTTCACTGACCACGCTGGCTCATGCAGGCACTCCTCTACAACATCGTCATCCGAATGGGAGATTGCATCTACAGAAGAGTCAGTGTCTTCATGGGAGACAACCATGACCTGCTCCTGTGAGGAAGCCGATGAGTCTACAGCATGCCTACGTTGTAGACCGGTTGAAGGAATTCCGCGATGGGACGACGAACCACCTGAAGATTCCGACTGTTACCAGGCGATTAACGGAATGCCCCATCCCTTTTTGGATGGTGGTGGGGGAAGTGGTAGTCTAGTGCCACTGCTGCCTTCGTTGCGTCTTCCATTAGCACCACTGCAACGACGACAAAGCCCGTACTACTGGCGTTGGAAGAAGCTGACGAGCTCCGGTGTAGGGCAACGCCCGGAGAGAGAAAAGCAGTCCAAGAAGAAACAGGCTCGTGGGCCTTGTACTATTCCCAAGGCAACCTTGGCACCTGCAAATCCAATCTCAACCCGATCCATCCCAACTCGGAGCGAGCCTGTACAGGTGAGACCGAGGAGACGACGCTTCCGTTGGAATATTGTTTAGAAGAGGATACAGAAGGTGACCACAATAGATGCCGTAAAGATTGGTGACGGAGTTGCTGGTCTGTCAGGCAAGAACCAGCGACGGCTTCGTACAGCCAGCTGTCCGAAGGTTGTACATTATCAAAGTCAATAATGGAGCATGGAGGACTCCGTTCCTTTTGTTTGTGTCGACCAACTTGTCGACCAGTGTTTTCCTTTTTCGAACAGTGTGCTTGAAAAGCACCCAAAGGTGGCCGCCCATGTGCCATACTGTTCAACAGGATCCACTTGGATTCCTGGTTTGGTAAAACCAACGGCCGGGCTCACGGTTTTGAGCCCGTGGTTTTGTAAAAGCGGCGCTATACTGCCACTCGTCTGAATGGCTTGGTAGAGAAGAAAAGCATCTTTGCATATGACGATGGGGCCCAATGAGCGCACTCGGCATGTGTTGATCCTCCTTTCTTTCTCTATATAAGTCTGCTTGTAATGGGTTGTAAGGCAGACAAGCGACCCTCGTGCCATACATCCCTCTATTCTCTTTAATAAGATTCATTGGGGTTTATCGGTCTCTCCGTGTGCATCTTCTCTAGTTGTTCCCGGCTCTAGGTGCCGGCTCCATCCTGAACCAAGACGAGAAGGCGATCCTTTAAGCCCAAAAGAAGTTGATTATGAAGACATAGACCTAGACATAGATCTCTACCCTAAGGATTATCGAAAACCAACCTATTATGTACCTTAGTAAGAACTCAAGACTCCATAGATAATGTCTATTTATGTGCCTTAGTCAGAACTCAAGACTCCATAGATAATGTTATTTCCAGATTAAAGAAACTTGAAATTATTGTTGAAAATCCTACTAAATATTGGGAACGAGATAAGGTCTATTGTAAGTTAAATATCATCAATCCAGATTTAACCATTAAAGTCCAAGATCTTCGCTATACTAATTGGGAAAGAAAAGAATGCTCTATACATATTACCTAATTACTAGCATTCAAAGCCATACAATGTTTTGACTCTAGACATCGCAGTCCAACCTTTATTGTAAATTAAGGAGCAGAACAAAAACTAGGTCAATCTTGAATGGTATTCAATTATAAAAGACTAAATGATAATTGTCATGAAGATGGATATAAAATACCAGATAAAGAACAATTACTAAATAAAATAAAAAATTCCAAATGGTATTCTAAATTTGATATGAAATCTGGTTTCTGGCAAGTCAAGATTAACCCTGACTCTATATCATGGACAGTCTTTTCGTGTCAAGAAGGGCATTTTGAATGGTTAGTGATGTCTTTTGGTTTAAAAGTAGTATCTCAAATCTTTCAACGAAAAATGGACGATATTTTTCGCAATGTTACTACTTTTACTTGTGGCTATATTGATGATGTGTTAGTATTTTCTAAAACAAAAGATGAACATTTTGCTCACCTGCATATGATCTTTACTCTCTTTGAAAAACATTGCTTAATTATCTCCCAAAAGAAAATACAATTAGCAGTACCGTATATTAAATTTTTAGGAAGCACCATTGGGCAAGGCAAAATAGCATTACAAGCCTATATAACCACAAAAATATTGGCTTATCCAGACAAAATGGAAGACAGTAAGACATTGTGTTCTTTCTTAGGCTTATTAAATTATGCTAGACCATACTTAAAAGATATTGGCAAGATAAGTGGCCCATTATATAATAAAACCTCTCAAATAGGACAAACATATTTTAATCAACAAGATATTAACTTAGTACAACAAATTAAACAACTAGTACTAAATCTACCCTTACTAACTCTACCCTTAGACTCTGATTACTTAGTAATTGAAATAGATGGATGTGAAACTGGATGGGGAGGAGCTTTATTCCGAAAATATTCCAAATATGACCCAAAAACTTCTGAAAGCCTTTGTCGTTATGCTTCAGGAAAATATAAAGAAAAATGGCACTTAACATCTTTAGATCATGAGCTGTTAGCTGTTATTTACTATCTTGATGCTTTTATGATTTTCATATGCAGCAAAAATGAAATTACTATAAGAACAGATTGTGAGGCTATTGTAAGATATAGTCAGCAAATAAAAGGATTTAGAAAAGGCTTAGGTGCTAAAAGAAGGATTAAGTTCCAAGATACAATTATCAATAAAGGACTCAGCATTACCTGGAAACATATTAAAGGCTTTAATAATTCCCTAGCCGATACTTTATCTTGACTACTTCAATAATCATTTGTTTTGTAGGATGGATAGACAAAGAAAAGTACGGACTTATGGTTAAGAAACCATGAAATTTGGCAATCAAGAACTTCTACAATACTCCCGACAAGAGGATATTTTTCAATATGAACTTCGTACTCTACTGGATCGAGTTCAACTTTGTCTTATTGATAATATTTAGAATATCCCTACTCCCCCTGGAGTAGCCAACCATAAAATTGTAATTATTAATGCACTTTCCAACTACTACTTAACTACAATACAAAAACCTTTGAAAAAGAAACACTGTTGTTATGCTATTCTAACAGCCCACAGGTAGGACTTTATTCAACTTGGGAAGAAGTGAAAAATCAACTTCCTAAGTCCAAAAAACCTCCTTACAAAGGATATTACTCAATTACTGAAGCTTATGTTATTCTGTGCACTAAACATGAACCAAATTTTTGTATTAGTCCATTACTACTCAAGAAGGAAAAACTTATTTAACGGCTGCTTTACAACTTGGTACTTCTACTTCACTTCGTCCTATGGATTACCAATCTCTTGAAATTACAAGCAAAAGTGAAAAGAAAGAAGGCTGAACTTTTGCTGGATATAAAAACTTGCCAACAGATATACTCACTTATATTAGACTGATTAGATATTTTACTTCTACAATTCAACACTTTGTGGAACTAAATGAAACCCTTACTTGGTTTCATAATCACCCTACTCCTGGAATTACTATACTCTATGGAGAAGAATATTCGTATAAACATAAATATCAAAAGGCTTTCCCTCAATGTGCTACATAAGAATTATTAGATATGGGTTGTAGGTGTCAATTATTATACTCTTTCAGACGAGCTAGTATTCACTTTGAAAAATTTGAACAAAAGAACTTTGGAGGTCGACTTATTACTCCCTTAACACTATTGGATTTCGGACAACTACAACAATTATGGATACATGATTTAGACTCTCTGCAACATTTTCCTTATAAATTACGAGTCATTCTTCAGTATATTCTGAAAGAAAAAGAGACCTTTGTCTCCTGTACTATTGATAGTTCTCCACTAGAATGGATCAATCACAAGATAGAACCAGCTAGACATCTAATGAAAATAGATGTTCAAGGAGTAAATGTCCAACTCCATGCTTTTGAAGATTACCCATCAGTAGCTGATAAGGAATGGGCTTCTCCAAAACCCATAGATGAACAGTTAAAACATTGGAGAGCCTCAGTCCAAGGAGGCTCCTGGTTTTGGGAACCTTATGAGGATTCAACAACTTATATTATGGTTGGAGAAACTTTTACAGAAAAAATTTATTAGCCTAAAAAACTTGAAATTCAGTTTTTTCCCTTTTTCTTATACAACCCAACATGAAACACATTGCATTTTTATCAAAAGAAGAGCAAAAAATGGAAAGATAAACAAACATTTCAACACTCTTCCCCCAGACTGTCTAATACAACTCTAACATCAGTAGATTCAATTGAAGAAGCCAACATGACCAACATGATGGAATCCTAACAACAACCGTAAGCAAGGACGTCAGCTACTTACTTACCATCAACCATGACGTCAGCCAGCACTAATAAAAGTAATTGCTTCTTATCTCCTGACTCAGCCTCCACAAAGAAAGATTCCACTTATCCGCCAGCAAGGATATCCAGATACTTCTCTCTCCTCTTCTCCTCTATAAAACCCCCTTCATGTAAGCTCAAAGCAACGAAGCTTAGAGCAATTCTCTTCTAATCTCTTAGTCTCCCAGCAAGTGTGTTCTCTTCTCTGTAAGTATATTTCCTTGTATAATATTCAAGTATGTACGTTTGTATACTACTGTAATGATAATGATAGCTTAAGTTTGTTTTTAAGCCTAGAAGGCTTGGTTTTGCTTCCTCGATCAAAAGTCCTCAGTCCTTATCCCAGTATATCAACAGATAGAATGGTAACTAGCTAAAGATGAAGACTATTCTGTGTTTGTTAGATTCTGTAAATCCTGTGCCGACAACAGTAAAGCAAATAGCCTAATTGGCGAACATAATACCTGAAGTTTTGTCGGGGTAAGAACCTAACATACACTTATAGAGTTGAGGTGTCTTACTAGGTGAGGCTCACTGGTGCGCTAGGGTTTGCAAAACTACCCCTCCAGGTTTAGACATGGACCCTTAACCAAAACCCCTCCCGAACAATCAGATATATATAAAAAAAAATTACCAAACAAAAAGTTGGTATCAGAGCACCATTACGACTTTGGACCAAGTTAGTATGAGCTTAACCTCTTTAAACTACTTAGATCTAGCTTTACATCCAAGAACAATTATTATAGTAGATCAGAATAAACATATTTGTTATATAAGATCAAAAGCACCTACTCACTGTTTACATTCCGAAAACCCACAGTTAAACTCACTTACATACCTGGTTATTAGTATAGGTATTACTGTAGAAAAACAACAACAATTAGTAGAACAAAAATTAGAAACCATTTCTTCCTTACTTAGACAATCTCAGCAACTAATTTCTGAAATATTACCCTCTTAGAATAAATAGAAGAAGTGTCTGATAGATCGGAGTATATTTCTATTAAATCCGAATTAGTACATCCTATGAGTGTGGCTTCCCTACTATATAGATTTTTTCGATTTGGACAAGCAGATGATAAATGTCCTGGTTCCTTACAAGCAAAGCAAGTAATTGTGTTGGCATAAGTTTTCTTTGGTTTGAATTTCTGATATGTTTATCCTTATTCAAATAAGGTTTCTTTTCATTGCTTATGCGAACATAATAAGTTTTTTTGGGTTTAATTTTGGTTTTTGTTTTATTGGGGGTCCTATTCTTTTCCTATAAGGGGTTGTTGTTGGTCTGTTAGTTCTATATTGTTGTGGTGTATAGATTTGACTACAAAACCCATATTATTGGTTTTTAAGTTGTTTTTGGATATGGATATAAGTATATTTTTCTTTCAGAATAGTTAAAATATATTGAATTCTAACTCCTATATTATCATAAGTAGGAGGAATATGTAAATCCGTCCAGGCTTTATATATTTCCTTTCCTAAGTCACCAGGTAAGTTATTAAACAATCTTTCGCCTAAGGCTGAATTACAATAATTACCTGAAACTACAGTAAGAGCCAAAAAGTCGTTACAAAAAGGTTTAATATAATTCCAATTGAACAATTATAATTGTTCTAAATCTCTCATGGCTTCTTTTTGTCTAATATCTAAACCAATATTTGCATCTCTGGCAGTAAGTAATTAAAAATTTAAAATATTATTTCCTTGTGCTGCTATTCTAGCTACTTCTTCTAGAAAATAAGTTTAAAATCCTCCCATGCTGCTCTTGCTACGTCTCCTAGATAGTTTTCACCAACACGTATCATGGCTTCTCCTGTTTCTATATCTAATTCATGTTTGGCTTGGTAATCTCGTTTAACAGATACTATCCATTGTTCTAAGTAAGTATCATATAGTTGAGGATCACATTCAGTAATATTTAATAATACTGAGTCTTTTCTGAAAAAGTCATTTTTGGAGATCTTCTTCTTCCTATAGTCCTTATTAAAGGATTATTATTGATATATGGAGGAATTTTAGTCCTAGGTGGATGACCCTGTCCATAGTCCATAGTGCTTATAGTACTTTCTAGTAACCTAACTTCAGAAGGTTTTGTATTAGAAGTGGCTGAAGATTTTGTTGGATTCATATAGTTTTGGGAGGGAATAGGAATGAGAGGAAGAAAAGATGCTTGACTTTGAATTTCTTCTTCTTCTTCTTTTTGTGCAATTATGTTGCGTAAGTCATCAAAATAGAGTTTTCAATTTTTTGGGACTTGCTGATTATTTTTGCCAACATTTTCTAAGTCTTGGACTTCAGGATCTGTAAAAAATTAATCTATTTCGGCTGGAAGATATACATACTCATCTAAATCATCAAAAAAATTTCAGATGTGAGCATCATATGATAAGATTGTCGTGCCTTGTTTGTATACCCAGTTATGACTAAGTTTTTTTTCCTAATTGGAAAAAGTGGTTCGTAAGTCTGATTAAGTTATATTCATTAACTGCAAAGTATCAAAAATAGAAGGGTGGACAGAATTCTGTTCTTCGAGTTCTGTAGAAGTGGGTTGATATCCAGAAAAGCAGACAGATAGATTATCATGTCTATCTTTACATATTAAAGAAGACGTAGGCTTTAATGTAATATCAGAATTTTTTAATTGTATGTTTCATTCTAATCCTGCTAATATTTCAGAATTATATTTCCTAGGTTTTAAAAAGTGGATGCCTTTGGTTGTTAAGGCTTCTATCATATTTGTAACAGAAATTTTAAAATGATTATGCATATGATTCATTATTTTTCCCAGAAATATCAAGTCTAATTGCAAATTTTCTCCTTGAAATTGTCCATATCCTTTTGCTTGTATATGAATTTTAATATGTTTAACAAAGTCTCTTATAGTCATATTAAAGATGGGATATAAATAAGTTATAACTAAGTTACTATTCATATCTACTTCGATTAAACCTATTATTGCCTTTTCTATATCAGAAAAACAAGTATCATGTAACACAAGGAGTACATTTCCTCCTAGTCTAGCTCGGATCAAGCCTCTTAGTCCAAACACAATTAATCCTAAATGGTTATAATTATGTTTTCGAAGATATAGGCTTTTTGTTGTGTCTTCAAACATTAAATTTAGTTGCACTTCTCCTCCGTCTGGGAGATGAAGGGCTTCTTGTCTATGATGTCTGTAAACTGAAGTAGAAAAATTAAGTAGTCCTTGACTATATAATTTTTTAGGGTTTAATGTATTTAATTGTTCATTTGAAAAGATGGTAAAGTCCTTTTCCACATCTATAATTTCTTCAAGTCTATGAGGAACAAGTGTTGACATACTATGTTTTCTAGTCAAAAGTGAATCTATCCAGGAAGTTGTATTTGTTTCAGTTGATCTTATAGTGTGAGAAAGTCCAGTAAAAGATTCAGTTTTTGTTATGAGACACATTTTTATAGGTTAAAAATTTAGATGATGTTGGTGCTACATTAGGGATCGATTTGCCTAAGGATAATTGGCTTAGGAATTTATTAAGTTTGTTTAATGCTTCTTTCCAATAGATTGTCTGTGTATTTCCAAGAATAAGCTTTTCTAAAGCTAATAGTTTATTATCTATTAAAGAGAGTTTATAATGCAAGGACAAGACTAAGGCTATTAAAGTATTATTTTGTGTTGTAATAAAAGTTGATCACCTTTACCAATTACTTCTTGATAACAATATCCGTCATCTTTTATAACAGAGAATTGTTTTGCATATTCTAGGGCTTCTTCATAATACGTATTTTCAAATCTCAATTTGTTCATTTATATTTGATTTCCTCAAGAAGTTTGTGTAAACTTTTTAATTTCTCATATAATTGTTACTTGTTGGTGGCTATGATTTCTTTAGATTGTCCTAATAGATCTTTTATTTATGTTTTTCCAGGTGCCTGACTGAAATTTACTGATTGACTGAGCTTTATATAGTCTAAGTTACGTAATATTTTAGAAATTAGTTGCTGAGATTGTCTAAGGAAGAAAAGGTTTCTAATTTTTGTTCTACTAATTGTTGTTGTTTTTCTACAGTAATACTTATACTAAGAACCAGCTCTTTAAGTGAGTTTAAGTGTGGGTTTTCGGAATGTAAACAATGAGTAGGTGTTTTTGATCTTATATAACAACTATGTTTATTCTGATCTACTGTAATAATTGTTCTTGGATATAAAGCTAGATTTAAGTAATTTAAAGAGGTTAAGTTCATATACTAACTTGGTCCAAAGTCGTAATGGTGCTTTAATACCAACGTTTTGTTTGGTAATTATATATATATATATATATATATATATATATATATATATATATATATATATATATATATATATATATATATATATATATATATATATATATTTGATCTCCTGCAGACCGCGTGCGGACCACGCCTGATCGGTCACTCGACCGATCAGTCACTTGCCTGATCGGTCACCGTGACCGATCAGGCGTTGTCGGGTTCACCACTACCTAGGGTTCACCGCATCGACGGGTTCACCGCTACCCCTAGGGTTCATCGCACCCCCTAGGGTTATAGTTTTGTTCGGGGGCGGCGGCCGAAGGCCACCGATGGTGTCCGATCGATGATCAGAGGTACGCCGACGGGTTCACCGCTACCGTAGGGTTCACCGCACCGACGGGTTCACCGCTACCGTTCACCGCGCCGACGGGTTCACTACTACCCTAGGGTTCACCGCGCCGACGGGTTCACCGCTACCCCTAGGGTTTACCGCTACCCCAAGGGGTCACCGCACCCCCTAGGGTTTACCGCTACCCCAAGGGGTCACCGCACCCCTAGGGTTATAGTTTTGTTTCGGGGCGGCAGCCGAAGGCCGCCGATGGTGTCCGATCGACGATCGGAGGTACGCCGACGGGTTCATCGCTACCCTAGGGTTCACCGCGCCGACGGGTTCACTGCTACCCCTAGGGTTCACCGCACCCCCTAGGTTTATAGTTTTGTTTAGGGGCTGCGGCCGAAGGCCGCTGATGGTGTCCGATCGACGATCGGAGGACTTGCTGGCGAGTTGGGACACGGGAGACCGATCAAGCGCCCTACCTGATCGGTCAGGGACGTCCCTGACCGATCAGGCACCTACCTGATGACCGATCAGGCAGCGCGGTCTGCAGGAGATCACTCCTATATATATATATATATATATATATATATATATATATATATCTTATTGTTCTGGGAGGGGTTTTGGTTAAGGGTCCATATCTAAACCTGGAAGGGTAGGTTTGCAAACCCTAGGGCACCAGTGAGCCTCACCTATTAAGGCGCCTCAACTCTATGTGTATGTTAGGTTCTTACCCCAACAAAGCTTCAGGTCTTATGTTCATCAATTAGGCTATTTGCCTTACTGTTGTCAGCACAAGATTTACAGAGTCTAACAAACACAGAGTAGTCTTCGTCTTTCGCTAGTTACCGTTCTATCTGTTGATATACTAGGATAAAGATTGAGGACTTTTGATAGAGGAAGCAAAACCAGAGCCTTCTAGGCTTAGAAACAAACTTAAGCTATCATTATCATTACAATAGCATAAAACGTACATACTTGAATATTATACAAGGAAATATACTTATAGGGAAGAGAACACACTTGCTGAGAGACTAAGAGATCAGAAGAGAATTACTCTAAGCTTGGTTGCTTTGAGCTTACATGAAGGGGGTTTTTATAGAGGAGAAGAGGAGAGAGGAGAAGTCTCTGTATATCGTTGCTTGCAGATAAGTGGAATCTTTCTTTGTGGAGGCTAAGTCAAGAGATAAGAAGTATCTGCTTTTATTAGTGTTGGCTGACGTCATCGCTGACGGTAAGTAAGTAGTTGACGTCCTTGCTTACGGTTGTTGTTAGGATTATATCATGTTGGTGATGTTGGCTTCTTCAATTGAATCTACCGATGGTAGAGTTGTATTAGACAGTCTGGGGGAAGAGTGTTGAAATGTTTGTTTATCTTGCCATTTTTGGTCTTCTTTTGATAAAAATGGCAAAGTATTTCATGTTGGATTATATAAGAAAAAGGAAAAAAACTGAATTCCAAGTTCCTTAGGCCAATAAATTTTTTCTGTAAAAGTTTCTCCAGCCATAATATAAGTTGTTGAATCCTCATAAGGTTCCCAAAACCAGGAGCCTCCTTGAACTGAGGTTCTCCAATGTTTTAACTGTTCATCTATGGGTTTTGGAGAAGCTCATTCCTTATTAGCTGCTGATGGGTAATCTTCAAATGCATGGAGTTGGACATTTACTCCTTGAACATCGGTTTTGATTAGATGTCTAGCTGGTTCTATCTTGAGATTGATCCATTCCGGTGGAGAAGTATCAATAGTACAGGAGACAAAAGTCTCTTTTTCTTCCAGAATATACCAAAGAATGACTCGTAATTTATAACGAAAATGCTGCAGAGAGTTTAAATCATGTATCCATAATTGTTGTAGTAGTCTGAAATCCAATAGTGTTAAGGGAGTAATAAGTCGTCCTCTAAAGTTCTTTTGTTCAAATTTTCAAAGTGAATACTGGCTCGTCTAAAAGAATATAATAATTGGCACCTGCAACCCATATCTAATAATTCTGGTGTAGCACATTGAGGAAAAGCATTTTGACATTTATGTTTATACAAATATTCTTCTCTTTATAGTATAGTAATTCCAGGAGTAGGGTGATTATGAAACCAAGTAAGGGCTTCATTTAGTTCCACAAAGTGTTAAATTATAGAAGTAAAATCTCCAATTAGCCTAATATAAGTGAGTATATCTGTTAGTATGTTTTTGTATCCAGCAAAAGTTCGGTTTTCTTTCTTTTCACTTTTTGCTTGTAATATTTCAAGAGATTGGTAATCCATAGGACGAAGTGAAGTAGAAGTACCAGGTTGTAAAGCAACAGTTAAATAAGTCTTTCCTTCTTAAACAGGTACTCCATGTACTAATGAACTAATAAAAAAATTTGGTGCAAGTTTAGTGCGCAGAATATCATAAGCTTCAGTAATTGAGTAATATCCTTTGTAAGGACGTTTGTTGGAATCAGGAAGTAGATTTTTCACTTCTTCCCAAGTCGAATAAAGTCCTGCCTGTGGGCCTGTTAGCATAGCATAACAAGAGTATTTTTTTCCCCAAAAATTTTTGTATTATGGTTAAGAAGTAGTTGGAAAGTGTATTAATAATTGCAATTTTATGGTTGGCTACTCTAGGGGGAGTAGGGATATTCCAAATATTATCAATAAGACAAAGTTGAACTCGATCCAATTGAGTACGAAGTTCATATTGAAAAATATCCTCTTATCAGGAGTATTGCAGAAGTTCTTGATTGCCAAATTTCATGATTTGCTGTCCATAAGTCCGTACTTTTTTTTGTCTATCCATCCTACAAAACAAATGATTAGTGAAGTAGTCGAGATAAAGTATTGGCTAGGGAATTATTAAGGTCTTTAATATGTTTCCAGGTAATGTTGAATCCTTTATTGATAATTGTGTCTTGGAACTTAATCTATCTTTTAGCACCTAAGCCTTTTCTAGTTCCTTTTGTTTGCTGACTATATTTTACAATAGTCTCACAATCTATTCTTATAGTAATTTCCTTATTGCTACATATGAAAAGCATAAAAGCATCAAGCCAGTAAATAATAGCTAACAGCTCATAATCTAAAGATGTTAAGTGTCCTTTTTATTTATATTTTCCTGAAGCATAACGACAAAGACTTTCAGAAGTTTTTGGATCATATTTGAAAATTTTTCGAAATAAAGCTCCTCCCCATCCAGTTTCATGTCCATCTGTTTCAATTACTAAATAATCAGAGTCTATGGGTAGAGTTAGTAAGGGCAGATTTTGTAGTAGTTGTTTAATTTGTTGTACTAAGTTAATATCATGTTGATTTAAAATACCTGTCCTGTTTGAAATGTTTTATTATATAAAGGGTCACTTATCTTGCCAATATCTTTTAAGTATGTTCTATCATAATTTAATAAGCCTAAGAAAGAACGCAATGTCTTAATATCTTCCATTTTGTCTGGATAAGCCAGTATTTTTGTGATTATATGGGATTGTAATGCTATTTTGCCTTGTCCTAAAGTGCTTCCTAAAAAGTCAATATACAATACTGCTAATTGCATTTTCTTTCGGCAGATAATTAAGTCATGATTTTTAAAGAGAGTAAAGATCATATGCAGGTGAGCAATATGTTCATCTTTTGTTTTAGAAAATACTAACACATCATCAATATAGACACAAGTAAAAATAGTAACACTGCAAAAAACATCGTCCATTTTTCATTGAAAGATTTGAGATGCTACTTTTAAACTAAGAGGCATCACTAACCATTCAAAATGTCCTTCTAGACACGAAAAGGATGTCCAAGATATGGAGTCAGGGTGCATTTTAACTTGCTAGAAACCAGATTTCATATCAAATTTAGAATACCAGTTAGAATTTTGGATTTTATTTAGTAATTGTTCTTTATCTGGTATTTTATATCCATCTTCATGACAGTTAACATTTAGTCTTTTATAATTGAATACCATTCGAGGTTGAAATCGTTTTTGTTCTGCTCCTTTATTTATAATAAAGGATGGACTGCGATGTCTAGAGTCAGAACGATGTATGGCTTTGAGTTCTAGTAATTGGGTAATATGCATAGAGCATTCTTCTCTTTCCCAATTAATATAGCGAAGATCTTGAGCTTTAATGGTTAAATCTGGACAGAAATGAATTCTTCCATACCTTGGAAATATTGGTCCATCTTTCGTTGGAATATTGCAGGCGCATTCTTCAAGCCGAACGACATTACTAGTCATTCGAATAAACCAGAGGGATAGATGAAAGTTGTCCATTCAATAGAGAGAGGGTCCATGGCGATCTGATGACAGCCTAATTTTAGGTCAAACTTTGAATAAATTTTTGAATTCCCCGCCTTTTTCAGTATGGTATTGATACCTGGAAGACTATACTGATCTTTGTAAGTATTATCATTGAGCGTCTTATAGTTGAAGACCATACGCTCTTTGCCTTTAGTTTCTTTTCCAGTAATGGGATCAATGGATGTTCCTGAGTGTACTATCATCGCCATTGTCCGATGTCGACTCTTACTTGGTCGAATCACATTAAGTTTGAGAAGTGCTTCTACATGCCGCTTAAAAGCTTCTTTTAGTGTTGGTGAGACATTTGCCAGGGGCTTATCTTGGATGGTAATATCGGGATTGATGATTTCTATTTTGCATAGAATACAATTCTTAGACCAGTGCTGAAGGGGGTTTTCCCCTATATACCCTTGCTCCTTCAATCTGTTGAACAAAGAGCCATGTTTATGCAGAATATTCAGGATAGAAAAGTACCCGCAAAATATACTTCTTCTTGAAGCTGAATGTATTCCATTTCCTCGAGTCCGAGTTCTTCAATTGCAGCCGCAGCACACTGGTTTGTAGCAATTGTAGTGATATTCTTATAAAAAGTGACGGTATTACCTTCTATCCTTACTCCCCCTTGCATGCTGCGTATAAAATTGCATCCTAGCACCATTTGTACTCCTTTTCCCAGAGTCATGTCAAAGGCATAAGTAAATGGAATTCTGAATTTATTTTCTCCAATCACCATTTGCCCCATTCTTAACTTCATCTTAGCCTCCTGTTGGGAGTTGACACCATTAATTAATATAGTATATGCATTTGGCTCAATAGCCTTACTTGGAATTGATCTGGTGTCGATTCAGCAAGAAGTTGTCTCGGTGTCCAGTATTGCATTGACACTAAAAGGCTGCACATCTAGTATTTCCAAACATACTCTAATGTTATAGAGACGGTTAAGTGTATTTCTTTCAGATACTTGGTCTTCTATAATTTTGGAAATCACTTGCTCCTCTAGATAAGATATCTGCTATTTTCCTTTATCATAAAGGTCTTCTACTAATAGTTGTTGTAAACTTCCATCAATTCTTCGGATAATTTTTCTTCTGATTTCTGATTAGGACCCTAGATAGTTCCTCCTTTAATTTCTGGTTTTCTGCTATCAAATACTAAGAATAATTAATCAGTTCTGAAATCAAACTTCTATCATCATACCGTACCATTGGTGGTGGCAACGACTTTATTGATAGCATTAAATAACTTCCTGTACATAGAGCGCACGTGGTTAGTTTACAGTTTAAACAATGGCCCCTCGATCTCAGGTTCATAATTCTTTTGCAAAAAATGCACTTGATGAACTGTGAATTTATCTCCTGATTCAGCTGCCATTCATGTTCACATGCATATTGTTCTTCTGGTATGTCCACCTGAACCTGCCATCCTTGGATTTCCCCTATTAGCACAAATAAGGTTTCAGGTAAAGAACTTGTTACCAGACTGCAATAGTGCTCCGTATCGTGTTCGCCTTCTGAGATGCTACAGATTGCGTCACTGTCTGTTTCCTCGGGATCTATTGATATGATATCATAGTCTTCGGGTAAGTCGAGCTCACTTAGCATTGCTACTCTCCCCTTGTTTCCCACTTTGTTCCTACATTCTCGTGCAAAGTGTCTTTCTTCACCACATATAAAGCATTTACATTTGCGCACCTTTGCTCGATCATTCTGATATTTCTTCTTTATGACCCTTACGTGAGATTTGTGGGGTTTCCCTTTATATGACTTCGCCTTTCTTAAACCATACTTCCTTGCAGGTTTTTGATAATGGTATGGTAAAGGAATAAGAGAGCAAAATTGAAGATCTTTCAAGCTTCTTTGAAGAGATGTCTGTTTGCACATCTCCTTCAGTTCTTGATAGGCATGATGTATTCTAGGTAATACGCCAATCGTGTTTCCTTGATGCATTTCCTGGAACTTCTTTTCAAGGTAGCTACCAATGAGGGGTGGCATTTTTCTGTAGAACTTCCTTGAAAGTTCTTCATTTACGAACATTCGCCCAGTTTTAGCTGCCAACACTTTGTATTCATTCAAATACGAGATTAAATCTTTTGTATCATGACATACCAGTCTTTCAAGGTCCAAGTAAGCCTGATTTTGTTCTACTGTTGAGCCTGAAGCTGGATCTTCTAAGGTAATTATTCTTCGAATTTGCGTTAGTACATTCTGAGTTTCATCTGCCATCCCGACCAATTTATCATACTGGTCTGGGAACATCATTCTCCATTGAATAAAGGTCTTCTTCTCTGTTTCTACCAAAAGGTTTTCAATATATTGCACCTTGGTTTTATTATCACTCCAGATTTTTGAATCCACCATGTTAGTAGTAATTGCCTCCCATATGGAAATAACATCATGATATAAACCAATATTATCAGGGAGAACTAGCATAGCACCTGTTTGTTGTTACGCAGAAGGTAACGTCCATGTTTCATTGGAATACATTTTCTGGACATTCCCGATTTTTGCGTCATAATATCCTGCGTCATTATACACATTAGGTTCTTCCTTCTTGACAGTTGCAGGTGCATATTGAGGAGGTCCCATGGTAGAATCCGGGAGCGGATTGTAAGCAGATATGGCCAATGTTGATACTAATAGGCTTTCATTGGGTCTTTGTTCTAGATAATCCATTTCTATCTGTTCATCAATTGTAGCCACATACTTTTCTTGGAGATCTTCTGTATTAAAGTTAAAGCTAGTGGCAACAGAATGAAATTCAGTAAGAGAGGAAGAGGACTCATCTGAAACATCATCATCCCACGAGGGATTTTCTGGCTTATATGTGTAGTAGCAGTCTGGCTTTTGCGGAATTGCATATGACACATAATAGTCGTATTTTCCACTAGGCTCACCCAATGTGTCCCATCTGAGATCATTCGAAGCTGCATATTGGAAATGGTTATCAGGAAAAGGAGGATGAGTGGTCTCATCACCTTCCGCGAATGGATTTATCCATTCATTGTCAGAAAGTGTATATAACTGTTCTTGTTGCCACCATTGCCTTTGTCGTTCAATTTGTTGTTGCACTTCACAATACTCTTCTACTGAAATTCGTCCATCCAATAATTTTCTAAAAGGATCATTATAGTAATCTTTAGTTCTTGAAATGGAAGGATTGTATTTATGAAGAGCGGCTAGCTAGTATTCTTCATCTGGAATAATATACTCATGTGGTGCAGCGTAGACAACTTGCTTGCCCTTGTGCAGTCTTTCTGGGGGTATTATTTCTGGTATTGGGTTCACCGGGATTTGTTGGTTCGTTGATCTGAACCCTTGGTTACCCCTTTTCGTACTTGAAAATTCATCAACCTCCACTACTTCAGAAAGACTTATTTTCTCAATAATTAATTGGGCTACTGCTTCCCTTTTGAAAATCATAATATTTTCATAATTCAGATTGAATACCAGAATTTTTACCTCTCTTCGATAATCTTGGTCAATAACATCGACTCCTACAGGGAGTCCTTGTTTCCAAGTTGCTCCATATCTGGTGGCTATTCTTTCATAATGTCCTTCTAGTATCTGTATTGCTATGCCTGTAGAGAGCAAGACCCTATCTCCAGGGCTTATTTCATAATTATCAATAATCTTTAAATCATACCCCGCTGCTCCCATGGTCTGTCGTTGTGGAATAATAGCATCCGGATGAAGCCTTTTGACTTTTAATACTTGGGTTTCTTCTTCATCTTCTAAGAAGGCCAAGATTTCTTGTTCTGATGAATCCATGTCTTCGTATTGGCCCACCGGCTATTCAGCTACTAGTGTGTACCCTTCGAATTGTAGGCTTATACTTCCATCCAACAACGTTCTAGTATTTACCTGGGTGGGTGAGACCGGATTTCTTCTGATGGAAGGCCTTAATATCCATCTCTGCTGCTGCAATTGTTTCGTAGTAAAGCGGGTGCCGGGTAGAGCATGTACTCCTCTGCTGGTTAAATAGTTTGCAACATTTTGCACGTTATAAGCAAAATTAGTAAAGCTTGAGTTTGTTAACCTTCCTATCATCATGCGGGTAAGAAGTAGGTTGCTGGCACCGCCTTGCCATTCTGGATACCCATGTGTTTGAAAGAATATCTCTATGTGGTTAGCAAAATCTTCGATGCTCATCATTATGTCTGGGATTACATAGACCATTTGCGTTCCTCTTGTTAGATCTATTTCCATTGTTGCGATAATGGATCTATCATCTCTCCATCTGGTATCCCTTAGGACTGCTAAGGTCATGACTCCTGTGTCACGTCGATGAAGAGCATAAAGCCTTACCATAATAAGACCAATATGAATATGCTGAAAACCTGTTCTTATTAAAGAACGATCCTATTTTGGTATCAGAGCTTGCTTTAAATGGCATGCTAAAAATTTGTAGTATTCAAGGTGAAGGTAAGGGTTATGCTATTACTGTTCCTGCTATTCCTGTTCCATTCAATTATAAAATCTTTCAAATTAAATTATACTTCCTGAGAGAGAATTTAGAGGATGGAAGGTGGAGACTCGACCCCGGAAAACTCCGCAAGGCTAGTAAGTGCGTAAGACGGTAAGCTGAAAAGCCTCGATTAAGGATACTCTCAGATATAACTTATTGAAGGACCGTTTGTAATAAGGTGACCGAATTGGTTAACTGATTGTAAAAGACTGCAGTGCTTGTAAGACTCTAAAAAGAGCAATAGCTAGTCAGGTGAGCATGAAAGTTTTATTGATTCCTAAGCCGTAAGCAAACGAAAGAAAAGTGGGATTTAATTCATGAGTGAATGCTTTGAACAGAACATTAAGGAATGGTATAGTAAATCCCGAACCATAAACCTTGAATACCTTGATTTAGCTGAAACTAGTATACCAAAGTCTTCAGAAATTGCTAACAACATAGGCGTTGTCTATGACCGACTCACTTTGCTCTCTAAAGTAACTTTAAAGCATTTCTATATTATAGAAGAAGAACAAAAGGGGTTAATAAAAGAAATCACAAAGCTTCAAAAGGATATTGTGAATCAAAAACCCTTAACAAAAACTGAGGTTAGAGATCTAGTCCAAGAGAAGAAGAAGCCCTTAAGCTCACGAGGAACTAAAGAAAAGTGTTCGAAAAATTGAACACTTGATTGTGGAAGTTAAAAATCTAATTGGAGGCGGATGAACTTGGAGAACAAAGAGAAAATATTGACTACAAAAAGGTCTTAAGAAATACTAAAGCAATTGAAACACCTGCTGTTGGATTTATATCCACTACTGAACTCAAAACTAATTTTGATCTTGTGAAGGCTGTTGTTAAGCAAAATAATACTTTGATTTCCTTTGTTATTAATATAACTGAGCAGGTTCAAGAACTACAAAGCTTAGTAAAGAAAGCCCTACTTCCATAAGGACACCAACAACATCCTCCAAAGAGCTTGAAGACTCCATAGCTGATTTAACAAAAAGAATTGAAGGACTGAATTTCGAAAGTGACCCTATTATCTCGAAAAAGAAAGGCTCTATATTTGTTTTCAAAGATCCAGCAAAAATTCTGGAATGTGAGAAAAGAAAATGAGTACTTCATCTAGAACAAGCACTTCTACAAGGCCACCAGCAGTATTGACAAACACAACAACTATCCCTAACTCAGAAGACCAGATTCGTGATTACCGTCAAAATCAACGGCGAATATACAATCTGCAACGAAGATTAATGCCAAGTCAAAGAAGGTTCAGAAAGACTATTGAAACACAAATAAGTCCTGAAGCTCAACTAGAGATTTCGAGATCACAAAGTGCTGGCATGGTTCCAGCAGAAGTCCTTTATTCTACTGGTTATAGACCAACTCAGCACAGAGTCTACCAACACTACTCGGAAGAAGATATCCTCTGTGTAGAAAATACCCAAGTAGACCTACCACTGGTTACTGAACAGAGTCAACAAGCCCTGAGGGAAGCAGATTTTCAGCATATTCATATTGGTCTTATTATGGTAAGGCTTTATGCTCTTCATCAACGTGACACAGGAGTCATGGCCTTAGCAGTCCTAAGGGATACCAGATGGAGAGATGATAGATCCATTATCGCAACAATGGAAATGGATCTAACAAGAGGAACGCAAATGGTCTATGTAATCCTAGACATAATGATGAGCATCGAAGATTTTGCTAACCACATAGAGATATCCTTTCAAACACATGGGTATACAGAATGGCAAGGCGGTGCCAGCAACCTACTTCTTACCCGCATGATGATAGGAAGGTTAGCAAACACAAGCTTTACTAATTTTGCTTATAACGTGCAAAATGATGCAAACTATTTAACCAGCAGAGGAGTACATGCTCTACCCGGCACCCGCTTTACTACGGAACAATTGCAGCAGCAGAGATGGATATTAAGGTCTTCCATCAGAAGAAATCCGGTCTCACCCACCCAGGTAAATACTAGAACGTTGTTGGATGGAAGTATAAGCCTACAATTCGAAGGGTACACACCAGTAGCTGAATAGCCGGTGGGCCAATACGAAGACATGGATTCATCAGAACAAATCTTGGCCTTCTTAGAAGATGAAGAAGAAACCCAAGTATTAAAAGTCAAAAGGCTTCATCCGGATGCTATTATTCCACAACGACAGACCATGGGAGCAGCGGGGTATGATTTAAAGATTATTGATAATTATGAAATAAGCCCTGGAGATAGGGTCTTGCTCTCTACAGGCATAGCAATACAGATACTAGAAGGACATTATGAAAGAATAGCCACCAGATATGGAGCAACTTGGAAACAAGGACTCCCTGTAGGAGTCGATGTTATTGACCAAGATTATCGAAGAGAGGTAAAAATTCTGGTATTCAATCTGAATTATGAAAATAAATTCTGGTATTCAATCTGAATTATGAAAATATTATGATTTTCAAAGGGGAAGCAGTAGCCCAATTAATTATTGAGAAGATAAGTCTTCCTGAAGTAGTGGAGGTTGATGAATTTTCAAGTACGAAAAGGGGTAACCAAGGGTTTGGATCAACGAACCAACAAATCCCGGAGAACCCAATACCAGAAATAATACCCCCAGAAAGACTGCAGAAGGGCACGCAAGTTATCTACACTGCACCACATGCGTATATTATTCCAGATGAAGAATACTGGCCAGCCGCTCTTCATAAATACAATCCTTCCATTTTGAGAACTAAAGATTACTATGATGATCCTTTTAGAAAATTATTGGATGGACGAATTTCAGTAGAAGAGTATTGTGAAGAGCAACAACAAATTGAACAACAAAGGCAATGGTGGCAACAAGAGCAGTTATATACACTTTCTGACAATGAATAGATAAATCCATTCGCGGAAGGTGATGGGACCACTCATCCTCCTTTTCCTGATAACCATTTCCAATATGCAGCTTCGGACGATCCCACATGGGACACATTGGGTGAGCCTAGTGGAAAATACGACTATTATGTGTTATATGCAATTCCGCAAAAGCCAAACTACTACTACACATATAAGCCAGAAAATCCCTCGTGGGATGATGATGTTTCAGATGAGTCTTCTTCCTCTCTTCTGAATTTCATTCTGTTGCCACTAGCTTTGACTTTAATACAGAAGATCTCCAAGAATAGTATGTGGCTACAATTGATGAACAGATAGAAATGGGTTATCCAGAACAAAGACCCAATGAAAGCCTATTAGCATCAACATCGACCATATCTGCTTACAATCCGCCCCGGATTCTACCATGGGACCTCCTCAATATGCACCTGCAACTGTCAAGAAGGAAGAACCTAATGTATATAATGAAGCAGGATATTATGGCGCAAAAATCGGGAATGCCCAAAAAATGTATTCCAATGAAACATGGACGTTACCTTCTGCGTAACAACAAACATGTGCTATGCTAGTTCTCCCTGATAATATTGGTTTATATCATGATGTTATTTTCAGATGGGAGTCAATTACTACTAACGTGATGGATTCAAAAATCTGGAGTGATAATAGAACCAAGGTACAATATATTGAAAACCTTTTGGGAGAAACAGAGAAGAAGACCTTTATTCAATGGAGAATGATGTTCCCAGACTAGTATGATAAATTGGTCGGGATGACAGATGAAATTCAGAATGTACTAACGCAAATTCGAAGAATAATTACCTTAGAAGATCCAGCTTCAGGCTCAACAGTAGAACAAAATCAGGCTTACTTGGACCTTGAAAGACTGGTATGTCATGATACAAAAGATTTAATCTCGTATATGAATGAATACAAAGTGTTGGTAGCCAAAATAGGGTGAATGTTTGTAAATAAAGAACTTTCAAGCAAGTTCTACAGAAAAATGTCACCTCTCATTGGTAGCTACCTTGAAAAGAAGTTCCAAGAAAAGTATCAAGGAAGCACGATTGGCATATTACCTAGAATACATCATTTCTATCAAGAAATGATGGAGATGTGCAAACAGGCATCTCTTCAAAGAAGCCTGAAAGATCTTCAATTTTACTTTCGTATTCCTTTACCATACCATTATCAAAAACTTGCAAGAAAGTAGGGTTTAAGAAAGGCGAAGTTATACAAAGGGAAACCCCACAAATCTCACATAAGGGTCATAAAGAAGAAATATCAGAATGATCGAGCAAAGGTACGCAAATGTAAATGCTTTATATGTGGTGAAGAAGGACACTTTGCACAAGAATGCAAAAACAAAGTGGGAAACAAGGAGAGAGTAACAATGCTAAGTGAGCTCGACTTACCCGAAGACTATGATATCGTATCAATAGATCCCGAGGAAACAGACAGTGATGCAATCTGTAGCATCTCAGAAGGCGAACACAATACGGAGCACTATTGCAGTCTGGTAACAAGTTCTTTACCTGAAACCTTATTTGTGCTAATAGGGGAAACCCAAGGATGGCAGGTTCAGGTGGACATACCAGAAGAACAATATGCATGTGAACATGAATGGCAGCTGAATCAGGAGATAAATTCTCAGTTCATCAAGTGCATTTTATGCTAAAGAATTACGAACCAGAGATCAAGGGGCCATTGTTTAAACTGTAAACTGACCACATGCACTCTATGTGCAAGAAGTTATTTAAAGCTATCACTAAAGCCGTTGCCACCACCAACGGTACAGTATGATAATAGAAGTTTGATTTCAAAACTAATTAATTATACTCAATATTTGATAGCAGAAAACCAGATGTTAAAGGAGGAACTATCTAGTGTCCTAAGAAGAAATCAGAAATTAGAAGAAAAATTATCCGAAGAATTGATGGAAGATCTACAACAACTATCAGTAGAAGACCTTCATAATAAAGGATAAGAGCAGGTATCTTATCTAGAAGAGCATGTGGTTTCCAAAATTATAGATAGTCAAGCATCTCAAAGAAATACACTTAACCGTCTCTACAACATTAGAGTAAGTTTGGAAATACCAGATGTGCAGCCTTTTAGTGTCAATGCAATATTGGACACCGGGGCAACTTCTTGCTATATCGACACCAGATCAATTCCAAGTAAGGCTATTGAACCAAATGCATATACTATATTAATTAATGGTGTCAACTCCCAACAGGAGGCTAAGATGAAGTTAAGAATGGGGAAAATGGTGATCGGAGAAAATAAATTCAGAATTCCATTTACCTATGCCTTTGACATGACTCTGGGAAAATGAGTACAAATGGTGCTAGGATGCAATTTTATACGCAGCATGCAAGGGGGAGTAAGGATAGAAGGTAATACCGTCACTTTTTATAAGAATATCACTACAATTGCTACAAACCAAAGTGTTGCGGCTGCAATTGAAGAACTCGGACTCGAGGAAATGGAATACATTCAGCTTCAAGAAGAAGTATATTTTGCGGGTACTATTTCTAACCAGAATATTCTGCATAAACATGGCTCTTTGTTCAACAGATTGAAGGAGCAAGGGTATATAGGGGAAAACCCCCTTCAGCACTGGTCTAAGAATTGCATTCTATGCAAAATAGAAATCATCAATCCTGATATTACCATCCAAGATAAGCCCCTGACTAATGTCTCACCAGCACTAAAAGAAACTTTTAAGTGGCATGTAGAAGCACTTCTCAAACTTAATGTGATTCGACCAAGTAAGAGTCGACATCGGACAATGGCGATGATAGTACAATCAGGAACATCCATTGATCCCATTACTGGAAAAGAAACTAAAGGCAAAGAGCGTATGGTCTTCAACTATAAGACGTTCAATGATAATACTTACAAAAATCAGTATAATCTTCCAAGGATCAATACCATACTGAAAAAGGTGGGGAATTCAAAAATTTATTTAAAGTTTGACCTAAAATCGGGCTTTCATCAGATCGCCATGGACCCTCTCTCTATTGAATGGACAACTTTCATCTGTCTCTCTGGTTTATTCGAATGGCTAGTAATGTCGTTCGGCTTAAAGAATGCGCCTGCAATATTCCAACGAACGATGGACCAATGTTTCCAAGGTACGGAAGAATTCATTTCTGTTTATATTGATGATATTCTAGTATTCTCAAATACAGAGCGGGAACTTATTAAGCATCTGTAAATAATGCTTGGCATCTGTGAGAAACATGGCTTAGTACTCTCCCCATCCAAATACAAAATTGGAGTTCCAAAAATTGAATTTCTGGGAGCGAAAATTGGTGAAGGGAAACTCAAGTTACATCCTCATATTATTAAGAAGATAACAGAATTCAAGGATGAGCAGTTGAAGGAGAAGATGGGACTTGGATCCTGGTTAGGAATCTTAAATTATGCTTGCACCTATATTCCTAAGCTAAGCTTCAAGCTTGGGCCTCTTTATGAAAAGACGTCACCCCATGGTGATAAAAGAATGAAAAATTCTGATTGGGCCCTTATTAAAGAAATAAAGGCCCAAGTAAACCAGCTGCCAGATCTGGAGATACCTCCTGAAGGTGCCTATATTGTTCTGGAAATCGATGGAAGTATGATGGGTTGGGGTGGTGTTTGTAAATGGAAGCCCACCAAATATGACCCCAAAAGCATGGAAAAGATATGTGCTTATGCCCATGGTAAATTTCCCACTGTTAAGTCCGTGATAGATGCTGAAATCTATGCAGCCATGGAAACAATGACAGCGCTAAAGATTCATTATATGGATAAGAAGGAAATAACACTAAGGACAGATTGTCAAGCCATTATTAGCTTCCACAATAAGACTGCCAGAAATAAACCCTCAAGGGTCAAATGACTCGCGTTTACCGACTATATAACAGGCACAGGAGTAAGGATAAATTTTGAACACATAGACGGTAAACTTAATATTCTTGCAGACACACTCTCCAGATTGGTGGAAGAACCAGAAACCCTGGCTACTCTCAGTGATTCTCTTGAAGAAATTATTATTGATTCTATGGAAGAAGCCTCTAGCTCCACCAGGTTCCCCTTACTACTAAGGTATGAGGACCTAACCCATGAGACTTTATCACAAATTCTTTTCCAGAAGAACCATGACAAAAGGAATCAGATGGCAAAAATTGAAGATGAAGCTATAAGCAACGTATGATATTTAACTTACAATAGATCTTATCTCGTTCTCAATATTTAGTAGGATTTTCACCAATAATTTCAAGTTTCTCTAATTTGGAGATAACATTGTCTATGGAGTCTTGAGTTCTAACTAAGGTACATAAATAGGTTGGGTTTAGATAATCCTTAGGGTAGAGATCTATGTCTAGGTCTATGTCTTCATAATCATCTTTTCTGGGTTTAACATGCCAAGTATGTTTAGTTTCCCTGATCCTGAGCTTGTTTACAAGTATTTTTGATAAGACAAGGACAATGCTTGGTTTTGTGACAAGAAGTTGGAATATATGCATTATTCAGTATTACTTTTAGTGAACAAATTCTAAATTATATTTTTAATATTTTTGAATTTTTATATTGATTATTTTATACCAATGCATTGTGCGTGTATTATAATATGTAGTTTTAGTAATTACTTGTACTTTAAATAATTCTTTGAGCTTTGTTTACCAAGAAAACCATGCTACCATAAGCTAACCTTTCGAATGTAGTTGCCTATATAATTGCAATATAACAAATAGGTGGCCCATGCTATTGAACTAATCTCTATTTTATCAAGAACAATTTGCATTACAAAAATCCAGCTATAGTTTGTCAGATGATGTAGCACACATGTGCAACAATATTATATATTAAAAATTCTTTAGAAGTATCTGAATTAAAATTCTCAAAAGATTTTTTGGTTACTTTTCAAGATTAAATTCTCAATAAAAAGTTATTTTATATCAATCTCAAATCAGTAAAGATAATACTATTAACTGTAATTCTTTATTTTCCAATCATATCTTATGTGAAATTCTTCTCAAATGCACAATTCTTTTATCTGCAGATTCTCCAATACCTCCAAAGCATGTGGCACTCCTCTTTTCTATCAACCATTCTATGTTTATTTCTTTTTATTATACTTTAGTTTGTTTTGTTCTGTTTCAATTATTATAAACAATAAGCTAAAACCTTATTTCCTTGTAAACTTGGGTAGTGAACAGCTCACAGCTTCTAAATCTTGTCACCAAGAGTACACAACAAAAATTAGAATGAACACTGTTCAAAAGAAGTAAACAATGTTGCTTTATTGTCAAGGAGTTGACTTTCAATGAGTTGATAATGTATTTTTCATGCATTAATTGTTTAGGGGAAATGAATTCCTGACTTGAAGATCAACCAATGAGGGGATTCTCTCTAAATGAGCTTCCATTGCATTTGTACTACTCAATGAGCAAATGGCTCTAATAAAACCATAAAGTACCAACAATAATATTAATGAAATCTTAGTGCATGAGGATTTGAGTTTTATCTATAGTTCATTAAACTTTCCTGACAGCAGAATTTCAACTAATTCTACCATTACATATCAGCTGACAGCTTTATATATGAATTCAAAAGTTATGTAAAATAGATGTAATATACATAACTTTAGAAGCACCCTATAGTTCTGCTCCTTTCTCTCAAAGTTAATGAGCAAATTGGAGTTCTTTAGTTGGGAAGTTGTTTTAATTTAATGCCTAGTTTACATATGCATCCCTGCTTAGCTAGATCTTACTACACTTGGGAGAACAAAAATAACTAGATTTTCTCAATCTAGATTCTTTCTATGTTGTAATAAGAATACTGCAGAGTTGGATATTATTTTTGTCGAGAAGTCACTCATTATGAAGTGAATTGATCAGAAGAGAAATCAAAATACAAGTTCACATGGAACTCACCAAGAATCATGTCGACACTTTCATGAGAAATAAGTGAAATCAATGCTAATGTAACAAGCACTTATTTGAACTGATAGATGAGAAAAAAAAGACTGACCTCAAATTCACAGAGCAAGGATGAGTGATGCTGAAGCAGTGGAGTCCATGGATTGTGAAAGTTAAAACAATTGGCACCTGTGCAATGAACAATTATTTCTTCCACCAAAACAACAATAATGAGGTGAAACCTATTCCATGCAAGCTGACACAAACTCCACGATCATATTCCTGTTCCCCTTTTATGTGGGCCCAAGGAATTGATAGAATGGAAGAACATTAATTCTAGTCCAACCACATCTGTTACCTTTTTGACAATGTCATTAATGTTTTTTCTACCACTTAAGAAGACATCAATATCAGCCAAAACTTTTACCACATGGGAACACTATCAGATAATAAGATCCCAACTTTTTTGATGATAATGATGATATTTCTGAATACAAATCATTTTATTCTTTACCTAATTGATGCAGTTTGTCAGGATATAAAATCTATGGATCTGTAGTAGTATCATTTAGCAAAAGAATTGCAATGATTCAAATATCCCAATGTCTATATCAGTAAATGTGGCTTTCTGCTTCAGGAACACTGAATCATACAATTTTGTGAAGATTTACGAGTGTGTCACAGTCATTGGAAAATGATGGGAATCATCTGAGTCATTCATGATTCCGACTTGAGAGAAAAGCCACACTAGAACAATTTTTGATCTTCTGCAACAACGACAACAAAGAGAAAGAGAGCCTCATGGTCAAATGATTTATAAGAGAAACAAGTCATTAACTTGATAAACATTATGACAATGAACTCATCAGAATTCATTTTCGAATTTTATTTTTGGATGGAACCAGAGAGATGGGGATGGATTAGCATCATAGTGCTTACAACAAGATTTCTCCTGCTAAGTAATAACTTGGCTGTTCAAACCAAGTAGATCTATATAGTTTTGTCTTGTCTTAGACAGCGGCAAGGGTCTCCCCGTTACCAGATTGCTTGTCTCCATTGGTTACAGGTGCACCGCTATCCTTGATTGAGGCCAGAGAGCAATTCTCATTGCGTTCATCGGGTTTCATGTGTTGATGTCGGCACTCAAAGCTGCAAAATGCTTCACCCCTTTGAAAACAGAAGGGGAAAAGAAATCAAATTTCTTAGTCATGAAACTGAAAGAATCCCAATAACAAACCATCCAAGAGAGAGATGTAAGTAATTAAGTTTTCAGATTTGAAGAGAAACAGTAGAGCTTTGGGGTTTGTTAATCCGGAATCAAAAAAGCAAATGCATGCGTGAGAGATAATACATCATGTTAACAACACGACTGGATGAATTTCGCCTAACATCAATAGAACCCTCGAGTTTTCACCGAGAAAGAACTCAATCAACCAGAGAAAGCAGCCAAGAAAAGCAGCAATAAAGAAAATGGGGATTTTACAGCCCAAAATCCATGAACCAGTAGGAAGAAGCAGCAGCAGTACCTGTACATGAAGATATCCCGGCCGGGGCCAAGGTGGCGGTTGCAGAGGCCACATTCCGCGAGAAAGCGCCCGGCTTCCGCCACGGCGAAGTCTGCGGAACTCCTGAGGAGCCCCATTCCCCGCGGCGACGGTGCCAGGTTAGCGCTCCCTTGGTAGGTCTCCTCCAGCCAATCCGCGGCGCCGGCGGATCTATTCTGTAGGGGGAGGCGGTGGCGAAGTCCTGCGAGATTGACCGGCTGGGGATGCGTCTGTGGGACCTCGGCGTCGGAGACAACGAAGTCGACGGCGAACTCGGCCATGCTGGTTGTCCTCCGCATGGACTGCCGCCGCCCGAGCATCATCGGCTCGTCTCAGACTTCCAGCTCCTCTCCGATCCGACGCAACTGCCAACGGCGGAGAAGAGGGGGTAAATTTATTAGGGAAGGAGAAGAGTGGAGGGAAGTAGTACGGGCTGTACGAACAAATAGTGGAGATTCAAGCAGTGGAGGAATCTCGACCGTCCGATGGTGCGTCAATCGTCGGATTTAATATATTTTAGGGAATTTATTTTTTTTCTTTATAACTAGGGGAAAATATGAAAAGTTGTTCTCTATTATGGTTTTAGTTAAATTTACCAATTTTTTATTAAGCTAATAAAAATAAGAGTAATGATAGGGACAGTGAATGAGACAGTGAATAATGTGCAATTAATGTGTATATGTCCGATCGCCGATCGGACACTATCGGCGGCCTTTGGCCACCGTCTCGAACTAAACAATACCCTGGGGGCACGGTGAACCCGTCGGGGATCGCCGCAATTGCGATCTCGTATCATTGACCGTCGATTTCGATAGGTTCACCGTTGCCGGCGATCCTGACGAGTTCACCGTCCTCCGAAGGTATAGTTTGATTCAGGACGATAATCAGAGGCCATCGGTGGTGTCCGATCGGCGATCGGACGTGTACACATTAATTGCACGTCATTCACTGTCTCATTCACTGTCCTAAATTCACTGTCCCAATCATTACTCTAAAAATAATTACAAATAAAAAACTCTTATATCAAAATATTTTTTTATTAATTTAATTAAAATTATTTTGCAATTATGGCTTAATGGCTAAGAGGCAATTATACCATAAGTTATTTTAATTTTTTTTAAAAATTATTTTTAAAAAATAATAATACTAAAGTGCTCTCTTTTAATTTTGGAAAAAAATAAAAAATCAAGACCACTTTTTTTTAATAACGTTTCTTTTTCATTTATTATTAAAATAGCAATTCATCTCGCATCAACATATTTTTATTTTAGAAAATATTTATATTTTTAGTATTGGTGTAGCAGTTATGATATTATAACTATTATAACATCAATATTTCATTTGTGAACTACATTAATAATATTATATTATAACAGCTACTATTCATAACTACTGTAATATAGACACTCATGTATTATCAATATTATTTTGTAGCCGCTATAAGTCATAACTATTACAACAGATAATTTATTTCTAATGGTTAGCATTATATTGTAATAGTTATAAGATCATAACTACTACACAGTCATAGAAATTATAAGATCGTAGTTGCTACTACTATGTATGTTAGTGATATAAGAGAAGTGTCCTAAGACAATCGCCTTATGATTATAAATATTTATTTTAATAAATAAAAATTCACTATTTGAGTATACATGTTTGTGTATTTGATTGGGATCTTAAACTCATTTACTGAATGTCCGCAATACAATTCACAGCATGAGAGAATTTGTGATGGAATCACAACTAGTGATTATCTCTACATATGCAATTGTGAAGTATTGAAATTATCCCTAGTCGATAAATTGATAAAAACGGACACTATCAATTCTATTGAGACTAGCATGGGTTATTCTCTAATCAGCTGGTTCTCACTGGCTGGTGACATTGGGATGTCCGGAGATAAACATGGATGCTAGTTAAGGGAACTAGTTCATTGGAGTGACTGACTGTAAAACTTCATATGGTAATCTACATATAGATATGTCAATGAAAGTTATTACTGCAGCTTAAGTGCGATGTTCCTTTGACTTGCGGTGTTCAAGTCATCTTGGTCATGGAGACTTATACTTTAACATCTTAAGCAAGCATCTCCAAGGAGGTGTGGACCCAGGGTGGTTGGGTATAAGCCGAAGTGCCCGAAGATGTTTGAACAACCTACAAAGGATTCACCACTCCTTGCGAGGAGATATATACCCAGGCCTATCGTCGGATTGTTACTCAAAGCCTCTGGCCAGAGCATGTCATGTTTAGAGTATGAGTCTCTTAAATACATGAGAGTAATTAGAAATCCAAAGGACGAGAAAGACACTACTTGGGCTAGGTGTGACGTAGTCAGCCTAGTGGGGACTGACACACACAGACCATGTCCTGAACCAAGTGGGTATAAGATGGTGAAGGGAATGGGGGCACGATTCATTAGAGCTGCTGAAGGGTTTCAGAATTATTTCTGAGGTCAACCGTTGATCTTTCGATTAATTGGGGATCATGATGTACTACTAGGTGCCACTCATGATCGTTCTATAATTGATGAATTATAGACGACCAACATAAATCGAAAGCCTATTTAGTCACACGCACTACGAGTAATCCGAGGGATTTAAAACGAGTTGAAAATTAGATTTTCCGATCAAGAGAAATAAGTCGAATCTGAGTTTATCAGAGGCGCATGGGAAGCTTAAAATGGCTAAGTCTTTTGAAGGCTTATTGGGCGAATTAAATGAGTTTAATTCGCGAGGAGATGGGGCTTGGTGTGACCGGCCAAAGAGGGTGCCCACCCTCTTTGGTTTGGCCGGCCACATTAAAGAGGGAAACCAATTTAATTGGTTTAAATTATAAAATAAATCAAGTGCGATTTGTTTTATAAAATTATGGATAAATAAATTAATTTATATAAAGAAATTTATATAAAGAAATTTATATAAAAAAATTATAGAAATTTATTCTTTTTATGGAAATTAAAATGAACCATGAATTAGTTTAATTTTAATTTATAAAATCAATTATGAATTGATTTTTCCATGATAAGAAAAATTTATACAAATTTTATTCCATAATTAAAAGGAGAGATGTATTTGTTTTATTATAAAGTTAGTTATAATAAAACTAGACATAACGGAATAATTCATAAGAATATTTATAAGATAAATTTCTTATGAAAATTTATTCCTTTAATTCCGTTAAAAGGGAGACTTGGCAATGGAGAGGCTACTATATAAAGGAACCACAGGCAAGCCTTGAATTCCAAAAATTAATCAAGAGATTAAGAAGCTCTCTCTCTCTCCCTTATTCTCTCCCTCTCTCTCTCTAGGGCCGGCGCCCATCTTCTCCCTCTAGGGCCGACGCCCACTTCCTCCCTTAGGGCCGGCGCCACCTCCCCTAGCCGTGAGCCTCCTCCACCAAGAAGGTGCCAAAGAAGAAGAAGAAGCGGGACGCGACTCCTTCCTTCCCGGAATTTTGATTCCGTTGCTTGGTGGTTAGTTTCCATCTTTCTCTCTTGTTTTTCTAGTTGTGCCTTTGGAGAATCTAGTAGTTCTCGTCGGCACAAAACTCGTGGCTTTGCGAAGTCATCCCGAAGAGAACTCGGTGTGGACGCGAATAGAGGCGGAGCTTCCAAGGGACGCTACGGTTGGATCTCGTCCCTTACTTCGAATTACGCGAGGTACTAAGTAAATTAGTTTACTTTTGCTCAAAATTTTAATTTATGATTATGTCCTCACATCATAAGGTCGCATGCTAGATACGTGGTTAAAATAATTTAAGAAATTATTTATGCTAATTCTTCCGCTGCACGTAAATATTTTAAAATTTACGAACCCGTATCCTTGTCAACATGCACCCGGTCCCAACAATGGTATCAGAGCCAGTTAGTGTTCGACATAATCATATAATTGTTTTGTGGAAAACTTTTTCATGATCTCAATTTTGGAAAATTTTTCAATTATGGAAACTTTCCAATTATGATAAATTTTAGATTTAGAAATTTCAAAGTTTGGAAATCCGCATGAAATTTCGTAAACTTTTGAAATATCCTAGTTTCTGAAATTTTATGATAATTGTGAAAACTTCTCATTTTTGGAAACTTTCCAATTTTGGAAATTTCCTATTTTGAAAATTTTCTAATTTTGGAAATATGTAAGTTTTCTTTATACCAGAAACTTACAATTATTTTGAAAATCTATTATGAAATCTCGCAATTTTGGGCACTTTCTTTCAAGAAAGTCCAGACAAATTTATGGATCATTAATTGACAATTAAATTTGAATTGGTTTTAAATTATTAATAAAATTCTTTATTTTGGATTAAGCCTCGGGGAGCCGTCCAATTTAAAGTTAGTTGTTGTAATTTAATTTCCCAATTTTGAATAAAAATTGTCATGTTTAATTTGGTTACGCCTCGGGGAGCGGACCAAATTGGATTTATGACAAATTACTTTTCTTTAGGTATCTGAGCCTCGGGGAGCCACCCTTAGAAAACAATTTGTTGTAATTAATTAATCCATGAATAAAAATATGTGATCAAATTTTGAAAATTTTATTTAAGAGGTGATGCTCTAACATATTGTTGTCTCCAAAATTAATTAGGAAAATGGTTTCCTATAGAGTTTTCTTAAAAGTGATTTTCATGAAAATAATATGTAGTTGAATTAAGGGAATTGTCTCTTAATTTAATAAGATTTGATTTAGAGAAATCAAAGTCTTAAAACATATTATTTTCGAAATTGATTATGACAATTTAGGAAATTGTTTCCCAAAACAATTCCTTGAATAAAGTATGAAATTGGAATTAGGAAATCCGGTTCCTAATTCAATTAATGAGACTTGATAAATTAAGTAACATACATACTTTATTAAGGAAATAGTTAGTCATGACATAATTCTATGTCATGAATATGCTTAGAAAAGAAAGGATGAGACCCAAAACCCCTTACAAAATATTAAGGCCAACACCTTCCATTAATATGGTTAGAACTGGAGTTTTGTTTCTCGTTTGAGTTGATGGACACATCCATGCCTGGCTTGAACCTCAACATGTTCAAACCATGGAATTAGTTTATGAATAATATAGTTGAAGTCAGAGGTCAATCCTTAGTTTTGGTTGTTGGAGACATCCAAGCCTGACTAAACGGTTGAATGAGCTCCAACCATATTAAAACTAGTCCTTGATTAATGGGTCAGCCTTAAGCTTAGAGCATCGATTTGTTGTGCCACAGCCAAGGTCGATGTAAAGAGAGGTGCAGTTGGGTGCTATGTATAATGTTGCATACTTGTTAATGAGTTAACAACCCAATGATTTATGCAAACATTCAATTAGTTGATAGCATAAAGTGATAGTTACATATATGTGATATGTAATCGGTATAATTACCTACCTTCATAGCTAACAATAACTTGATGGCCACAGCCATGGTTGTTCTTATCTATGGTTGGATATCAACCTATTTGGAGATGTTCCTACGATCTCCCGAATTGATAAAAAGGGTTATTCAATTTGAAAATAAATAGGATTTTATTAATGTATGTTGATACATTCTTTATCATCTTCTCACATAAGCTCAATTTGTATTTCTAGGTTAATCAATTGATTATGTCTTCTCTGAATTTGCGTTCCATTTTGGACACCAATAAACTGACTGGGCCAAACTTCATGGACTGGCTTCGAAACCTGAGGATAGTCCTCAAGGCAGAGAAGCTTGCTTATGTCCTTGAAGATCAACTTCCTAGCCGTCCTCCAGAAAATGCAACTCCAGACCAATTAGTGGCCTATCAGAAACATGTGACCGATTCTGGAACTTGCAAGTTGCATCATGCTAGCCTCTATGATACCTGAGCGCAAAAGCAGCATGAGCATATGGATGCTTATACCATCATCTTCCATCTTCATGAGTTGTTTGAAGAGCAGGCGAGATCCGAAAGGTTCGAAGTCTCCAGACTCCTCTTCACCTCTAGGATGCCAGGAAGGCACTTCTGCCTCACAGTTTGTGTTAAAGATGTTGGGGTACATTGAGCGCTGAGCACACTCAGTTTTTGCAATGGATCATGAACTAAGTATTGACTTAATTCTGAATTGTTTGCCCAAAGTTATTCACAATTTGTGGATGAACTATCGGATGAACAACTGAGACTACATTCCTGAGTTGCTCAACCTGCTGAAGCCTGTGGAGCCCTTCTGTAAAGCCGGATAGAAGACGGTACTGTTAGTTGTTCCTCGAAGAAAGGTTCTAAGAGGAAGGCCAAAGAACAGAATAAAGAAAGAAGAAAAAGGCCAAAAGATTGAAAAGAAACCAAAAGGAACTTGCCATCATTGTGGCA
>JAGFNQ010001831.1:230924-254556 GCA_024364735.1 Boesenbergia rotunda | reverse complement strand
TCTCCATGAAAGACCTGGAGAAGCAACCTATATCCTTGGGATTAGAATCTATAGAGATAGATCAAAATGGTTGCTTGGTCTTTCGTAGTCTACATATATAGACCGAGTGCTAAAAAGGTTTAGCATGTCGGAATCCAAGAAAGGTTACCTTCCCATCAGGCATGGGATCAACCTTTCAAAGTCTATGTGTCCGCGCACAGAAGACGAGAGGATTTGCATGAATAAGATTCCTTATGCATCCGCGATAGGATCTATCATGTATGCTATGTTATGTACTAGGCCCGATGTATCGTATGCTCTGAGCGTCACGAGCAGATACCAGTCTGATCCAGGAATGGATCATTGGGCGGCTGTCAAGATCTTCTTAAGTACTTAAGAAGAACTAAGGATGTGTTCCTAATATATGGAGAAGGAGATATGGTAATACGTGGGTATATAGATGCCAGTTTCCAGACAAATAAGGATGACTCCAAATCTCAGTCTGGATACGTATTTACTTTAAATGGAGGCGCAATAAGTTGGAAGAGTTCCAAACAAGACACAGTAGCGGATTCTACCACGGAAGCAGTCTGGATCAAGAAGTTTGTCTCAAAACTTGGTGAGGTTCCAACCATTGATGAAGCAATACCGGTTTATTGCGACAACAATGGAACTATTGCACAAGCAAAGGAACCAAGGTCTCATCAGCGATCCAAACATGTGCTTCGCCGCTATCATCTGATCAAAGAGATTATAAGTAGGAATGATATACAAATTGAGAAAATTCCCACTGAAAGGAATTTAGCGGATCCTTTAACTAAGGCCTTGCCTCAAAGTAAGTTTGAGGGTCATGTTAGAGCCTGTGGTATTGGATACCGTAGCGATTGACATTAGGCCAAGTGGGAGTTTGTTAGTAATATGAGAGAAGTGTCCTAAGGCAATCGCCTTATGATTGTAAACATTTATTGTAATAAATGAAAATTCACTATTTGAGTATACATGTTTGTGTATTTGATTGGGATCTTAAACTCATTTACTGAATGTCCGTAATATAATTCACAGCATGAGAGAATTTGTGATGGAATCACAACTAGTGATTATCTCTACATGTGCAATTGTGAAGTATTGAAATTATCCCTAGTCGATGAATTGATAAATACGGACACTATCAATTCTGTTGAGACTAGCATGGGTTATTCTCTAATCAGCTGATTCTCACTGGCTGGTGACATTGGGATGTCCGGAGATAAACATGGATGCTAGTTAAGGGAACTAGTTCATTGGAGTGTCTGCTGTAAAACTTCATATGGTAATCTACATATAGATATGTCAATGAAGTTCTTACTGCAGCTTAAGTGCGATGTTCCTTTGACTTACGGTGTTCAAGTCATCTTGGTCATGGAGACTTATACTTTAACATCTTAAGCAAGCATCTCCAAGGAGGTGTGGACCCAGGATGGTTGGGTATAAGCCGAAGTGCCCGAAGATGTTTGAACAGCCTACAAAGGATTCACCACTCCTTGCGAGGAGATGTATACCCAGGCCTATCGTCGGATTGTTACTCAAAGCCTCTGGCCAGAGCATGTCATGTTTAGAGTATGAGTCTCTTAAATACATGAGAGTAATTAGAAATCCAAAGGACGAGAAAGAACTACTTGGGCTAGGTGTGACTAGTCAGCCTAGTGGGGACTGACACACACAGACCATGTCCTGAACCAAGTGGGTATAAGATGGTGAAGGGAATGAGCACGATTCATTAGAGCTGCTGAAGGGTTTCAGAATTATTTCTGAGGTCAACCGTTGATCTTTCGATTAATTGGGGATCATGATGTACTACTAGGTGCCACTCATGATCGTTCTATATTGTTGAATTATAGACGGCCAACATAAATCGAAAGCCTATTTAGTCACACGCACTACGAGTAATCGAGGGATTTAAAACGAGTTAAAAATTGGATTTTCCGATCAAGAGAAATAAGTCAAATCTGAGTTTATCAGAGGCGCATGGGAAGCTTAAAATGGCTAAGTCTTTTGAAGGCTTATTGGGCGAATTAAATGAGTTTAATTCGCGAGGGGATAGGGCTTGGTGTGGCCGGCCAAAGAGGGTGCCCACCCTCTTTGGTTTGGCCGGCCATATTAAAGAGGGAAAACCAATTTAATTGGTTTATATTATAAAATAAATCAAGTGCGATTTGTTTTATAAAATTATGGATAAATAAATTAATTTATATAAAGAGATTTATATAAAGAAATTTATATAAAGAAAATTATAGAAATTTATTCTTTTTATGGAAATTAAAATGAACCATGAATTGGTTTAATTTTAATTTATAAAATCAATTATGAATTGATTTTTCCATGATAAGAAAAATTTATACAAATTTTATTTCATAATTAAAAGGAGAGATGTATTTGTTTTATTATAAAGTTAGTTATAATAAAACTAGGCATAATGGAATAATTCATAAGAATATTTATAAGATAAATTTCTTATGAAAATTTATTCCGTTAATTCCGTTAAAAGGGAGACTTGGCAATGGAGAGGCTACTATATAAAGGAACCAAAGGCAAGCCTTGAATTCAAACAATTAATCAAGAGATTAAGAAGCTCTCTCTCTCTCCCTTATTCTCTCCCTCTCTCTCTCTAGGGCCGGCGGCCATCTTCTCCCTCTAGGGCCGACGCCCACTTCCTCCCCTAGGGCCGGCGCCACCTCCCCTAGCCGTGAGCCTCCTCCACCAAGAAGGTGCCAAAGAAGAAGAAGAAGCGGGACGCGACTCCTTCCTTCCCGGAATTTTGATTCCGTTGCTTGGTGGTTAGTTTCCATCTTTCTCTCTTGATATTCTAGTTGTGTCTTTGGAGAATCTAGTAGTTCTCATCGGCACAAAACTTGTGGCTTTACGAAGTCATCCCGAAGAGAACTCGGCGTGGACGCGAATAGAGGCGGAGCTTCCAAGGGACGCTACGGTTGGATCTCGTCCCTTACTTCGAGTTACGCGAGGTACTAAGTAAATTAGTTTACTTTTCTGCAAAATTTTAATTTATGATCATGTCCACACATCATAAGGTCACATGCTAGATACGTGGTTAAAATAATTTAAGAAATTATTTATGCTAATTCTTCCGCTGCACGTAAATATTTTAAAATTTACGAACCTGTATCCTTGTCAACATGCACCCGGTCCCAACACTTAAATCGTATCAAGGGACTTATCTTTAGTAAAATTAGACGATTTGTTTTGTGAATTTGAACTGCACGAGCAAGCTAACATTACGGCCAAAGAGAAAGGTATTGCTTTTATTATAGAAAAGGAGAAGAAAAGGAGGAAGGAGAAGAAGAAGGTGGTCTATTCATCTTCATCAGATTCAGAGGAGTCAAGCACCTCTATGGACAGTGACCAAAAGGCCTTCATGGTAAGGAAATTTCGTAGAGCATTTAAAAGTTTATCTAACAAATCCTATGCTAGGAAAGGGGCCAAAGGTAAGGGTAAGGCCAAGGACATAATTTGCTACAACTGCCACCAAGAGGGACATATGAAGAATGAGTGCCCTCAACTGAAGAAAAGGGATGATAAGAAGGATGAGAAGAAGAAGAGTGACAAGAAGAGATCAAAGGGAAAGGAGAAGGGTGCCACCAACCTCAAGGTAACTTGGGATGATCCTTCATCCTCAGAGGAAGAAGAAGAGCAAGTCTCCCACTTTGCTCTTATGACACAAGATCACTTGGACTCATCGGATGATGAACAAAGCTCAAGTAGTGAAGATGAGAGCTCCTCCACTTCATCATCAGAATCAGAAGCTTCGATAAGTGAGGTATACCACTTACCCTCCTCTACATTAGTGAAAATAATTTCTTGCACGAACATGGATTTAGCTAAGACTAGAAGTAAAGTTAAGGATCTAAAAGAACAGATTGCCATGCTTAGAGTAGAAGCTACAAAACTTAAGGACTTGCATGCTAGCTCTACCTCTTCACATGTTTCACGCCTTGAAAGTGAAAACAGGGAATTAAGGAAACAGGTAGATGACCTCACGAAAGCCCTTAGGAAATTCCAAGTAGGATCAAGTAACCTTGACATGATCATCAACAGTCAAAGGGCGGTGTACAACAAGGCCGGGTTGGGTTATATGCCTAAGACAAAGGAGGTAGCCTTTGTCTCACTTACCGGTAGGATTGGTGTATCTAGGAGACTAGGGGCAAGGGGAAACACAAAGAAGGCATGGGTACCTAAGAGATTTCTAAATGATGCTTATGGATCAAAGATATGGGTACCAAAAGAGTGTATTTTTCGTGTTGATTAGGTAAAGGTGAAGGAGACCCCAACTATGTGGATAGTAGATAGTGGATGCTCAAGACACATGACCGGTGATGTGAGCAAGTTCACCACTATCAGCTACCTAAGAGAAGGGACGGTAACCTTTGGGAATAGTGGAAAGTTGAGAATCATTGGTAGGGGAACAATTGAGGTATCTCCCACTATTTCCATACATAAGGTACTTTTAATCAAAGATATGAAATTTAACTTATTAAGTGTGAGTCAATTATGTGATGCCGGTTTTAGAGTAGAATTTCATGCTAAGAAATGTATAATAAGGCAAAGTGAATCAAATATTATCATCTTAGAAGGGTTTAGTGAGGCAAACTTATATTATCTTGATCTATCTTATGCTACTAACAATGTTGTTAAGTGTCTCATGTCTAAAGAAGAAGAAGGGTGGTTGTGGCACCGGAGACTTGGACATGTCAACATGAGGAGCATTGCAAGAGTGGCCAAGGAAGAATTGGTGAAGGGGCTCCCAATGCTCAAGTACGAGAAGAACAAGTTGTGTGATGCATGCCAAGAGGGTAAGCAATCAAAGTCATCACACAAAGGTAAAACCCTAATCACTACCTCTTTGCCTCTAGAACTTTTGCACATAGATTTATTTGATTGTCATAGTACTCCCTCACTTGTAGGGAGTAAGTATTGCTTAGTGATAGTAGATAACATTTCTAGGTTTACATGGGTCTACTTCTTGAAACATAAGGATGACACCCTAGAGATCTTTATAGGATTTAGTAAAAGGGTAGAAAACGAAAAGAACATGAAAATAAACCGAATTAGGAGTGACCATGGTGGGGAGTTCCAAAATGCTAGCTTCACACAATTTTGTGTTGAAAATGGGTACAAGCATGAGTTTTCATGCCCAAGGACTCCTCAACAAAATGGGATAGTTGAGAGAAGGAATCGAGCCCTACAAGAAGCTGCTAGGACTATGCTTAATGCATACTCCCTTCCTAGCTATTTCTGGGCCTAAGCGGTTAACACCACCTGCTATATTCAAAATCGGGTGTTGGTACATAGGTTTCTAGGAAAAACACCCTTTGAATTGTGGAATGGAAGGGTACCACAAGTCCATTATTTTAGAGTCTTTGGATGTAAAGTCTACATCTTGAATACCAAAGATGACATTTGGAGGGTACTCCTTGACTAGTAGAGGCTATAGAGTCTACAACAAGAGGACAAAAGTAATTGAGGAGTCCTCAAATGTTAAGTTTGATGAAACAACTAGTACCTACCCTAGGAAGGCTTCAATTGATAAAGACATAGAGGAGGTTCAACCCCTTGCCCAAAGAATCCAAAACCTACATTTGGAGGGCAATAATCAAGGGGGAGTAAGAAGTACCCTAGAGGATGAGGAAGAAGGAGTAAATAAACCTACAACCTCTAGGCCCTTGAGACATCACCATGATCACCCCATTGATCAAATAGTGGGTGATGTCACTCAAGGAGTAAGGACTAGATCATACTTTAGGGATCAAACTAGTCAAATAGCTCTAATCTCCCAATTAGAACCCAAGACCATTGATGAAGCATTGGGAGATGTTGATTAGGTCTTAGCCATGCAAAAAAGAGCTAAATCAATTTGAGAGAAGTGAAGTTTGGGAGTTAGTTCCTAGGCCCAATGATTGCACTATTGTAACCACTAGATGGGTCTTTAGGAACAAACTAGATGACCAAGGTAAAATCACTAGGAACAAGGCTAGATTAGTAGCTAGGGGGTTTAAGCAAGTTGAGAGACTAGATTATGATGAAACTTATGCCCCCGTAGCTAGGTTAGAATCAATTAGAATTCTACTAGCCTATGCCGCTCACATGGGTTTCACACTCCACCAAATGGATGTGATGTCGGCATTCCTTAATGGGATCATTAAGGAAGATGTTTATGTAGAACAACCCCCCAGGTTTGAGGACCCTAACTATCCAAGACACGTGTTCAAATTAAGAAAAGTCTTATATGGATTGAAACAAGCTCCCCGAGCTTGGTATGAAAGACTCTCCTCATTTCTAGTGTCTAAGTGGTTTAGGAGAGGAACAATTGACCCCACTTTGTTCCTAAAATCTAAGGATAAGGAAATTTTTGTTGCCCAAGTCTATGTAGACGATATCATCTTTGGGTCAACAAATAATGATTTCCTACAAGAATTCATCAAATGTATGGAAGATGAATTTGAGATGAGTCTTGTAGGAGAGTTAACCTTTTTCTTAGGCCTTCAAGTTAACCAAACTAATGAAGGCATACATGTCTTTCAAACTAAATATGCTAAGGAGATGTTAAAGAAATTTGGTTTAGAAAATGCTAAGGTAGCATCTACACCCATAGGAACCAATGTGAAAATGGACAGTGACATTGAAGGGAAAATGGTGGACTCTAAACAATATAGAAGCATGATTGGTAGCCTTCTATACCTAACCACTAGTAGACCCGACATACTTTTTGCAGTAGGTATGTGTGCAAGGTACCAATCTTGTGCCAAAGAGTCCCATTTGGTTGTAGTCAAGAGGATCTTAAGGTATGTGAAAGGGACCCTCAATGTCGGACTTTGGTATCCTAGAACCCCTAGTGTTGATCCAATTGGATACACCGACTCGGACTATGCGGGTTGTAAGCTAGATAGGAAGAGTACAAGTGGAGGGTGTCAATTCCTTGGGTCTTCCTTAGTTAGTTGGAGTAGTAGGAAACAACCATGCGTTGCCCTATCAACAACGGAAGCAGAATATGTGGTAATGGGTGGGTGTGTTTCTCAACTCCTTTGGATCATGCACACCTTAGAGGATTATGAGCTACATTACACCAAGATCAAAGTCTTGTGTGATAATGTAAGTACAATCAATTTAACTAAAAATTCGGTTCACCATTCTAGAACAAAACACATTGAAGTGAAACATCACTTCATTAGAGACCATGTGGCAAGGGGAGACATAGAACTACACTATGTTGAATCAAAGTCAAACCTAGCCGACATATTTACAAACCCTCTTCCCAAATCGGAGTTTACATCCTTAAGAAGAGGCCTTGGAATGTGTTTTGTGGAAGTATAGGGTGAACTTGGAGACATTAGCTTTGAAAAAGCGTGCTTGATCCATTAGGGCGGTACATTTGGCTCACTTGTGCTTGTGGCACATTGTTGAACCATTGAGAGTATCAAAATATGAAAACTAGACCAACTATGGGGAAGGTAAGTGTTTAATCAATGGACACTTTGTCCAAAGATCATAGTTAGATATTTTAAACCCTTGAAAACTTTTTTATGTCTTACATACTTTGCCATGCTTTTAAAAGTCATATGATTGCAAAATTGGTTTCAAAGTTTGATACAAAATGTAGTGGTTTTCAAAGCTTTTGGATTTTTATTAAAAGTCATGCATGCTTGAAATTTTATATGGTTTAATATTTTTCCCTGATAGAGTATAACATTTCAAACATGTATGCAAAATTTTACAATTTTTGGAATTTTTTTGGGAGTTTCTGAAATTTGACAGAAAACCTGAAAACTCAGACTAATAGCGTATGGGCAGTCGACTGGCACGGCTGATTTCAGCTACTGTGAGAATTTTCAGAAATAAAAAATTCTCTCACTTGATGCCACGGGTTTTGGTTGCTTGAGGCAATCTCTTTGATGGTGTCAAAGGGGGAGAATGGGTGGTTTAGGTTAGAATTTTAACTTGGAATGAATGGTTTAAGGTTTCTTTCTAACTTAGAACTTAAATGTTTAAAAATGGAGAAGACATGGATTAAGGGGGAGGTACCTCTTAGGTTCTGATATGTCTTATATTTTTAACATATTGTTGTTGTTAAGTGGAAATTTAACTTGGATTTAGATTAGAATTGAAAATGGGGAGAAGATATAGATTAAGGGGGAGGTTGCCTCTTAGAGTTACTATGTCTCATTTGTTAATTGCTATCTGTTGCTATTGTTATTGTGGCTGTTATTTATCTCTAACTTAAACATATTGCCACGCATAAAAAAGGGGAGATTGTTGAGGCAATTGATGGACCCGAACTAGGTGTCACGAAAGTGGGTCCATAAATTTAGAATATTTGTAAATGCTGGAAACCCTTTTTACAATCAAAGAATGAAAACGTAGTAAAGGGGCCACTGATAAGCACCATTTTATTGATTATTTTAATTGTTAAAATCCATGTTTGACCTATGTTTTTATTGCTTAATTGTGATTTTACCCTAGGTTTTAGGATTTCCTCTTATTTTGGACTTAATTGCAAAATTACATATTTTTGGATTATTTGGCCACTAATTTTCTTATATATTTTTGTAGTCATGAAAAGATCCTGGACCTAGGGCATACTGGGTCAAACTTGAGTCGGATGTGAACCGGATCGAATTATCAAGCCTACGATTAATCCGGGCCGTCCGATTCAAGAGCGGCTAGATCTGAGCCATCCGGGACGATTTGAAGCAATCCGAGCTAGGGTTAGGGTTGATCAAGCTCTATGATCAAGATCTGAAAGTTTCATCCCAATCAGAGCTAAATCAACCGTTGGATCAAGCAAGGAGGGCTCTAGAGCGTCCATTCACAGATTGAGTTGATCTGGACCATCCGTTGCACATCTGGAGGATCCGAGCTACCACGAGGCAGATCCTGAACCCAGATCATCATCATCAAAGTTTGGCTCAAATCAGACCAAGATCAGCCGTTGGATCTCCTCCGATCAATCTGGGCCGTCCGTTGATAACTATTTAATCAAAAAATCGCCGCAGCCCAGCCTTGTCGCGTTTCCTCGCCGCAACCAGTTTCTTCAGCTAGTTCTTGCATTTTCTTCAGCAATTTCATCATCCTAGGGGCGCGACCCCTCAATTTCTCCATTTGATCATTATCTGAGTCCTTGGAAGATAGCTAGGATCGAGATTTCAGCTCAATTGGCATCAGAACAGGGGTGTTTGAGGGTTTCGGCATCTTTGCTACCCAATCGATTGTGTCTCGACCACAAGCCACCTCCGACCATTTGAGCTGCTTGTAGGGGTTCTCAGGTGAGCTCAGAGGGTCTTCAAATCACAATCGCAAGTCATCCATCGAGACAAGAGAGATTGGACTGGAATTTCTGCCAGCTGATGCAGTTTGAGTCGAATTCAGAGATTGAAGTTGTTTTTCCACTGATTTGCTGAGCTTAGGGGTTCGAAGCCAGCTCTTGATTGACAACCAAGAAGATTTTGAGCTTAGGGAAGATTGAGGAGTAGTTTAACTCGTTTAATTTCTGTTTTTGTAGTTATTTCATTTCTGTCGCAACTCTGTTTTGAGTTTCAGTTTTATCAGCTGTTCTAATTGTTACTTTTAATCTCTAAGTTGTTTTTACTTAATTAGGTTTTAATCCTGTAAGACAATCAGTTTAGGAATTAATCTAGTGGATAATTACTTTTAATTTCAGTTGTTTTTGGTTTAAATCTTTGCGTATCAAGTTGACAGCGTGTATCACTTCCATTTCTGCAACTTTCAGTTCAGTTCTGAGTTTTTTTAGTTTAATTTCAATTCGATTCTTGTTTAGCTTATTCTCTGCAATTTAAGACAACCTTTAGTGTGTTAATTCATTAGATTCGAATTTGTTTTTCATTCAGTTTCATTTCTGAATTTTTGTGCCCTGTTTCAGCTTGCGTACCAACTCCATTTCCTGCACATGTTGTGTATCAGTTCTTCTCTTGAGCTTTGGAATTTCACATCTAGCTAGATGTAGTTTTATCCTCTGAAGTTATACTTTAGTTTGTCTCAGTTTCAAGCAGTTGAATCCCATTTCTGCAAGTGATTTCCATTACTGCAAATCAAATCAATTCTGCAATGCAGTTTCATTTTTGAATTAGGATAGTTTCTGAATGGGTTAGTCCTTGCTGCATATTAATGTGATAACTTCTGAATGGTGTATCAAACGTGGCCCTAACAAAGTGATTGATATCAGTTGCGTTTCAGTTGGGTTGATCTGAATTTCTGCAGCGTACCAAGTCTGAAACTTTGTATCAATTGCACATGTCTGAATTTCTGCCTCTATAGTTCTGAATTCCTGATTTAATGTCAGCATCTCTTTCACTAGTTCATGCTTAGCTTTGCAATAATGACTTGTCTTTTTCAGTTGAATTGATCTGTGCCATTCGGAATTGACAGTTGATAACTTGCATTTAGAGTAGGTTTTCAGCACATAAACTTCTTTACTTTGTACCAACTTGTTTCATGTTCTCCACGTTGTATCAAGTGCATGTTTAGGCAGTGATTAGCACCAAGTGATAAGGTAGTTTTAGTGTGCTATGGTCATTGAAATTAGCTAGAGTTACATTCGGCCATTACTGAACTTTCCTGCATTTGTTGGCTTTAGGAAGTGGTAGCTAGTGGTGTTGAGTTGTTTGAACGTGTGGTTATTAAATTTCGTGGCTAGCATTGGTGTTAAGTGTAGTTTCAAAATTGCTTTCACTACCTCTATTTCCTTGATTGGCATTTGTTTTGCATTCAAATCAGAATCGGCCAAAAATTGATTGTTTTAGTGGATTAAGTGTCAATTGGTTGAATCATTAAATGCCATCATTTGTTTAGTCATGAGTTAATTTTCCCTTATTCTCATTTCAATTTCATGATTGCAACCCAAAACCCAATTACTTATTCGAAACCCAAATTCACAAACGACACCTAAATATAAGCGCGAACTAAACAACGTCAACTAGCCCCGAGAAAAATACGACCTGTGGCCCCTATATTATATTTTCATATTTTTGATTGTAAAAGGGTTTCCAATTATTCATTCACATTTAAATTTGAGGCCCACATTCGTGACAGACATAGTTTGGGCCTGTCAGCCACAGGTCGTATTTTTCCAAGGACTAGTTCAAGTTGTTCGATTCGTGCTCAAGTTTATGTGTCGTCAAGAGTTTTGGGTTTCAAATTAAATCTTGGGGGTTTGGTTTCAATTAGCAATGAAAATGCAATGGAAAGAAAGGAAATGTAACTAAATGAACTAAACAAGGGGAATTCAATTGCAACTAAATGCTAAACAAACAAAGCAACGCAGTAGCTGAATTTTCATTTGAACCTAATGTAAAAAAAACTTGCCTCCAGATCAATGTCTAAGCTGCATTTGATACAAAGTGCAAAAACTAGAGCTGAGATGCAGAAATAATGATCGAAATTCAGACACAAGCTAGAAGTAACAACAAGGATTCAGAATTCGAATGCAAAGTGCAGCTACAAAATGAGTGAAGATTCAAACACATTCAACTGAGTTCAAGTGTGCAGAACTAGAGTTCAGATATGATTTAAAATGGCTAACGTTTACTTGGCACACACTACAACAACTTTGGACTGAAATCTTTCAACAATCAATCTGAAACTATCAAATGCAGAAATGAATTCAGAATTCAGAAACTGAATGCAGTGGTATAACAACAATTCGAAGGCAGGAATTCAACAACTTTAATGCAAAACAAAGAGATCAAATTGAAATCTGAGCAATGGTTCATTTAACAGGACCTTTTGATGAACTGAGATCGAGAAGAAACTAAGTGATAAGCAAGTAAAACAAAGCTGATGCAAAAGAAACAAAATTAATGTGCAGAAATGTGAAGGACTGAAACACAAGGAAGAAGCTGAAACTGAAAATCAGGGAACTGAATTGCAGGGAACAAAATTTAAATGCTTTGTTAACTAGACAAGCACCTATGTTGCTTGGATGCAGAATTAACTACTACTGAATGCAGAAACAATTTGCAGAAATGAAGAGAAGCTTCTAAGGCAGTACACATGTGCAGGAATTCAGAAATTATGAGTAGAAATGAAAGGCAACATGGATTGAATACAAAATCAAACAAAACAACTAAACTCGAATACTACAATCCAAGGTTCAGATAAGCTTCACAAGGAATCGAAATCACTTGGAACAATTCAGGACTTATAATCAGAACTTACAGAATTGGAACTAACCTTTGCAGAAATGGAATTACATGCTTTGCAGGGATAAAACTAGCATGCATCAATCGAAGCTAAGCGCAAACATGGAATTCAAATGCTTTGTAAACGAAATAAGCTACAACTAAATCCAGAAGACAAAACCAAAGCCAACTTGATACAAAATTCAGAAGTGTTCTAGCAGAAGAAAATTGATACGCAGATTGATAAAAACTGATACACAACAGTAACCCTGATACGCACGGCTAAAAGAAATTCAGAAATGGACTAAGCACGAAATAAACTAAAATTTAAGACGATTGTTCACTAGACAAGTTTCCTATTTAACTACTTGCAGAATAAAACGAAATTAAAGCCGAAACAACTCAAGATAAAGAACTTAAGTAACTGATTTGAATACAAATACAGAAATGAAAAGCAGAATTGAAATTACAGCTACCAACAACAGAAATTTCATTAAAAAAAACTAATCTCGATCCTTCACTTATATCAAGACCTCCTTGTTCGTCACGCAAGGGCAAGTCAAGAACCCCTTCAACTCGCAAATCAATGGAAATTGGCTCCAATTTCAGATCCACTCACAGAATTGCGCACAGCTGGGAAATCCATTCCGATCCCTTTGATCTCGCGATGAAAGAATGCTGTGAAGATTAGGTGATGATCAGGACGCTCCAGAGACCCTCCTGGTAGCTCCGATTGAAGGAAACAACACAAATTCACAATCAAATGGATTAGAAATCAGAAACTGATGAAACCCTCACTCAGCCCCTGATCTGATGCAAATCCGAGTTAGACATTCCATAGAAGCCTTCTCCAATGACCCAAATCTCGCTCCAAGGTAGTGATCGAGTTGGCCACGCCTTCAATGGAAGAAATCGCCGAAGAACTGAAGAAGAAATGAAGAAAGGAGCTGAAGAAATGTGAAGATGCGACCGATCTGAAAACAGGGGAAGTCTGTTTTTGTAGTTAAAACAGTGGACGACTCAGATTAAATCCGCTTCATCCAACGGTTGATCTTCATCCGATTTGACTCAAATTTTCCAGATCTTGATCAGAGGTCAGGATCATCCTCAGGGTAGCTCGGATCTGCCAGATCTCCAACGGATGGTTCAGATCACCTTGATCTTTGAATGGATGGTCTAGATCACTCTGATCGTGATCCAACGGCCAGATGATTTCCGATTGGGGTAAAACCTTCAGATCTTGATCTGATCGCTCGATTAGACTTAATCCCAGCTCGGATTGATCAGAAGTTCTCAGATGGTCTGGATCTAACCGTTCTTGCATCGGACGGTCCATATGAGTCGGCGCTTAACCATTTGATCTAGTCCACTTTTTGACTCAACTTTGACCCAACATGACCTAGGTCCATGATCCTTCCAAGCCTACAAAAGTAGATCAAAAATTTAGTGACAAAACAACTCAAATATATCCAAATTTGCAATTAAGTCCAAAAGAGTGTAAATCCTAAAACCTAGGGTAAATTCACAATTACACAAGTAAAATATGGGTCAAACACGGATTTAAACATATAAAATGATCAACAAAATGACACTTATCAACTCCCCCACACTTAAGCTTGAGCGTCTCGTGAAAAGTACTAAAGATGTATCCTTTAGGTTTTCTCAAACATAAGTAGAAGCAATTGAAAAGAAATTACCTAGGGTTGTCAATTCTCAAAAATCTAAACTCTATAGACTAGTATCTTGTCCTTAAATCAACAACTTAGCAATTCAACCTTCATGATTCATTGAGATGCATTTCACTCACTAAACCTCTCAAGGGAAACTCTTGGTGGCTCTCTTCCTAAGTTCTAAGTACATGATGAAAATGGAGCTCACTCATACACACATGCTTCTTGCACTACCATAGGCTTGCTTATTATCTTCTCTCCACCATTATTCATGACTAGAATCAATCATCTATAAAAGTTTATTCAAAAGTGAAAGACATATGAAATGGTAGAAATGAAATAAAAACTAAGTAAATAGCAAATTTGAATGAGTAGAAGACTTGGATGTTCAAGGATATTCTTGATGCATTTTCCCCTCCTTTCAGTCCATATAATGAAGTCAAAGTGGAATGGAGTGAATCTTTGCAATGCCCTTCCAAAATTTGATGAAAAGAATTCATGAATTCCTTTGTGCCAATTCACTCCCGCGTGCCAATCTTGTTTCCTCTTTTCTTTTCTGATTTTTTTCCTTTTCTTTCTCTCTAGTAAATTTAGAATATAATGGTGGAATAGATCTTCAATTTGGATAAGATCAACTTCACTGATTTCATGGTGCCAAGTTTTCAATTGTGTGCCAACTTGTCTCTTGTTTTTTTCCAAACTATTTTTTTCTTCTGATTTTTCTTTGTTGGCAGCTAAGTCTTGTTTATTTGGACAGCTCCACGGCATTACTTGTAAACCTTGCAATTCTCTGATGTTTCACAGCAATTAATATCAACTTAACTGCATTTTTCTTTGGATCCCAAACTGTTTCGGAATTAGCTCACTGCAATTTTTTTCTGCTTTGATTTAAAACATCCAACATCCACATTTCTTCCTGCTTTGATCAGCAGTGGAGATACTCAACATCTTTTATACATTTCGGTACTTCATTCTGCAATACACAGCCTTGTAAATCCAAATTACAGCTTCAAGTTGATACAAAACTTGTGTAAAAACTGCTTGTATGGTACACTAACTTTATTCCTAGCAGTCCACTAATTTTTTCCTGTTAATTCACTTGATTCTTTACTTGATACTCCCTGTTTACTTCAAATTCCAGCAACCCCTTCACTGGTTTCAGAAATGTATAGCTACAACTCAGCTCCTAGAAGAGTGGCCGAAACAAGTTCATAGCCTTTTTCCACTTTGGCACAAAATTTCTGATTTTTCCTTTGCACAGATTTTTTTTTTATTCACTTGTTTCCACTTTGGTTCCTCAATTCTGCACAGATTTTCTGCTACAATTCAAGCTTACAACTTCAATCCAAACTTTAGCAAAGTGTTGCCAATTTAAGCTTCCATAATTCCTACTTCCCAATTTTTAATCCAAACCATTTGTGCTACCAACTCCATTGATTTCAAAATTTTTTTTTATGGCACAGTTTTTTTTTCTATTTTTTTTCCGTGTACCATTTCTTCCCATTGCAGATTTTTAAGATCCACTTCACCTCCAATTCACAACTGAATTCCCATTTATCTTGATACCAAGCTCCACTCCAATTGACACTTTTTGGCTTCAACTCAAAAAAAAATGAAATGAACTTTTTTTTTCTTCAAATGTTTCCATCACACTAGCCACTCCCCCACACTTAATCCTTTGTCCGTCTCGGGCAAAATAACATCAAAGAACATCCCCAAACAAACAAGTCCCTAGAAACCATGGTTAGGAGTAGAAAATAAGGAAAGAAAAATAGAAAGAACATGATTAGTGTCAAGAATTGATATAGAAAGGTAAACAAATTTATTAGCCTCTAAAGATGTGATCCAATCATTGAAATATGATTTTGAAAGAACCTAAGCAAGTTCTAGAGTACAATCACATGTATGTGTCACAAAAATAAGGCTAATCCTCACTAGGTACAATTAATTCATCTCAAGTCCTCAATCAAGAATCCATGGCCAAGTAGTACTCAAGCATCCAAGATTTCATCCATAAGCTCAAATCTAAAATTTTAACAACCAAATTTAATTTGTTTTCAAAAAGCTCTAAAATATTATCAAGACAACCTAGAGGGATACATTTATTCCTACTCATGAAGAAAAAGTGCCAAAAGACATAAAATGGTATTTACAATGTCTATTTATTCATTCTACTCTACTTGTTGAATCCGACACTTTTATCTCGCTCTAGAAAATTCTTCGGGAAAATTTCTAGAGTTTCGGGGACTCAATTGATATAAAAACTAAACCTTAAGGACTAGAATGCAAATTTCCCAAATTTAGGAACTAAAATGTAATACAACGAATAGTAACAAGGGCTATATCGGATATAACATTAAGCCCTAGGGGTGTTCTTGTAATTAGACGAAACTGGGTTGGACCAAAATGCAAAAAGGCCATTTAAAAAGCCGGTTAGGGTTAGGTGTGGCAGCCGCATTCCATCCACGCCCGATCCAGCGCCTCTCTTCCTTCTCCCCGTTCGCGTGCCCTAGCGCAGCGCAGCCTAGCCACAGTCGACGCCGAACCCGACGATCGGCGCCGTCTCATCGGAGCCGACGAACCGTAGCCGGAATCACTGCTAAAGGTCGACCCGGTGAGACTCTCTCCTCTTGCTGCCGACCCCAACTTGGCGCACGCGAGTCTCCGCTTGGGTTTCTCTTCACCATTTGAAGTCGACGCCGAGGAGCCCTAGCTCGCAGCGGAAGTAGCCGAATTTTTTTCTCCTCCTCTCCTCGCGTGTTCTAGCGGAGTCGAGCCCTGCGTTCAGGCTGGGATCCGAGGTTGGGTTTCAGTCTTTCTGTGTGCCATCTCACCGTGGGATTGGGAGTTCTTGCTGTGGAGACCTTCTTGGGCTCAGATTCATCAGGTCCTGGCGAATTGGAGTTTACAGGGGTTGCAAGCACTAATCGGTATTAGAGATTGGTTAGTTTCCCTCCCTTGTTGTTGGGTCATCAGATTTGGTGCAGGGAAGATTCACCGGCAGCTAGGTGAGGACTTCAAACCCATTTCCTACTGAAATGTTCTTGGATCAGTGATTGTTTTGAGCTATTGTGGGTGTAAAATGGATCTTGAATTTGCTAGTGTCTCCCTGTACAGATTCGGGTTGCTGGATCGTTTCTGATTGGAGTTTATTCCCTCTGCTGGAAATTCAGGGATCTAGGTTCTTCAAAGAGGGACTGGGCGCGTATCAACATAGGTAAGGTTATGTGTTTGGATTGATTTTTGAATGGCAGGTGTGATCCGGGGAAATTGATGTTTCTTTGTGTTAGTTCTAGGAATTTCTGAGTAAATGGTTGTGTTTGGGATTGCAGTTGTCGTGTGAGCTCCACTGCTTGGTGGAGTTTTCCTCCTGCTCACTGTGAGCTTCTGCCATTGGAGCTAGAATCTGAGGTAAGGTGTTTATTTTACTTTGATCATGATGCGGATAAACTATTGGAATCAAGCTGTGTATGGGTTGAGAGTTGTGATCTTGGTTTGAACCCGAACTGGGAGTGATTGGATTGGGGTTATAATATAGTTCTATTTCTTTAGTATAGATCTAGCTTGGGTATTGATTTGTAAGAGGATTGGATTGAGATTGGGTTAGCATGAAACTTAACCCTAATAACCTACGGGTGGGGAATGCGAATTTAGGATTGAGCCTAATTTTAATTACATGGGGTAATTAGGAACCTTCTATTTAATTAAAGGAAATTAAATAGAAAGAAATGGATTAGGTTAATCCTAGTTTGATTTAGGGAATAATTAGCTAATTATCCTTCTATAAATAGCTAATTAATTACATCCTTGATACAGGAGCTTGATCAGATTTATTGCTACTTATTTTGGCGGGTGGTTCTGTCTCGTTTGATACAGACTTCACCTATTTGGAGGCGGGTACCCTTTGACTTATCTCTTTTGATATTGTCATTTGTTATGCATAGAATGTTATAGATAGCTGTAAGATTCTACGCTATCCCTGGTTATTATGTCTGTTCTGGATATTGTTGTTTATCCCTGTTTATTATGCCAGTTCTGGATACTTGTTGTTTATCCTTGAGTTATCATGTTGTTGGTTTCCTTCGGTCTCAGGTATTGTCATATCTGTATGTATGCTTAGATATCAGGATGTACCTCTTGCACTTGACCTTGAGAGATCTATAGTTTCAGGCCAGTATACCTTGTAGGTTACCTGTATTTCCTGTTGTAGGATTTCAGACTGAGACCAAGTGTAGCGACCCGCCTTCTTACTGTCTTTAGACGGATCGTTACTTTTCTCTACTTCTCAACTTTTATACATGACTAAAGAAAATTACGGAAATCTTGTTTTTTTTTTTTAAATTCTGCTAACAATTATATTCTAACTTAAGCAATCATGTATAATAATACCATGCCATACTTTCTTCTCAAATCCCATAGCTAATACCTGTTGAAAACAGCCTTACCCTTCTTAAACTGCCTGTACCAGTCGACTGGTGACGTGGCAGTCGACTGGTACGGCTGTAATCAGTTTTACAGATTTCGGCCCTTGCTTTCCAAGTCCACCATTCCTTTAATTTCGAGCCATATCAAACTACGACATCATTTCTATACTCTATATCAGTTTCCTAAACAATTTAGCCAATCAAACGAATCCATAAACTTGAATTTAGGACTTTTATGGAAGAAAATAAACTAAACAAGTTTATATAAACTTTAACAATAGAGTTTGTACCAATCTTGGCTTCTATGAATTTATAACACCAAATACATGTTCTACGACCTTGCTAAAGCATTATGAAATGTGATTGCAACTTTTCTAAACATTTTTAAGCAATAAAACTCGATTCAAAAGGAAAATTGATACTATCTTGGCACAAACACCTTTTTCTCTAACAAAGTATCAATATTTCTAACTACTCACACTTTTACTCATCCAATGCAATCATGGGGATATATATGCTAAAGGAAATGACATGGGATCTTTACTCTAAGAAATTTAGCATATAAAACTATCCAAAATTCAAATACTCCATAATCTCCATAAAGCAAGAACTTGAAATTTGAATAAACTTAAACATTGCAATTCAAATATCTAAAATGTCTCGTCTCAAGGATCTCTCCATAATCAGCCACCACACACACTCTACTCAGCACCGCCTCGTCGTCTTCCTTCAGAATTGCTTGCCTTTACCTTTATCTGCAATAAGAGGAAATGCATCTATAAGCAAAAGCTTAGTAAGTACTATCTAGCTCACAAAATCTCGAATGTGCAAACATGCTTCTAGAACAATATGAAAATCATATGAGATACTAATATGCTTGAAAGGAAACTAAGAACATGTATAGCTCAAAACATGCATACTCAAGCAATAAATAATCTCAATCTACTTTTCTTGGCTCAACTTGAAACTTTAGCTATTCTTTAACTTTTGAAAACTTTCTAAATTTTCGAAAACTTTGCTAAAGCATATACTTGAAAATACTAATCACTTGGATCCACTGAAGACGTAAGTACCATCTGATGCGCGTTCCCTAAAAGGTTGGGGTAGCGAGCCACCAATCCTAATAGAGCAGACCTTGGTCTACCAGGGCCAAGACCTTGGAATTGGACACCTGGATTTCTTTAACGACGCCCTTGGACGCCGGGTACTGGCCTTATAAAATAAAATAGCTTTTCTTTCTTTTCTTTCTTATCTGTAAATGCCTTGGCATTTTCTGGAGCACCTTGCGTGCTAAAATCCCTAAGTCTTGACTTTTGGGGATTTTCTTAAGGCCTTGGCCTTTTCTTTTCTTATCTTTATCTTCTTTTCTTTTCTCATAACTTTCTTGGCCCTAAACTCACATAGGGTGCTTATCAAACATATACAAGCATATAAGAAACTAAGATCACATGCAAAAACTAAAGCAAAAAGGAAAAATTCTCTTTTAAAAACTTTTAAAGGAAATTCTCGCGGTAAAACCGCCTCTTACTGCAGGTGAGCAGTACTTACATTGATATCTTGGACTTACAACCAAGATTGATGTCTAGAGCTCGGGAGAAACTTGAGATCTCGGAGAATTCTTCACGTCTACGCGTTCCTCTCGTCGCGGGGATCCCGAATATAGAATTATCTCTTGGAGAAGGGTCTCGGCCGGCCCTCTTGGCTTGGTGTTGGTGTCGCCCAAGAGAGGAGAGGGAGAGAAGGGGTCGGCGCAACTTGGGAGAGGAAGAGGGTTTGAGAGAAAATAAAACTTCTCTCTTTAATTAGCTATTTATACTTAAGGGGCGGATTAACTTAACTACAGCTTAAATATAGGTCTCCCCTTTCTTTTCTGTGCTTGATACCTAGCCCAGCTGGTCGCGCGCTCCCTTGGTCTCGTGGTGGTCGCGGGTTCGAGCGCCGGCTGCCCCTTAGTGAATTTTCCTTTTTTGGCTTTCTTTTTCCTTTTTCTTTTTCTTTTCCCAAAAATACCAAACGGACTCGGAAAATTCCATAAAAATACTCTAAAAATTCCTAAAAATATCTAGAATATTTCTAAACTATTTCTAAATAATTTTAAGGACTTTAAGAACTAAAAATGGAAATTTTGGGGCGTTACACCAAGTATACTGAGGACTTGGGAGGGAGGTATGTGTATCTATCATACACCATCCTTGCACTGTTGCATGCCGGCGATCAGCGACTCCCTTGTGGTTGAGCCTAATCGTCTTTCGGTACATGACTTGCACACACGGCCACTCATGGGTTAGTGGATACCGTAGATGTGTGCATTTGCCCTGTATTGCTCCGTTCGGCCACTGCTTGGAGGGTGAGCGCGGGCGTGGTAGCAGCCAGGGATCCCTTCTCGTACTGAGCCACGAGGAGATGAGAGCGGAGCTCCCCCATTGCTTGGGGTAGAGGGGTGGTCCCTCGCCAGCATCCTGTCCACTCGGTCACTCAGGAGCAGTGATGGCAGGGTGTACAGTTGTCAGAGCCCTACCCGTTCAGACGTCCCTATGACAGGTGTACGATGATTCTGTCTGGTGTCAGGGGTGACCATGTCATTGCACCATGTGCATATTTTGCATCGTGCATTGTTTGCTGTACTTATTTGCTGCACTTGTTTGACATCGCATATATTGGAGACTTGTTATCTGTGCTTATATGCCTATTGTTTTCCTTTGGTATTTCTTACCCTTTTTCCAGGTTAGATGGATTCAGGTATGTATCTACCTCAGTATGTTCAGTACTAGTCTTTCCCTACTGTTGATATGAGTCTGTATTAGCTGAACTCTTAGTGTTGGTATAACCTTCTATGCATATCTGTTGGGTATTCGCTGAGCTATGGACTCACCCCGTTGCCATATATGTTTATTTCAGGTTGATGTCTGCGAGGAGATCCCGAGCCGCCAGTCCCCAGCTCCAGAGGAGCTCTTTTTGGTTTTTCGTTGTTTTGTTATGGACCCTGTAGTATTCCTATGCTTCCGTTGTGATGTTTTTACCATGTATGCACGTTTTATTGGATGGTATTGTACTTTTGAGTCCTATGTTGGACTTCGTTCGATTTTGGTTTTGATCCTGCCCCCCCTGGCAGCTCAGGTGAGTTCGGATTTGGTTTTTCGATAGTTATAATCATATAACTGTTGTTTATGTATATATCTGAGGCCTGAGGCCCTTTAAACTGCGTGGTTGTGTTATATTATCTGTGTGTATGTGTAAATTGTCCGCCGGACAGGGGAGGTGCTGTCCGATTTTCTATTGGATCAGCGGCTCCTGGGTCTCGGGGCGTGACACTACTCACGCATTTATTAGCAAGAATTCTTTTTAAAAGAAAATTCTACTTCTAAAGAACATAAAAATGAAACATGCAATGAAAGAAAATGCAAGAAGGAACAAACTCCCCTTTATTTCTGGCGGTCGGAGTCTATCTAGAAACAATCTCCATCTTGGTAGTGGAGGGGTATGGGTAATTGAGAGAGTTCCCTTCCTTTGTTCGATTTGATGATGCATACCTCCCCCACACTTAGATTTTGCAATAAACTGTTCAGGTGGCCGAAGGTAATTTAGGTCTAAGATCCATTTTAGAGGTGGAGTGCTTCGAATTAAAGTAGGATCATCTCCTCCCTTTTTATTCTTTTTGGAAAATCTTCCAGGAGGTTGAAGACTGTCTAGATGGAGTACCCGCTTAAGAAATCTCTGGGACCCTGCAAAAACATGTAAAACCTTTCTCAAACGTGTAGGGTAAGATAAAAGTGCAATATCATCAATCTCTACATAAAATGTATCTAAAAATGTATCGCATCCAATAAAATCAATTTTTGACACCTCAGTAATTTTTTCACAAGCATATTCTACATGAGGTATATCAAGAAATGTTTCACAGTCAATAAAGTCAATCTCAGGTATCTCCATAAGTTTTTCACACTCAATTTCAGCATAAGAAATAGCAAGAGATTCTTCACAATAAACAACTTCAATTTCAGGCTCTAAAAATTTTTCAAAATCAATTTTAGCATAATCTGTCTCAAGAATATCATAACAATGCATAAAATCAAGCTTGGGTGCCTCTAAAAAATTTTCAAAATTATTTTTCACAAATGATGTATCAAGACATTCTTTACATGCAAATCTAGACATCTTCCTGAAATTTTCTAAAGGAAAAGAAGAAATAGTTACCTGATCATGTTCAAAAATGTCTGTTGGTTCTACAAGAAATACCTCCATCTCAGGCTCAAATTCTGGTGGACATTCAACTGGAATAGGTGATCCTTGGGTACTTGCTCCCATCATGCAAGTCCCTACACTTCCTGGAAATGGTGGTGGTCCCTGGGGCTCTGTGCAATCCCCTACACCTATAGAATAATCTCCTGTGCATGCCTCCTTAGCAATACCTGCAACAACCTTATTAAAAAGATTAGAACTATCAATAGCAATATCATCACAAAATACAAAACAAGAAAAATCAGGTAAAGCTTCCTCTGAAATCAACTCTCCTCCCACTATGTCAAATGTACCATCATCATCAATGATCTGTGCCTCAACAGTCTCCTCTGCGGTGTCTATGCTCATAATAGAACGATTTCCCTTAGGGTCCTTCATGGCATCGAAAATGCTAAACTGGACTACTGTGTCTCCCACCTCCATCGAAAGGGTGCCAGCATATACATCAATTTTTGTTCTTGTAGTCTTCAGAAAAGACCTTCCAAGGATAAGTGGGGATCTACGTGCAAGGTACTCTCCCTCCATGTCTAGAATGTAGAAGTCTGCAGGGAAAATCAACTCTTTCACTTTTACCAAAACATCTTCTATAACTCCTGCCGGGCGAGTCTAGCTTCTATCTGCTAGCTGAATCACAACTCCAGTGGGCTGTAGAGGACCAATGCCAAGCATTTGGAAGACGGTCCTGGGCATGACATTAATGGAAGCTCCTAAATCCAGCATGGCATCATGTAGCATGGTGCTCCCTATCTCACAAGATACAGTAAACATTCCAGGGTCTTCACATTTCTGAGGTATGGCATGGATGAGTGATGAAACATTCTTTCCCATGCTGACCATCTCATTTTCCTTAAGCTTCCTCTTGTTAACACAAAAATCTTTCAGAAATTTTGCATACTTAGGAACCTGTTTGATCATTGTCAGCAAGGGTACATTAATCTCTACTTTGCTAAATAATTTAACCAACTCATTGTACTCTTTTGCTTTCTCCTCCTCCACTTGTCTTTTGGTTGGAGTTCTCCCCTGTGGAAAAGGCAAGGGCACTCTAAATTCTTCCTCTTGAACCGAAGATGGAAGGGCTGATTTTTGAGCTGCTGTCCCACTTTTTGGAGCTGCTGTAAAATCTGTTTCGCACACTGAT